>CM066314.1:4389764-4753028 GCA_033807775.1 Saussurea involucrata | reverse complement strand
TTCCAATAAATAAACTCAGGCACCCTCCTCACCTTTGGTCACTCACTACCTATTTCTTTAACCAACTCAATAGCTTCTGAACTTATATGGTATATATGATGCAGATTATAGTTCCTTTTTGGGCAACAGGTGGCGGGACCCTGTCTACTAGTTCTGCACTTGTCATACAAGATGTGGTTTCTGTTTTTGGCTCTAGTTACTTCGACACATGCTTTATCAAAACATTCAGAGCCTATATGGCTCGATGCAGGAGTATGGAAACTGTTGACGCAAAACATATTGAATTTCTTAGGGATTCTTTTGTCAATATATGCACTCTTGATGTGGAAAAATCTTGTAGTAAGGCACTTGTCTCCATTCAGCAACTTGCTAATATATTACGTCATGCAAGCCAGAAAGATAATAAGGTATGATTCGCTTCCATATTTTATATAAGAAAGCAATACATGAAAATAAACTTTCATCTTTCTATTTTTCTATCTTGAGTAAATTACGTTTTTCATCTATGTGGTTTGCTAAAAATTGCGGATTTTATCCCTGTGGTTTTGAAATTTCGGTTTTCATCCCTAAGGTTTGCAATTCATTTAGATTTTCGTGCCTGAGGTCAAAACACTACTTTTACGCTGCTATCTCGAAACTCTATTTATGAAGGAAATGAAAGGGAGGGAAAGGGTAGGAAAATAAAATAAACCCGTGTTCTCGAAACTTTTTTAGGAGAGAAAGGAAAAGAAACGGAAGGAAAATAATGATAAGTTTCCTTCCAAAACTTTCCTCCCAAATGTGGGAGGAAAGGGAAGGAAAGAAATTAAAATCATTTAAAAAATTACTTAAATTATTAAAATTACAAACTACCCAATCTTTCATCATAAAAGATATATTTTTTAAGGGTATATTTGTAAAAAATACATCTTTCATTTCCTTTCTCTCCTGTTCAAGAACATGAAAAATTATATTTTTTCCTTTCCTTTTCTTCCTTTTCTTTCCTTTTCGAGAACACAAACGAAAAAATTATTTTCCTTTTTTCCCCCTCCCTTTCTTTTCCATCTATTTCTTTTCTTTTCTCTCTAGATTAGAGAACACAGTGTTAAGTATGAAGGACTAAAATAGAAATTAATTGTAAACCATAGGGATGAAAATAACAATTAAATTTTAATCACAAGGACAAAAAAGGTGATGAATTATAAACCATAGGGATGAAAATTGCAATTTCAAAACATAAAGATGAAAATAGAAATTTTCAACAAACCACAGGGACTAAAAATGTAATTTACTCTTCTATTTTTTTGTTGGATTTCAAGTTCCTACTGTTTATGTGCAGGAAGCAATTAGGAAGATATACAGTTGGCAATATGCTCAATGCATTGACATTTGGGTTCTCTTCATTTCGGCAAATGTACAGGACTGCGATACCCAGCCTTTGTTATATATCACGATACAACTTATAAATGGAGTGGCCCACCTTTTTCCTGGGCCGAGATATCTCCCCTTGAAAATAAGGTGCATTCAGTGGTTAAACAAACTCTCGAGTTCTTGCGGAATTTATATTCCCGTTGCTTCATTGGTGTTGGATATGCTCGATATTAATGTCAGCAAGGAGGGTGGTAAATCTAGAAAATCTGCTAATTTAGCATCGAATTTAAAGGTAATATGTTTTTATTTTAGCGGGCAGCACTAACTTTAAGGCGAAGGATCGTGTGAGAAGTTGAGGTTAATGTGAGAAGCGTGAGAAGTGGATCTGAACCGTTGATCACTTTAAATCTCTCGCCCTCCTATGAATTGCACTTTAGAAGGGAATTGATCTGGTGCATCTCATCCTAATGTGCGTCCATTTATCATCCGACGGTTGATAACCACTTCTCACGCTTCTCACGTTAACCTCAACTTCTCACAGGAACCCAACCCTTTATCATCTTAACTACTTTATGTTGATGTTCCTTGCAGCTCCCGAAATTTTGGTTGAAATCGCGAAACTTTTTGGAGCAATGTGTTTATTCAGCTGTCGAGCTGCTTGCAGAGCACTTTATGCAGTGGAGCTACCACATTTCGTTTCCCGAGCTAGGAACTACTTCGCTCATCAGACTGAGAAAGTTTCATGAAAAAACAACTGTTGAAAGTTTGCGGCGTGTGGTGAAACGACTTATGGACCAGGTATTGCAAAAGTTCCTTGAAAGTTGTTCCAAGTAAGCATTTTACCATGTTTTACTGTTAGTAAAAATCTAGATTACCATGTCCATACGACTTGCCTAGGGGTGTAAACGATTCGTGCTTTTAACGAGCTACTCGAGCTCGAGCCTAATAGTTGTCGAGCTTGAGTCGATCTCGAACACAAAATAAAGCTCGCTTAACTTAACGAGTTGAGCTTCATAACACCAATGTTTGACTCGACTCGTTCGTAAGCTCGATTAAGCTTTACGAGTCGAGCCAAGCCGAGCCGTTCGAGCATACGCTTTTTCGAGGAGACATATTTATATGTTTACAAATTATATAATCAAAATATAAAAATTATCGAGCTTGAGTACATAAACGGGCTAATCGATCTCGAATTCGAGCTCATAAACGAGCATCGAGCTCAAACATTGAAAAATATATTCCAGCTCGAGCCTGACTTTGAAAATTATCGATCCGAGCTCGAGCTTGTTATTATTTTTCCGAGCCGAGCTCGAATAACCCGCTACTCGACTCGGCTCGTTCACGTGCTGCCTCGCTCAATGGCGTATTGATATTTTTGTATCCCTTCCTTACTGAGTTACCGCTGAGCTTTGAATCCTGTCAACCGGTAAATCTATTTTTCTTTTTTTGTTGTTTTTCTATTGTTAAGCAATCACTCTAGCGAAAGAATGCTGTCACTGTGATTTTATTAAAGCAGTCTAAATGTTCATAAATATTTGGAGAGGGAAGTGTAACCCTGTTCCTGAAAAAAACTACTATTTTTATTTTTTGATAAAACATGAACTATATTTTTCGAAATTCAAAGAAAATTTACTATGTAAAAAATATTATTACACATACTAGTCTAATATGTCAATCTAAATTACATTCGTTCTCATTAGAAAAAATAATATGAATAGAAAATATAAGAAGAACATTTGGTTGTGATGCTTTAAAATAATAATTATTGTTTTACCCCCATGTTCTTTTTATTTTTTAAATTTAGGATCGGGAGATGCTTGAAACATTTCAAGGTTTTGACAATTGAAGCATCTTTCGAATGTAATGTCAAGTTGAAAAAAAGTTAGATACCCATATTTGATCTTGTATAAAATTGAAAATTAATGTCATCAATAAGATTATAAATAAACTTAATACATAAATTTGAACTAATGTGGCTCGTATAGAGTTGATGAGTTTGGCTTCTTTAGGCTAAGTAAGCTATAGAGTTGATGAGTTTCCACTTAATTATGAAATCTAGAAGGGTTCTCTTTCTATTACTAAGGGTAAAAGTGTCATTTGGTTATTGTGGACATTTATTTTGGTATGGAGGGAGTAACACTTTTAGAGGGTTTCTTCTGTTCTTATTGCAGGTGGAACAAAATGTTGAATTTGTGCAGAAGAAAAGGGATGAGGTGGCTTTTTCACCAAAAGACCATGAGTCTGTTAATCAATTTTTGCAGGTCCTCTTTTTCTCATATCACCTGAGTGTTGTTATTTTCTTGATCTTGATGAAAGAAACATTTTTAAGTTTTAATTTTTGTGCAGTTTGAAAAAGGCACTGTGAATGCCCCATTTATGCAGTACTATAGAAGTGTTGTAGAAAAGGCTGCTTCAAAGATGTCCACAAGGTGAAAATTATATACTTGAATGTTTGTTGTTCCTTTTTTTTCTAGTACCAGTTTAAATGTCGATAGTAAGGCACACGGTTTTATAAATTTATTAGTTGGTACACTTTTTAATAGAGGGAGTCGTGAATTTCGCCATCTCATAGTTAAGGGTAGAATTAGAAAGTTGATACTTAGGGGCCGTTTACTAAACACTTACCTTGGTATGCGCTTATTGGTTCAATTACTTTACCCGGTGAATATAACAAGGACCAAGAATCTTACTTGGTAAGAGGGAAGACAAGGTTCGAGAGTCGATAAGTGAAGGTGATGACTCTTACTCGGTAAGCGTTACCGGGTTATGAACACTTACCTGATGACTCTTACTCGGTAAGCGTTGCTGGGTTACAAACGCTTACCATCAATCCATATTTATGTCCGAAAACGGTACCCCGTAAGGTCTTGTCGGTAAGCCTTTGGTAAACGGCCCCTTACTTTTGAAAATGGACACTTAGGGGTCGTTTACATAACACTTACCGGGTAAGCACTTACCAAGCACATTACCTTACCGAATGCATATAAAAGGACCAAGAAATCTTACCCGGTAAGAGTGAAGGCAAGGACCGAAGTCTTACCCGGTAAGTTAGGGCAAAGGCTCTTACCATGGTTAGCGCTTACCGGGTAAATTGTTGCATACGATGTTGTTTTGGTGGACTAAAATCTTACCCGGTAAGTAAGTGATGGTATTGAATTTTGCCGGTAAGCACTTACCCGAGTAAGTATTTGGTAAACGGCCCCTTATTTTGGGATAAACTTTGGTTTCCATAAAGTCATGTATGAATAAAGTTGTCTGTGTGGATTAATTTGTCTGTATAGATTGGGAAGGTTTTTGTTTTGGAGAAAAACTTGGCTTTCTGCATAAAGCTCTCCCTAGAAGCTTATTGAATAAGCCATTTTCTATATTTTTAAGCCACTACCAAACAGTCATGTCTAGCTGACCGAAAAATCTGTCCCATTAAGTTCATTAAGCTGCTAACAAAGTGGCCCTAAGATAGAAATGTGGACCACTTATTTTGGGACGGAGGAGTAATTAAGAACATGGATATTGTGTTGTTTAATGGTAAACGTGATGTGTTGCACTTCACAATAAATTATTGACACTAAACCTCCGAGTGGTAGCTCAACCGGCAAGACATTAGGTTCATGTTCCCTTAAAAGCCGCAATAAACATAATTTTTCGTACCATTGCAGCCACGTGGAGCCAAAAAGTGTGAAGCGAAAGAAAGCAGATACAGCAAACGGAGATAACAGCGCCCCGATTGCTGCCAACGGGAATGCCGATGCAAAAAAAGTGAAGCGAAAGAAAGCAGATACAGCAAACGGAGATAACAGCACTCAGATTGCTGCCAACGGGAATGCCGATGCAAAACGAGCGAAGCTAAAGAAAGCAGATACAGCAAACGGAGATAACGACACTCCGATTGCTGCTAACGGGAATGCCGATTCGAAGGGGAAGAAAAGAAAGAGTTAGAAGTAATGATAAAGAGGCTTTTTGTAATATTGTTATATCAAATTTTGCAATTTTATGTATTTTTATGCTTTTGAAGTTTTTTTTTTTGTATTGTATTTTTAAGACATTCTTCCATTCAAAAGACACATTTGCACTTAACATAGCAGGTTTTTGTGTCTTTTCTTTATGTCATTTCATCTAATCATGTATGTATATATATATATATATATATATATATATATATGGGTGAGTTCAAATGAGAACTCATTTTTCATTGTGCATATGAGAACAAGTCACAACTATTGATCAAAATTTGGAAAATTAATCAATGGTTAAAACAAAATAAGATTAATTAAGAAGTGGTTAGGGACAAAATTGGAAATTTGAATATACGTCGGTCTTATTTGACTTTTTATTTTCTTTTTTAATTAAAGTTTATATCTCATTAAATTTTAAAATAAATTATCTTAAAAATAACTAATATTTTAATCAAACAAATTACATCAAAAAACGAGAATTTCGTGCTATTCGATATGATATCCATCTTGATATAGTTTTTTTTATTTTAACCGATTTTTACGTGAAATGTCATATATGTGTTATATTCATTATGAATATGTATGCACGTCCCTGGTGTCCACATTCAGTATGAATAACAAAGGTGAACGCTCATTCACTATTCATGATGAATAATAAAGTATTCAGTATGAATAATAAAGTATTCATGGTGAATAATACAACATTCAGAATTAATAACACACGAATTCATGATTCGTGTATTATTCATCATGAATCGTGTATTATTCACCATGAATGTTGTAATATTCACCCTAAATGGTACATTATTCATGATGAACAATAAATGAATGACCGTGAAGGTGTGGGCACATGACGCGCTCTTTTTGTTTCCCGATTCATAGCCGAAATTTGGTTTTATTCAGTATGAATATGTATGCACATCCCCGGGTGTCCACATTCAGTATGAATATGTATGCACATCCCCGGGTGTCCACATTCATAATGAATAATACAGTATTCAGAATGAATAATACAACATTCATGATGAATAAAACACGAATTCATGAATCGTGTATTCACCTTTTTTTAAAGTGTATAATATTTATACACGGCAAATGAAACAAATAATTAACACACCCTCCTCACTTTTGGTGAGGTTTGAACCCATGACCTCCTACAAGGCCAAGGACTCTGATACCGCTAGGCTAAAGGCCCGTTGGTTCGTGTATTCACCTTGAATGTTGTACAATTCATCCTGAATGATATATTCATGATGAATAATACATGAATGACCCGTGAAAGTGTGGATAGGTGACGCACCCTCTTTTGCTCCCTGATTCACAACCGAAACTTGATGGGTGTTGGGTTACGGTGATGAATAATGTCTTATGACGTTGAAGAAAGTGTTGAAAAAGGTGATGTCGAGTTACGGACTCACGATGTCGAGGTGTGGTACACATTTGAACTTACATTACTATTCATAATGAATATATAACATATATAACATTTTATGTAAAACACGGTTAAAACAAAAAAAAATTATCGAGATGGATGTCATATCGAATAACACGAAATTCTCGTTTTGTTGATATAATTTGTTTGATTAAAATATTAGTAATTTTGTAAGATAATTTATTTTAAAATTTAAGAGGGTAAAAGTTTTTAATTAAAAAAAGAAAATAAAAAGTCAAGCATGATAGGCGTGAGATTGAAATTATCTTCTTTTTTACCCCTAATCACCTTAATTAATAATTTCAATTAAAAACTCTATTTAATGAGTCATTGGATCAATATAGATGGAAGGGTCGAGATACGTCCTCATGTGCACGATGAAAAATGAGTTTTAATTTGAACTTTTTATCTCTCTCTCTCTCTCTCTATATATATATATATACATATATATAGTGAGAGAGAGAAGGTCGGGTTCATTTGAGATTGATAACCAAATAAGAGAACATGAAATGGTCAAATCACATGTGATTTGACACTAGGTTCACATGTGATTCACGCGATTTTGATCATGTTCCATAGTCGCATGTAAATTTACATGTGATTTGGTCGTTTTCTTATTTTGACTTTGTAGAGAGAGAGAGAGAGAGAGAGAGAGAGAGAGAGAGATTTTCATTAAGTCGGGGAAACAATCAAGAGCGTGTCACGTGTTCATACTCATTGTGAATAATGGACATGAATTTTTTATAACATCGATGATGAATGTCTTGGACACATGGCCTACTCTGGATAGTTCCTAGTTTGCAAAAGAAATGCAGTTATCAACCAAATCTCCCCTTATATGATTGTGTATGTTTGGATTGAGAACCATTGGATCATAATTTCAACTCATACCTTTTGGCTCTTGAGAATGGACAACATGACGATTATTCCATTTATCTCATTATATAGTTTATATATAAAATAATGATCGAGCATTTATGACCCAATAGAATTCGTATATAATCATAAATTTATATTTGTATAGTCGTATCAATAATGTTGACTTTGAACTATTGATAAGGTTTATGTTGAAATTAAAATTAGAGTAAACTACAAATTTTGTCCTTGTGGTTTGTCAAAAATAGCACTTTTTGTAAAACACCAAAGATAGATAAAATGACGAAAAGTCCCTCATTTAATGAAATTTTGAGGGATGAATCAAATCTGGACGTTTATAAACTATGATCTTCATCTTCTAACTTCAAAATTGTGAATAGGGTTTTTTTATTCGAGAAATGGTAAATATTTCACTTCATTTTGAATGACTTTAAGCATTTTTCTTATAACTATATATATAGAGTGAATTACATCGATGGTCCCTGTGGTTTACCCACATTTTGGATTTGGTCCCTAAAGTACACTATCTACGGTAGTGATCCTTAACTTTTTAATTTACTTTCACTCGAGATCCTCCTATAATTTATTTACTTTCGCTCATGGTTCTTCTATGTTTAATTTACTTTCACTCATAGCCCTCATATGTTTAACATAGAAGGACCATGAGTGAAAGTAAATCAAAAGGTTATGGACCATCGCCGTAGATAGTGTACTTTAGGGACCAAATCCAAGTTTTAGGTAAACCACAGGAACCACTGGTGTAATTCACTCATATATATATATATATATATTATCATTAAGATAAAGTATGACTCAAATTAATATGTTTTTAAGTAACTAACAAAAAGGTAAGAAAAGCACGAGCAAAGCAATTGCGATAAACATGCAATGTTGTGTAGGAAAATCTACGTGTGCCTATCTTTTGATGACGCATAATTTAATGCCTTCTTTAAATAAAGTAAAACTAGCAGTTTACCCGCATAATGCTGCTGGATATAAGGGATTTTGAAGTCTTGTTACTTTATCTTTTCAAATTAGAATAAAGAATTTTTGTGCTAAAGGTCAACACTATGTCATTGCAATACACTTGTAAAAGGATATAAACCATAAAGGTATATTTCCATAGTATAACTTCCTGTGTGTTTAACTCTTGATATTCCTATTAACAGTTCCTTTTTCATTTGTAACATATTTCATGTTACGCTCATTTAAGTCCATGGTTTATCTACAACATCTAAACCCTTAGTATGTTTAAGGAAAAAGTAATGGTAACATAATCAGGGAAACTTATCATCATTGACACAATAAAAACGACAAACTTTAACAAACATTTGACTTGTTTCAAAACCAAAAGTAATTGTAACATGGTCATATTTCTTCCATTTCAAAACCTACATGCTTCTAATGACAAATTGTTGTAACAGGACCAAAAATAATTAATCTTTGGCCTCCAATATTTTTCTTTTCATGGAAGACCCATAGAACTCTCAATGTATCAAAAATAGCTATATCAATGTAACAAATATAATTGTGAATTTCAATCTTCTTGGTACCAATGTCCGCATCTAGATCAAGGTTATCTCTATCACCTTCTTGATTTTCCATAACCGGGTATCTAACCTACAAATATCAACAATGAATTCCCCAAATATAAGTGGTTTTTTACATATTATAAATGTAAAATCTAATGATCATTGTCAGCATACAACTTTCGAAATTTAAACCACCAGACTTAACTTGAACAACTTTAAAATACAATATAAAATATATTGCATCCAACAATTCAAAATACTTATGTATACTCGGGGTCGTTTACCCAATGCTTTAGTTCTTACAGGTCACATATATTACCAGATGAACATGTAAGAGGGATATCAAGTACCGAAAGTCTTACCTGATAAAAGAGTGTAATGACTCTTACCCGTTCAGTGCTTACTGGGTCACTTACCTTATCACATGAACATGACAAGGGTCAATAATCTTACCCAGATAAGACCGATATCATGTACCAAATGTCTTACCCAATAAGTGAGTGTTATGACTCGAAATATACCGGTAAACGCATACCTTGTAAACAGCCATTACATATAATAGAAGAAACAAATGCATTACACCTCTAAGTCATTTATGTGCAATCATGTCATTTATGTGCAATCATGCATTATAAGTCTAAGAAAAAACAAATAAGTTTGTCCTCTATTCAAATGATGATAAAAACAAATACGTTCTAACCTTATTTTCAGGCTTGCTTGACCTGAATATCTCATGCTTCTCTGCTACTACTTCCTCTTCTCTTGATGCTCCTCACAAAAAATTTATCTGGTTGCCAATCATGAAATAGTTGCTCTTAAATTTTCATATGAAATTATTTTTTTTAATGAAATTGGACATCAAACCCATAAAAGGAAACATTGATCAACATATCAACATGATGCAGATTAATTTTACTTACATTATTTAAACCACAGTAATAAACTACTGTCAACATCTAGTCGAGTACCCGCACAATGCGGCGGGAATATAAATAAGAATGCATAGAAAATTGGTTTTTACCAAATAAAATGCGTAGGTGGGTATCTAATAAATAATAAGAATACATAGAAGGTTAATTGAGATTTGTAGATAAAGTCAATAATCCAAACAAAAACTCCAACAATCACTTCATGTTGTAGATAAAGGCTATTAATATTTGCAGATAAAGGCACCATATTCAAGTATGCCTAGGAAAAATATGGTTTTACAAACAACGTGAGCTCTGGTTTCAAATCACAATAGTAATTTCAGCTCTTAACTCACATTCAACACCTCTTTTGAATTCCAACCACACCATCTGTCTTGCTGGCAATTTTCCATCAGAGATTAAAGGAATCTGTGACTCAATATCAATAGCAATAATGGTATTTCGTGTGATCAAATGCAAGATATGTGTGCCACTTTACGATTTCCCAAGATGCAATTCAAGCGATAGCAAGACATGATAAACAAAAAACAGATTGGAGTGACAACTATATATGCTGTTGGTATAAACTTGGGTCCAGAATGTTAGAAACCACACTCATTAGTTGCTAATTTAAATGATTAGTATACCTCGACACATATCTTCGAATCACTGTGTGGCCTCTTGACCTTCTCTACACGCTTCTTGACAATTTTCTTATCAAGCTTGGGAACTGACATTGCTTACTATAAACAAATGAAAGATAAAAACATGTTAAGTGGGGTAACAGTAAACGGATGATTTAGAAAACGAAAACAGAATGAGAAGGGTAGAAAAACCCAGAAAAAAAGAAATTCAAAGAGGAAAACCCAGAAAAATCACTTTGGAAAACCAAATAGCATATGATGGTTTATGTAAAGACCCGGTTTCCCAAACATGCTTCAAATAACATATATTGCGTCACATCGTTACATTAATAAAGAAATACAAATAATTCACGTACGGTCCCAGTAGTCTCGAAACCAAACAATAAGAAAAAACATATTTAGTCCATAATCCTTGCCAGCTATCAACACCGGCATACACTTTAATTCTCCCCTTTGCTAAAAGCAATCCTTAACCTGGAATACATATTTTTAAAACAGAAAATGAGGGTTAGACCTAAAGGTCTAGTGAGAAAATCCCTGTTAGTTTAATAAACCTTTTAGAACCCAATTATATAACCCGCAAGTAAAAATCATTTATATCAAACCTCTTTATACAAACACACATATATTACACGTAATTAAATGCCAACCAAAACTTGCGTTTCATATCCAACCCATTCCACCTTATTCCTCCACAAATGATTGAGTCATTCTACCTTATCCCTCCCCAAATGGCCATACTAGTGGTTGCAAGCCAACTAGTTAATTTACTCTGCTGTACAACATCTACAGTAAAAACGCCTATCCGCTCACCGGAACCCGGCAACACACCGGTCCGCACCGCGGAACCCGACCACGTATTCTCGCAGAATACTCATATAAATATCGTATCCCATCATGTATGTAAATATCTCAATAAATCACATAACCACATTAAGTATCACATTCTCAATCCATACATATCCATTTTATATATATAAATCACATATATATGTATTCCAGTTGAGAACGTTTTAAAATAAAACTCATGTAAAGCCCGTGTCCCGGTATGTAATTTCGTTTTATTAATTCTTTTCTTTTAAGTTTATTTATTGTGGTTTCCGTTAACGGGGTTAGTCGAGTTGGGTCAAATCGTTAAATTGTCAAAAAATTGTGGTTTGCGAGAAGAGTTTAGTTGAGGGGCCTAGAGTGGCAAGAAGGCCAAAGTTGAGCATGGGGTCGGCCCATGCAGTGGAACCGAGCCCCCATATTGTTTTATTTTTTTTTGGTCTCGTGATTGGCTAAGAAAAGAAAAAAAAAAGGAGAGAAAACCCATTTGTTTTGTTGTGTTGGTGGCGTATTGGACAAACAGGAAAGAAAACCCAAAAAGAAACCCTACGGCAAGTTTGTATTTCTGGTGGTTGTCGGCCGGAGAAGAAAACGGAGAAGAGAGTAGAGAGAGCGAGAGCGATCGAGGGTGGAGAGAGAGAAACGAAGAGAGAGAGAGAGAGATCGCAAGAAAGAGAGAGAGGAGAAAAGAACACAGCGGCAGCCGTCGCCGCCGCCGCTGCTGTCGCCGGAGGGCGCCACCACCCTGGTTTCGTCGGAGATCGAGAGAGAGAAGTGTGGTTGTGGTGGTGAGACGTCGTCGTAAGGTAAGTAACTCTCTCGTTCGTCTCGTTTCTTTTCCTTTTTCCTTTTCGTTTTTCCGGCGAGACCACCACCGCCGCACGCCGTCACTACGGTGGCTGTGGGTGGAGGGCGGTGGCAGTGGGTGACACTCGTAGCGTAAAACCCGAATCGTTTAAGCCTTGAACCGTTTTTATAAATCGTGATTTTATGAAAATTATAAGTGCGCTGTCCAGTTTTCGCGTGATCATAACTTTTCCGTTGTAACTCCGTTTGAGCCGAAACTGGCGCCCACGGTTCTAGTTCGGAGTCGGGCACGTTTTCCGTGTTTTAGCGGAAAACTTGTTCGGTCTCTAGCTGGGCGAAAAAGTGGTCGCAAGTTCGGTGTTTCGTCATTTCATGTGAAAATTTCTGGAATCTGCCTTGATCTTGCGAAAACCATAACTTTCTGCTCGTAACTCGGTTTGGGGTGAAACCGGCGTCAAAAGTTCCCTTTTTGAGTCTAGAAACTTTTTTGTGTTTTGTGCAAAACCCAGTTCGGGACGTAGCATGGGTCGATTTGTCGTTTTATACTGAAAGGTGCTGAATTTCGCTGTTCCGGAAACTGTTTTTGTAAAATCCGTAGTAAATTGTAGAAAAATCGTTAGGAGGCGTATAATATGTCCTTGGAACCCTAACTCAGAGTACTTTCTGGTCATGAAATAATATTGGGAATTTTCTGGGTTTAAAGGGGTCAAAACAGGTCCCGAACAGACATGTTTTGGGTGAACGGAAAATAGTTTTAGTGACGGTTTAAGCGTGTGTCGTGTCATAGGGTCCGGGTCTCGTATTGACACGTTTTAACATGCGTTTAGGTGCTGGGAAGTGACCGTATTTGTGAAGCTTGAATTGTGTTATTAAGCTGGGCGCGCATTCGAGGTGAGTTCTCTCACTGTGTAGCTAGGGGTTGTATGCATGTCATAATAGTTTGTATGTACTATTGTCTTTGTGGTGTGAACTAGTTGTTTGTGGTGTGTAATATTTGATTGGTTTGAATGCTTGGTACAAATGTGTTACATTACAATTCGGTGGGACCGAGGCCTCGATGGTACTGAGGTGTTGGTTACATTACAATTCGGTGGGACCGAGGCCTCGATGGTACTGAGGTGTTGGATACATTACAATTCGGTGGGACCGAGGCCTCGATGGTACTGAGGTGTTGGATACATTACAATTCGGTGGGACCGAGGCCTCTATGGTACTGAGGTGTTGGATACATAATTACTTGTAGATGTTTACTCGTTTTATGTAACTGTGATGTTGTTGCTTATGTGCGGATAGGGGTGATGTGTATATAATTCCTATCTGCGCATGTGTTGGAATTCACTAAGCTTCGTGCTTACCCTTTCCCAATAAACTGTGGTTTCAGGTACGGGCGGCTCCAAGGCGTGACGAGTACACACTGGCGCGCGAGGAGAGCTGGTTGTTTTATGATTATAATAATTAAACGTTTATTCCGCTGGTTTTAATTTATAAGGATATTAATTATGTGTTTGCAAACGAAACGTTGGTATCAATTAATGAGTTGTTGTAAATAAACTGTTTATTTAAAAATTTAAATTTGCTTGTAATTTTTGGGACGTTACAACTTGGTATCAGAGCACAGCTTGAGTGAATCAAACGCACCTCGGTGTGTTTGGTCTCAAGTTGCGGCTGGGAAATTTTCAAATTCGTTTTTTAAATCTTTTTGGAGGTAAAAGAAAAAGTAAAAACCCGTTCGAGGAACGGTGATTAAGGGCGCAGTGTGTACAGTCAGCCGGAGCCAAAGGGGAAAGGTACAGTACTTAGTGTTTCATTGCTTTCTAGATCATAGAGTATGCATGCTAGATTGCCTGTTGTTGACACTATGTGGTATGTTGAACTGCTTGCTATTAGGAATTTATGCGAATTATGATAGGTTACTAAGTGGATGCCCTCTAGGTTGTATGCAGTAAGAGATTTATAGCCTTAGAATATTCGATTTAGTTCTATTGCGCAGCTCTTGTTTGAGTCCAACCGTTTTAGGATAGAGTCTTGTATTCGACTGTCTATTTATTTCGCACTGCATATAGTCGGGTATTCGCAAGGTCACTCGTCATAATTAGTAGGGATTCGGTAGTAGCAAGGGTAGTGGGATAAGAGGAAATTCCTAGGGAGCTAGGAAGGGTGGATGTATATATGTGCTGGTGCAGGCATATGGTTAATTATATATTTTAATTGTCGTTGTATGATCGGGGTGACCGATGGTTTATTAAGTATACAATTGTGGCCGTCTGATCGGGGAGACCGATGGTTTTGTATATACAGTAGTTGTATGAGTTTGCCTGTTTAGGATATGTTCTTGAACTGGCATGTGTGGATTAATTGTATTATGTGTATAGTTTCGGCGAGAAACTACTTGGACCCCTTTGGGATGGAACTCGGAACGGGCGATGATAGGTGTGGATGGTAGTAGTAGAGCTCCTACTACCAGAAGCACAAGATCAATGCTCGAGTCGGGGAAGTCACGAGGAATCCAAGGAGTTGAGCGTGAGTGTTGTCAGTACGAGTTATTATGTGCTAATAACGCGTTGTATTGTCTACCCAGAATAGCGTCACAAGGAAGAACAACTATAGTAAACCTACCAGTACAGGTGTGTACTCGAAGTGTTTTGAGGGGATGACCGTTGGGGGTAGTGATGAAGGTCCTAAACTAGTAGTCGTTGGAATAGAAAGACGATTCTAATATTAGTCACTTGGAGTGACGATAAGAATGATAATTGTTGTAAGCAGATCATTTCGGGCCAAGATGGAAGGTTGTGCTAGAGTCATAGGCTCATAGAGCCGACTTTGATTTGAGGAAAACCCGTAAGATGATTTGATGTGATTTCCCAACTTGCCTTAAAAGGTTTAAATGTCTGGATGACAATAGTAGACCGGAGGGTTTCGGAGTAGTAGGGGTCGAGACGTTGAATGCCGAATGAGTCATGCACGAAGTTATTTTGGAAATAAGATTGCATTAACAAATTCTTGTGTTTCAAACCTTTGTATGGACGGTGTTTTGGAATTTTGGGAACTGCTCAGCACACGCACAAGATTTCGAATTATAGTTTTGAAAATGCTTGAAACCGTTTTATCACGGGAGTTGAAAACTTTGTAAAAGATTGTTTCATTTGATTATTTTCCAACGGTTCTTTCGGGTACGATGTTATCCGTGTTTTGTGGTGGTTAAGATGTTGGGTAAGTGACTACGGATTGAGACTCTAACATTGGAACTCCTCCACATGTGTTAGAGTTGAGACGAAAAGTTACATCCCACGATGTCTGTATAAAGGTTAATTTGGTGATTTGTTTAAAATGAGTTTGGAATTCCAGTGTCGCTTAACTTTTCGTTCGAGAGTTTGTATTACTAAGTGTTTTATTGCAAATAGTTCAGTGTGTGGATTGATTCATGCGTGACATAAGTGATGCATGGAGGAATTTTGGTAACATTTCATAAGGAGTTGTTTAGTGCGCTTTTTAGTCAGCTAAAGGTTTTATTGACATTTCCATGAAAATGCGATTTATCGACTTAGGGGTATGCATACTGGGGTAACCTTTGTTCTCGACTTTTTGATGAACGAGTCGTGCATGAAAATGTTTTGGTTCCTTTTTGTCGAAATGAAAGACCATTTGATCCAAGGAGTGTTTTAATGTTGTGAACATCATGCATACGATTACAATGTGTTATATTTTGGAAATATAAATGCGTAGATTTTTGACATTCGGTTAATTTAGAATTACCGATCATTTTTTTTTGGAAAATTAAAAACTTTTGCTTTGGAGGAAACGAGTATTTTGAGCATTTTCGATAAATACATTTTTAAACTATAATGTTTTGACGTTATATGCCCCAAGTACGAAACTTGAGGAAATGTTACAAGCTTGCATGCATGCCCCCAGTTTGAGATTTTATGAGGTTTTAGTCGATATTTCCATTTATTAGAAGCGGACTGGTTTCTGTCTTCAAGTTTGAAACTTACACGAGACAGTTGTGTTTTAACAAAAATATATTTGTAAACCGTGTCATCGTTTTGTGTGATTAGCTGACGCGCGAAAAATTTGTGGCGAACCCTGTGCCACGTCATTTTTATGATTAAAAAGAAGAATTTTTGAATCAAATGTCGTGAAACTTATTTTGAATTATGTGCACACCTTTGTCGCACCCTGTTTAAGGTCAAGCGGTTACTTTAAGTGCACGTCATGAGTCAATCCATACTGGAATCGAGGCGGTTCATTTTAAAGAAATTATTTATTACGCTTGCTTTTGTGTGAGTAAACTGAACTGCAATGGAACGATTTTCAACATGATTTTCCTATGTGGGACGAGCGTGTCCAGTTTTGCGTAACTATCGATCAGGTAATAGTAGTTTTATTACATACGATCTTTTTGAGATGAAAATCCGGATGTTGAAAATATTTTGTAAATGATTTTGTAAACCATTTGGGGAAATGTGCTTTTAGGTGTCATGTGTCATTTCGAGAATGTTTTTTTTGGGTGTGAGTCCTTTTGGAAAACTCTTTTGTTTAACCGTGTTGAGTCTGAGACTAAGGTTGATTTCAGAGTATTGCTTGCTTAAACTTTGTTTAAACGCATTTTCCGACCTATGGGTCTAGCAAGCGTGGAGCATTTTGCTCGGTTATGACTTGGAGTTAGTCATGGGCCTATTGCCCGGTGTTAATGGCTCGATGTGGAGTCTAGTTGATGAGTTGTTTTTGTCGCACCGTTTGGCATTCTTTGCACGTTGAGTGTTTACATGTTTGGGTGAGTGAGTCAATCCGGAATAGGCATGTTGTTGGTAGGCTGTTTGCTTTGGATCCTTAGACACGCTAGTCAGTCGTTGGAATGGTCGGTTGGGTATCTCGGGGTGGGACCCCGGTATTCATGTGTTTTAACCTAGACTTTCCAGTAGGTACTAGGAGGATATAGTGTGGGCACTTACCTGGGAGGTAGTTCCGGTGTGCTGGGTCTTGAGGCGTTACCTGGGAGGTAGACGTCAAGGTGTATCCTCGATACGGTGTGACTTGGCTTCGTAGAGCAAGTGTGGATGATACGTCGACGGTGGAAGGTAGATATTCCACGCGCGTTAGTACTGTAGGCCGAATAGTATCGGTTAAGGGATTTATGCCCTTTGTTATTAAGAGAATAAATGCGCATCAACCATTTTGAGGTAGGTGGTATATTTAGGTGTCGACTTTTGGGCTTGAGGCCAAACACCTTTAGTATAATCGGAGAGTTGTAGCCGATTTTAAGATAATCATGGTGACGGTAGTAGTAACCCTGAAATGATCACTTGTGATGGATGGTTATGGTGGGATGACCTACGTGTGTGTTAGTTGATTCGGTTGTAGGGGATATCTATTTGTGTTAGTGTCTAGGATAATACCACGCTTATATGATTCATTGTAATCGGTTGGACCGATGTTCGGCGGGTGGCCGATGTTTGTTATTGTAATCGGTTGGACCGATGTTCGGCGGGTGGCCGATGTTTGTTATTGTAATCGGTTGGACCGATGTTCGACAGGGGGTCGATGTTTTGTTAATATAAGTTATTGAAAATCTTTGGAGTCTATTAGGATCCGTAGAAGTTAATCGTCAATTAATGTTAGGAGGGATCGTAATCGAGTATCCTGTAGGGCATACTGGTGAGCCGCTTTAGAATGGTTAGAGCTTGAAAGTGGATTGTGATTGGGATATCATCAAATGCGAGAGGATTATTAGAAGCTGTTTGCGGACGTAGACTTCGGGGGCGAAGTCTAATCCAAGTGGGGGAGAGTTGTAAAGCCCGTGTCCCGGTATGTAATTTCGTTTTATTATATCTTTTCTTTTAAGTTTATTTATTGTGGTTTCCGTTAACGGGGTTAGTCGAGTTGGGTCAAATCGTTAAATTGTCAAAAAATTGTGGTTTGCGAGAAGAGTTTAGTTGAGGGGCCTAGAGTGGCAAGAAGGCCAAAGTTGAGCATGGGGTCGGCCCATGCAGTGGAACCGAGCCCCCATATTGTTTTATTTTTTTTTTGGTCTCGTGATTGGCTAAGAAAAGAAAAAAAAAGGAGAGAAAACCCATTTGTTTTGTTGTGTTGGTGGCGTATTGGACAAACAGGAAAGAAAACCCAAAAATAAACCCTACGGCAAGTTTGTATTTCTGGTGGTTGTCGGCCGGAGAAGAAAACGGAGAAGAGAGTAGAGAGAGCGAGAGCGATCGAGGGTGGAGAGAGAGAAACGAAGAGAGAGAGAGAGATCGCGAGAAAGAGAGAGAGGAGAAAAGAACACAGCGGCAGCCGTCGCCGCCGCCGCTGCTGTCGCCGGAGGGCGCCACCACCCTGGTTTCGTCGGAGATCGAGAGAGAGAAGTGTGGTTGTGGTGGTGAGACGTCGTCGTAAGGTAAGTAACTCTCTCGTTCGTCTCGTTTCTTTTCCTTTTCCCTTTTCGTTTTTCCGGCGAGACCACCACCGCCGCACGCCGTCACTACGGTGGCTGTGGGTGGAGGGCGGTGGCAGTGGGTGACACTCGTAGCGTAAAACCCGAATCGTTTAAGCCTTGAACCGTTTTTATAAATCGTGATTTTATGAAAATTATAAGTGCGTTGTCCAGTTTTCGCGTGATCATAACTTTTCCGTTGTAACTCCGTTTGAGCCGAAACTGGCGCCCACGGTTCTAGTTCGGGGTCGGGCACGTTTTCCGTGTTTTAGCGGAAAACTTGTTCGGTCTCTAGCTGGGCGAAAAAGTGGTCACAAGTTCGGTGTTTCGTCATTTCATGTGAAAATTTCTGGAATCTGCCTTAATCTTGCGAAAACCATAACTTTCTGCTCGTAACTCGGTTTGGGGTGAAACCGGCGTCAAAAGTTCCCTTTTTGAGTCTAGAAACTTTTCTGTGTTTTGTGCAAAACCCAGTTCGGGACGTAGCATGGGTCGATTTGTCGTTTTATACTGAAAGGTGCTGAATTTCGCTGTTCCGGAAACTGTTTTTGTAAAATCCGTAGTAAATTGTAGAAAAATCGTTAGGAGGCGTATAATATGTCCTTGGAACCCTAACTCAGAGTACTTTCTGGTCATGAAATAATATTGGGAATTTTCTGGGTTTAAAGGGGTCAAAACAGGTCCCGAACAGACCTGTTTTGGGTGAACGGAAAATAGTTTTAGTGACGGTTTAAGCGTGTGTCGTGTCATAGGGTCCGGGTCTCGTATTGACACGTTTTAACATGCGTTTAGGTGCTGGAAAGTGACCGTATTTGTGAAGCTTGAATTGTGTTATTAAGCTGGGCGCGCATTCGAGGTGAGTTCTCTCACTGTGTAGCTAGGGGTTGTATGCATGTCATAATAGTTTGTATGTACTATTGTCTTTGTGGTGTGTAATATTTGATTGGTTTGAATGCTTGGTACAAATGTGTTACATTACAATTCGGTGGGACCGAGGCCTCGATGGTACTGAGGTGTTGGTTACATTACAATTCGGTGGGACCGAGGCCTCGATGGTACTGAGGTGTTGGATACATTACAATTCGGTGGGACCGAGGCCTCGATGGTACTGAGGTGTTGGATACATTACAATTCGGTGGGACCGAGGCCTCGATGGTATTGAGGTGTTGGATACATAATTACTTGTAGATGTTTACTCGTTTTATGTAACTGTGATGTTGTTGCTTATGTGCGGATAGGGGTGATGTGTATATAATTCCTATCTGCGCATGTGTTGGAATTCACTAAGCTTCGTGCTTACCCTTTCCCAATAAACTGTGGTTTCAGGTACGGGCGGCTCCAAGGCGTGACGAGTACACACTGGCGCGCGAGGAGAGCTGGTTGTTTTATGATTATAATAATTAAACGTTTATTCCGCTGGTTTTAATTTATAAGGATATTAATTATGTGTTTGCAAACGAAACGTTGGTATCAATTAATGAGTTGTTGTAAATAAACTGTTTATTTAAAAATTTAAATTTGCTTGTAATTTTTGGGACGTTACAACTCACCTGGTTAGCTTATATCCGAAAGCCCTTCTAAGATTATTAAACAAGCGCTTGATCCTTCGATCCCAAATTCACAGAAGCTGCACAAATAAACACAAGTACTTTTTTAAAAACAAGCCAAACGACTCGCAAGCACACACCTCAAACTCAAGCTCGCAAGCACACACCTCAAGCTCGCAAACACACACCTCAAAATCCCTCGCAACTAACTAAGCTAGCAAGCACACACCTCAAGCTCGCAAGCACACACCTCAAAATCCCTCGCAACTAACTAAGCTAGCAAGCACACACCTCAATCAAAATCCCTCGCAACCTTCTCTCAAAATCCCTCGCAGCCTTCTCAAAAAATCCCTCGCAAGCCAAACTTGCGAGCCCAAAAATTTCCCTCGCAGCTTAAGGCTGCGAGCCTAACAATCCCTCGCAATCAACCATTGCGAGCCGGATGAACACCAAACAAAAACCCAGTTCCTGTTCGTCTAAAACCCCACGATTTACAAGTTCTAAGGCTCAGATTATTATGAAAATTTGCAGGAATGTACACTACTACTACTAGAACACTTACCCAAGATCAAAAATACACTTCTACATCTAAAAATACCAAAACCCACTAAATTTCCTAAAAAGCTTTAAAATACAAAAATGGAAGATTAAAATAGAAAATCTTACCTTATGTTTTCTTGCTGTTGAATCTAAACCCAACTGATATTATCCTTTCTTCTTCTTCACCTTAAACCATGCATCACTCTCACAACTTTCTCCTCACTTTTCCAGCCGAAGGAAACACACACACACACACCTTGTCTTTGAACTTCCTTGCTAAAATGAACAAGAGGGACACCTTACCTCTAGTAGGTGTACTAACGGTATGGCACACAAACAACCCCCAACTTACTTCATAAACCCCAAACTTCCAAATAATGACCTAAACCACCCTCCACTTTTAAGTTCAAGACTATCTAAAAATTAAAGACTTATATAAAAGTTTTCTAAATTATAAATTAACTAAATTTCTACTAGACAAATACTTAAATAATAAAAAAAAATATCTGGTTATTACAACATCTTCCCCTTAAAAGAATTCCGTCCCGGAATTCGGTTAAGAGAAACGGTATGGATACTTAGCTTTTATTTCTACAATGAAATAAATCAAAACCACATATTCCGTTATCAAAAATAAAATCACCCCTCCAATTTTTTTTTCCACTTAGAATCAAAATTACTAACTCTTTGACGAACAAGTATGCTATTCTCAAAACCACTCGAACATCAATAAATTCAATTTATATGAAAATTACTACCTCATTAAAACAACGGCATCCACCAACTCATTAACGCTAACCACTTAATTTGAACTTTACTTACATCGTCCGCAATATACTCAATTAATCCATCCCACAAAGTCAATTCATATCTTAAAATAATCAAAATTGAAATTTTCTGCCGAATCACCCAACAAACAAAACCCACGAAGGTTTAACATAACTTATACTCTTATGAAACTAATCCAATTAACACGACATTTTATGCTTATTTAGAACAGTTATCATGCTAATATGTAAAGCCCGTGTCCCGGTACGTTTTTCTTTTATTTATTTAATTATTTAAAGCGTGTACCGTTAATTGTTTTGGAGTCGGGGTTTGATGTCGTTAAGGACCAAATGCTAAAATCCATATTTCCTAGGATAGATTGTGAAGGGAGGATAGTTGAGGGGCTAAAAGGCAAATTGTGGAAAAGCTTTGCATGGGTTTTTGGCCCATGGCCGGATCCAATATTTTGTGTTCGGTTTCTTTGTTAGCCAATCAACCAAATCGTTTCTCCTCAACCCTAGTAACTCTTCTTTGTGGTGAGGTGCGGCTGCGAGAAAAAAGGAAGATGAGAGAGAGTGAGATAGAGAAGAAACCGTGAGAGAGAAGGGAGCGTGACCTGCTTGCTGTTCGCCGGAAAGTGAGGGAGACCGCCGGAGGTCACTGTTTTCGTGACCTGCTGTTCGCCGGAGTTTCGAGGGAGGGAGGATCGTGTGCGTTTACGTAGCGTCGTCGTAAGGTAATCACTTTTCTTGTTTCGCTTTCTTTCCTTCTCGTTCCCGTCGCCGCCGCCGTTCGCCGCCGCTGTGGCGGTGGTGGATGGACGGCCGTGGCTGTCGATGTGGGTGCGTGTGCGTGAGAATGGCCGAGAGAGAGAGAGAGAGAATGGTCGGGTGTTGTCTCGTGCGTTCGTAATCGAAAATCCACCGCCGGCCGCCGCTGGCCGCCGCCGGTCGCCACCGGCAACCACCACTGCCGGAGATGGCAGTGGGTGGCGAGTGGCCGTAACCAGACCTTAGTAGCTACAGAGCCTTAAACTGTGACTTAATCGTTAAGCCGTATATTTTAAACCGTTGCTTCTAAAATCATTCTTTTTATGCGAAAAAAATGGTCCAGCCCCTGTTTTGTGACGGCAATAACTTCTCCGTCGTAACTCCGTTTGAGCCGAAACTGGCGCCCACGCTTCGAGCTCGGGACCGAGTACGTTTTCTGTGTTTTGGCGGAAAACTGGTTCGGCCTCGAGTTGGGAGAAAAAGTGGTCGCAATTTCTGCGGTTCGTCATTTTATGTGAATTTTCCTGGAATCTGCCACTGTTTTGCGTGGACCGTAACTTTTTACTCGTAACTCGTTTTGAGGTGATTTTGGTGGCCATAGTTCCCTATTCGAGTCGGGAAGGTTTTTCGTGTTTTGCCGAAAGTCTGATTTAAACCGTAGCTAGGCTGTTTGGACTGTTTATGCAGGCTGGACCGAAACTGGCAGTTTTGGTAACCGTTCGTAATTAATTCATAGTAAATTGTAGAAAAAGCGTTAAGAGGCGTATAATATGTCCTTGGAACCCCAACTCAGAGGACTTTCTGGTCATGAAATAATATTGGGATTTTTCTAGATTTAAGAGGGTCGAAACGGGTCCCGAACAGACCTGTTTTGGGTGATCGGAAATTAGTTTTAGTGACGTTTTAAGCGTGTGTCGTGTCTTAGGGTCCGGGTCTCGTATTGACACGTTTTGACATGCGTTTAGGTGCTGGAAGGTGACCGTGATTGTGAAGCTTGATTCGTGTTGATTAAGCTAGGCGCGCATTTGAGGTGAGTTCTCTCACTGTGTAGTTAGGGGTTGTATGCATGTCATAATAGTTTGTATGTACTACTGTCCTTGTGGTGTGAACTAGTTGTTGTGGTGTGTAATATTTGATTGGTTTGTATGCTTGGTATAAATGTGTTACCTTACGTTTCGGTGGGACCGAAGCCTCGATGGTACTGAGGTGTCGGTTATGTTACAATTCGGTGAGACCGAGGCCTCGATGGTACTGAGGTATCGGTTATGTTACAATTCGGTGAGACCGAGGCCTCGATGGTACTGAGGTGTCGGTTATGTTACAATTCGGTGAGACCGAGGCCTCGATGGTACTGGGGTGCTGGTTATATTACAATTCGGTGGGACCGAGGCCTCGATGGTACTGAGGTGGTTGGATACATAAATACCTGTAGATGTTTACTCATTTTATGTATCTGTGATATTGTTGCTTATGTGCGGGTAGGGATGATGTGTATATAATTCCTACCTGTGCATGTGTTTGAATTCACTAAGCTTCGTGCTTACCCTTTCCCAATAATCTGTGGTTTCAGGTACGAGTGGCTCTAAGGCGTGACGGGTACACACTGGCGCGCGGGATGAGCTGACTGATATTTGTTTTAATTATTGAACTTTGTTTCCGCTGGTTTCTGATTACTTGAACAGTGTTTATGTCCTTGCAATTAATATGTTGGAATTATTTATGGGGTTTTTATATAAAGCGGTTAATTAAAAATTTTAAATTCCTTGAAATTTTGGGGCGTTACAACTTGGTATCAGAGCACAGCTTGAGTGAATCAAACGCACCTCGGTGTGTTTGGTCTCAAGTTGCGGCTGGGAAATTTTCAAATTCTTTATTAAATCTTTTGGAAATAAAAGAAAAAGTAAAAACCCGTTCGAGGAACGGTGATCGAGGGCGCAGTGTGTACAGTCAGCCGGAGCCGAAGGGAAAGGTACAATGCTTAGTGTTTTATTGCTTTCTAGATCATAGAGTATGCATGCTAGATTGTCTGTTGTTGACACTATGCGGTATGTTGAATTGCTTGCTATTAGGAGTTTATGCTAATTATGATAGGTTACTAAGTGAATGCCCTCTAGGTTGTATGCAGTAAGAGACTTATAGCCTTAGAATATTCGATTTAGTCCTATTGCGCAGCTCTTGTTTGAGTCCAACCGTTCTAGGATAGAATTTTGTATTCGACGGTCTATTTGTTTTGCACTGCATGTAATCGGGTATTCGCGAGGCCACTTTTTATGATTAGTAAGGATTCATTAGTAGCAAGGGGTAGTGATTGGGATGGAAGTTCCTAGGGAGCTAGGAAGGGTGGATGTATATATATGCTGGTGCAGGCATACGGTTAATTATATATTTAATTGTTGTTGTATGATCGGGGTGACCGATGGTTTATTAAGTATACAATCGTGGCTGTCTAATCGGGGAGACCGATGGTTTTATATATACAGTAGTTGTATGAGTTGCCTGTTTAGGATATGTTCTTGAACTGGCATGTGTGGATTAATTATATTATGTGTATAGTTTCGGCGAGAAACTACTTGGACCCTCGGGATGGGACTCGGAACGGGCAATGATAGGCGTGGATGGTAGTAGTAGAGCTCCTACTACCGGAAGCACAGGATCAATGCTCGAGTCGGGAAAGTCGCGAGGAATCCAAGGAGTTGAGCGTGAGTATTGTTAGTGTGAGTTATTATGTGCTAATAACTCGTTGTAATTTTACCCCAGAAATGGCCATCACTGAGGGAAACGAAACTACTGAGCCAGGGATTGGCGCCGGGATCACTACTGAGCAGATACGTGAGTGGATCACGGATGAAGTAAAGCATGCTATTAGGAAGGCAATCCCCGAGATTTTTACCGCCGTTTGTGTTGAGGTAGTAGCGATGATGGAGGCCGCTCGGAGCCAAGACCCTGGGTCAGAGGAACAGACTAAGAAGAGGAAAACAGCGCTGGCCGTTGCACCGGAACCGGCAGTTCCAAAGAAAGCGAGGTTTTCGGACTCGGTCTTGAATCAAGGGAGCGGTAGGTTTAAAACCATGAATGGTAGCGGAAGGAGGAATGTCAAATGTTTCCGGTGTGGCCAGGTGGGGCACTACGGTCGCGACTGCAAGGAACCACCACACGTGGTCTGTTTTAACTGCAAACAGATGGGCCACGTGAAGGTCAACTGCCCGAATCCGAGGGTTACTGTTGGGGACGGAGCACCAGGAACTTCTGCGGCTGCTTCCTTGCGTATTACTGTTGGTCGTGTGGGTCAGGCTGGGCCCGAGGCGGCCGAGATAGAGTTCATAACTGACGGTGGAAGAGGCACAGGCCACGCTTAAAGTGGTGACAGGTATATTTCATCGCTTGATATTGGTATGTGGTTGCTTTTTGCTTAAGCTGTGTGTTTAAGTACGTTCTTAGTTAACTCGGTGTCTGCTGTAGTGATGTTTGATAGCGGGGCTACCCATTAATTCGTGCCTCACACTTGTAGATGAGGTTGCTGAGGTGATATTTGTAGACCAATTCGGGTCAAAGATTGGCAATTGTGTTAGAATCATAGGCATTTGAGCCGACTTTGATTTGAGGAAAACCCGTAAGATGATTTGATGTGAATTCCCAACTTGCCTTAAGAGGTTTAAATGTCTGGATGACAATAGTAGACCGGAGAGTTCCGGAGTAGTATGGGTCGAGACGTTGAATGCCGAATGAGTCATGCACAAAGTGATTTTAAAAATAAAATTGCATTAATTAAATCTTGTGTTTCCAATCCTTTATGGATTGTGTTTTGGGATTTTGGGAATTGTTCAGCACACACAAAAATTTTCGGATGGTTTTGAAAGTGTATGAAATCGTTTTATCGCGGGAGTGCAAACTTTGTTAGAATTTGTCTCATTTTCGTTATTTTTCCAACGGTCCTTTCGGGTAAGATGATATCTGTGTTTTGTGGTGTTTTAAATGTGGGGCAAGTGACTACGGCTTGTGACTTTAACATCGGAACTCCTCCACATATGATAAAGTTGAGACGAAAAGTTACATCCCACGGTGTCTGTATAAAGCTAATTGAATGATTTGGTTAAAATAAGTTTTGTTCTACGGCATGTCGAGTCGTGTGGGTTTAATGTCACGGGGTGCATATCTTATTTGTTTGTGTGACCATTTGGGGAAATCTCGGAAATCAATTTAAAGAACCCCACATTTTGAGATTTTATGAGATTTTAATCGATATTTTCAAATGATGGAAACGGATTGGTTTTTATCTTTAAGTTTGAAACTTACACGAGACAGTTGTGTTTTAACAAAAATATATTTGTAAACCGTTTCATCGTTTTGTATGACTACCCGACGCGCGTGAGATTTGTTAGTTAACCATGTGCCACGACATTTTTGTTGAAAAGGAGGAATTTTGGGGTCAAATATCGTGTAACTGATTTTGAAACTATGTGCACACCTTGTCGCACCCTATTTAAGGTCAAGCGGTTACCTTAAGTGCACGTCAGGAGTCAATCCATACCGAAATCGAAACGGTTCATTCTACAGAAATTATTTATTACACCTGCTTTTGTGTGACTAAACTGAACTACAATGGAACGATTTTCAACATGATTTCTCTATGTGGGACGAGCGTGTCCAGTTTTGCATAACTATCGATCAGGTAATGGTAGTTTTTATTACATGCGATCTTTTGAGATGAAAATCCTGATGTGGGAAATATTTTGGAAATGATTTTGGTAAACCATTTGGGAAAATGTGCTTTTAAGTGTCATGTGTCATCTCGAGAATTTTTTTTTTTTTTTTTTTTTTTGTTGTGAGTCCTTTTGGAAAACTCTTTTGTTTAACCCGTGTTGAGTCTGAGACTAAGGTTGATTTCAAAGTATTGCTTGCTTAAACTTTGTTTAAACGTATTTATCCGACCTATGGGTCTAGCAAGCGTGGAGCATTTTGCTCGGTTTTGACTTGGAGTTAGTCATGGGCCAATTGCCCGGTTTTAATGACTCAAGGTGGAGTCTGGTTGATAAATTGTTTTGTCACACCGTTTGGCATTCATTGTACGTCGAGTATATACACGTTTGGGGGAAGGAGACAATCAGGAATATGCATGTTGTAGGTAGGCTGTTTGCTTTGAATCCTTAGACGCGTTAGTCAGTCGTTGCTAATGGTCGGTTGGGTATCTCGGGGTGAGACCCCGGTATTCATGTGTTCTAACCTAGACTTTCCAGTAGGTACTAGGAGGATATAGTTGTGGGCACTTACCTGGGAGGTAGTTCCGGCGTGCTGGGACTTGAGACGTTACCTGGGAGGTAGACGTCAGGGTGTATCCTCGATGCGGTGTGACTTGGCTTCTTAGAGCAAGTGTGGATGATACGTCATCGGTGGAAGATAGGTATTCCACGCGCGTTAGTAATGTAGGACGAATAGTATCGGTTAAGGGATTGAGGCCCTTTATTATTAGGAGAATAAATGCGCATCAACCATTTTGAGGTAGGTGGTATATCTAGGTGTCGACTTTTGGGCTTGAGGCCAAACACCTTTAGTATAATCGGAGAGTTGTAGCCGATTTTAAGATAATCATGGTGATGGTAGAAGTAACCCTGAAATGATCTCTTGTGATGGATGGTTATGGTGGAATGACCTACGGGTGTGTTAGTGATTTTGGTTGTGGGGGTTACCTATTTGTGTTAGTGTCTAGGATAATACCACGCCGATGTTTGTTATTGTAATCGGTTGGACCGATGTTCGGCGGGTGGCCGATGTTGGTTATTGTAATCGGTTGGATCGATGTTCGGCGGGTGGCCGATGTTTGTTATTGTGATCGGTTGGACCGATGTTCGGCAAGTGGTCGATGTTTTTGTTGACATGAGTTACTGAAAATCTTTGGAATCTATTAGAATTCATGGTAGCTAATCGACAGTTAAGAGTAGGAATGATCGTAGTCGAGTATCAAATAGGGTATTCCGTGAGCAGCTTTAGAATGGTTAGAGCTGGAGATTTGACTTGGGATGTATGGGATATCTAAGGTTGGGGGACAACCGTAGTCGCTTGGCTAGGAATGAATTCAAGTGTCGGGGTGTTCTGCCGATCATAATCCCAGTGTCTTAGAAAGTGTACGTTAGTAAGAATCGTATTCGAGAAGTTTCGAAGGGGCTTCAAGTGGGCTTGGGAACCTGAGGTTGAGATGAGGGAGAACTATCCAGAGTTATTCGTAGGCAGAGACTTCGAGGACGAAGTCTAATCCAAGTGGGGGAGAGTTGTAAAGCCCGTGTCCCGGTACGTTTTTCTTTTATATATTTAATTATTTAAAGCGTGTACCGTTAATTGTTTTGGAGTCGGGGTTTGATGTCGTTAAGGACCAAATGCTAAAATCCATATTTCCTAGGATAGATTGTGAAGGGAGGATAGTTGAGGGGCTAAAAGGCAAATTGTGGAAAAGCTTTGCATGGGTTTTTGGCCCATGGTCGGATCCAATATTTTGTGTTCGGTTTCTTTGTTAGCCAATCAACCAAATCGTTTCTCCTCAACCCTAGTAACTCTTCTTTGTGGTGAGGTGCGGCTGCGAGAAAAAAGGAAGATGAGAGAGAGTGAGATAGAGAAGAAACCGTGAGAGAGAAGGGAGCGTGACCTGCTTGCTGTTCGCCGGAAAGTGAGGGAGACCGCCGGAGGTCACTGTTTTCGTGACCTGCTGTTCGCCGGAGTTTCGAGGGAGGGAGGATCGTGTGCGTTTACGTAGCGTCGTCGTAAGGTAATCACTTTTCTTGTTTCGCTTTCTTTCCTTCTCGTTCCCGTCGCCGCCGCCGTTCGCCGCCGCTGTGGCGGTGGTGGATGGACGGCCGTGGCTGTCGATGTGGGTGCGTGTGCGTGAGAATGGCCGAGAGAGAGAGAGAGAATGGTCGGGTGTTGTCTCGTGCGTTCGTAATCGAAAATCCACCGCCGGCCGCCGCTGGCCGCCGCCGGTCGCCACCGGCAACCACCACTGCCGAAGATGGCAGTGGGTGGCGAGTGGCCGTAACCAGACCTTAGTAGCTACAGAGCCTTAAACTGTGACTTAATCGTTAAGCCGTATATTTTAAACCGTTGCTTCTAAAATCATTCTTTTTATGCGAAAAAAATGGTCCAGCCCCTGTTTTGTGACGGCAATAACTTCTCCGTCGTAACTCCGTTTGAGCCGAAACTGGCGCCCACGCTTCGAGCTCGGGACCGAGTACGTTTTCTGTGTTTTGGCGGAAAACTGGTTCGGCCTCGAGTTGGGAGAAAAAGTGGTCGCAATTTCTGCGGTTCGTCATTTTATGTGAATTTTCCTGGAATCTGCCACTGTTTTGCGTGGACCGTAACTTTTTACTCGTAACTCGTTTTGAGGTGATTTTGGTGGCCATAGTTCCCTATTCGAGTCGGGAAGGTTTTTCGTGTTTTGCCGAAAGTCTGATTTAAACCGTAGCTAGGCTGTTTGGACTGTTTATGCAGGCTGGACCGAAACTGGCAGTTTTGGTAACCGTTCGTAATTAATTCATAGTAAATTGTAGAAAAAGCGTTAAGAGGCGTATAATATGTCCTTGGAACCCCAACTCAGAGGACTTTCTGGTCATGAAATAATATTGGGATTTTTCTAGATTTAAGAGGGTCGAAACGGGTCCCGAACAGACCTGTTTTGGGTGATCGGAAATTAGTTTTAGTGACGTTTTAAGCGTGTGTCGTGTCTTAGGGTCCGGGTCTCGTATTGACACGTTTTGACATGCGTTTAGGTGCTGGAAGGTGACCGTGATTGTGAAGCTTGATTCGTGTTGATTAAGCTAGGCGCGCATTTGAGGTGAGTTCTCTCACTGTGTAGTTAGGGGTTGTATGCATGTCATAATAGTTTGTATGTACTACTGTCCTTGTGGTGTGAACTAGTTGTTGTGGTGTGTAATATTTGATTGGTTTGTATGCTTGGTATAAATGTGTTACCTTACGTTTCGGTGGGACCGAGGCCTCGATGGTACTGAGGTGTCGGTTATGTTACAATTCGGTGAGACCGAGGCCTCGATGGTACTGAGGTATCGGTTATGTTACAATTCGGTGAGACCGAGGCCTCGATGGTACTGAGGTGTCGGTTATGTTACAATTCGGTGAGACCGAGGCCTCGATGGTACTGAGGTGCTGGTTATATTACAATTCGGTGGGACCGAGGCCTCGATGGTACTGAGGTGGTTGGATACATAAATACCTGTAGATGTTTACTCATTTTATGTATCTGTGATATTGTTGCTTATGTGCGGGTAGGGATGATGTGCATATAATTCCTACCTGTGCATGTGTTTGAATTCACTAAGCTTCGTGCTTACCCTTTCCCAATAATCTGTGGTTTCAGGTACGAGTGGCTCTAAGGCGTGACGGGTACACACTGGCGCGCGGGATGAGCTGACTGATATTTGTTTTAATTATTGAACTTTGTTTCCGCTGGTTTCTGATTACTTGAACAGTGTTTATGTCCTTGCAATTAATATGTTGGAATTATTTATGGGGTTTTTATATAAAGCGGTTAATTAAAAATTTTAAATTCCTTGAAATTTTGGGGCGTTACATAATACTACTTTTAACTCCATCGGTTTCTCACGACAATCATCGTATTCTACACTCTCAACAATACTAACTAAAAAAAAAGTACTCATATACTTTCAGTATAAAACTTGCGTAGCAGTTACACCTATTTCTTAATTTTTATCAAACCCGAAAACTTCATCCTACTATTTCCATTTCTTAAACTAGCATAGCATAACCGTAATGATCTCACATCAATGCTTAATTGCACTGGACACCAAATCATTTATCAAAATAAAATAAGGTCTACAAAGCAACTTAATTTCTTGAATATCAACAAAGCACAACCTTAATCACTTCAATTATCTTAATAACCTCATCATCAAAACTCATACCGACTTCCATCCAAGAATATCAACACCAATTCATTTCTTACTAAAATAACAAACTCGCTATCACACCAAATCCTTACATCTCCAACTTTGCATAAAAATACTAACACCAACCTTTAGACATTTGTTTCACTTAACCCACTCCGCAATTGAAATTTATCAATACCGGTCTCACCTTACCCCACTAACACAAATACCCAAAACATCATATAATTTCACTATAAAATTAAGCCGAAAGAATTCATCACAACTCCGTTAAAGTTTCATAGCACTAATCATATAACTCATTAACGACTTAACATACAAAGTCCAGCTCAAGTTTAAAACAACTCTTTAACTTAAACAACTCCATAAGGAAGGTTCATCAACATTATTCTCACCTTACTTAACCGAAAAATTTCCAACCATTCACATAATAAGTCTACTACAAACTACACCACAAAGTTCATCCCACGATCATCAAACCCTTGTTGAGCATTGTTTTCTTCCTGTTTAATCATAACACTTACTACAAATCCCTTTTACAACTTAAATCATCCAATCCAAGGAAAGTACTAGATAAACATTCAACTCACTGAACCATTTTTCTCTATCAAGAAAATTATCAAGCATCAATTTTTCTTATACTTTAATATCATAATATTCATATTATCTCTCAGGTTAAGTCTAGGTTCCCAGCAACCTAGTTTCTCAACTTGCGACCTAATATCACTAACGCTTCCCCCACATCAATCTACATTTGATCCAATCCGGTGTTTTCTAACGGTACAACTTTACTTGCTTCGGCTAAGCCCTTCCGCATAATCAACATAGGAAAGGCCGAATGAACTCTCACTAGGCGTAACCCTTCAATACCAAGGCGCATACCACTAATTTAGTACCCTTCTAACTACAACAACTCATACTCCCAGAAGAAAACCCACGATATAAACAAGGTATAATATCCCAGATCAATCATACCAATATCATTCACACATCTACACTCCAGGTTCACCTCATCCCACTACCCTTGCTACGACGGAATCTTTACTAGTCACGACGAGTCGCCTCGCGAATGCACAGACGCATACAGTGTGAAATCAGATAGACATTAGAAATAAGGATTCTATCCCACAACGGTTAGACTCAAACAAGAGCTGCGCAATAGGACTAAATCAAACATTCTAAGGCTATTTAGTTCCCACTGTACCACTTATAAAGCATTCACTTAACAACCTATCAGGACTAGCATAAATTCCTACTAGCAAGTAATAGTCATACATCAAGTGATAAGCACCAGGCAATCTAGCATACATACTCTTATGTTCTAGAATGCAATCAATTACACCAAATACTCTACTCTTTTCTCAACATAAAACACGTTTTTCCAAGGATAGCTCATTAGGAGGTGCTTACTCTAGACCGATCCTGTGAGCTAGCTTTCTTTCACCTCTAAACCAATAGCACACACCCAATTTCAACGATTACCGTTTTTAACCAACAATTTCCCACACCTCATACCAGGAACTTAACTGAGTTAAACCGAAATCACACCCATTGCTCGAAACAACCACACACTTTTCCATTTTTCAAATATCGTTAACTTATTCTTTCAAAACAATAATAAACAAATTGGGTTCACACTATTCACCCATCCCCAAAAATATAACAACCATAAAAACATCTTATTAACAGAATCAGTACATCTTTATTTCTCCTCGTGCCTCGATTAGCACAAAATATATCATCGCGCCTCTTTCAGCACAACATTTATCATCGTGCCTCTTTCAGCACAAAATTTATATATATTTATATATATCACAAATCATTTAACACCTTTGAAATTTTATTCATAACATAAACTTTAACGCTTGGAGGCATAACATGGTGTTTGAAATACTGAATTATACACAACGCCACATTCTACATTTTCGCAATATCTTTCCAAAATTCTAACATGCACCTTCAAATTGAAAATTGTTAACAATTGCAACCGTTATATCATTCATTCCAAATTAAACTATCAACCACTTTCGTTCTCATACAACAAACTTTACTACCATCTTGATAAATCTTTCAAGCCCAAACACATGTAAAAACGAGTTATCACCTTGATCACTAACAGCTTTTCCTTACTTCATCATTCCAAAAACACTCTTCGCTTTCTAGTTTCAAATTTTTTTTTCCTTGATTTCTTACTTGAATTTATCCCAAGCCATATCATAATGAATAAACATACTAATTTCGATATCATCCAAAACATTTGTTACACTCTTACTAAATTAAAACCAACCTCTTTTCACACCAATTGTTTCCAAACCTACACTCTTACTAAGCCTTATCATAATTAATTCATATATCCCCAAAATATAATTTGTTAACAAACGAAAACTTTAAACCAATCACCCGACAATCTCTTCTTTTATCAACTTACTTATTTCAGTACATACCGAATTACCGAGGATCACTTATCATTACTTAATCGAAAGTTTTAACAAAAACAAGTTCCAACACCATCCTATACTTACTACTACCTCAAATTCCGACAAAATTATCAAAAATAACTTAATAGGCTCTCCCCTCCTATCTATATTACCCACACCAATATCCAATTCTTTTCTTAATGCAAATAAGCAACAAAAGATTGAAAACACAATTAATCGATTTGCACCGAATTCAAATAGCACTTCAGCACGTGTAGAGTTTATATAAATATACCTGTCTTCGTCTCTATCCATATGTCGAGACCGACTTGCCACTCTGTAGATTTCAACAAGGTTAATATACACATAAGCACATACCCCATATAACAAGGTATTCCAGTTCAAACATGTACTTGTAAGTTCACAATTACACCGGCCAAATGTAATTTGAAAGTACCTTACATGATGTTCCTTCTTACTTTTTATACTTAACATCCCAATGTTCTATAATAATAGGAACATCCTACTTCTCATGCAGTTTAAGTCTAGGTACAGATACAAATACCTAAATCCCTTAAACTAAGGCTCTGATACCAACTGTAAAGACCCGGTTTCCCAAACATGCTTCAAATAACATATATTGCGTCACATCGTTACATTAATAAAGAAATACAAATAATTCACGTACGGTCCCAGCAGTCTCGAAACCAAACAATAAGAAAAAACATATTTAGTCCCTAATCCTTGCCAGCTATCAACACCGGCATACACTTTAATTCTCCCCTTTGCTAAAAGCAATCCTTAACCTGGAATACATATTTTTAAAACAGAAAATGAGGGTTAGACCTAAAGGTCTAGTGAGAAAATCCCTGTTAGTTTAATAAACCTTTTAGAACCCAATTATATAACCCGCAAGTAAAAATCATTTATATCAAACCTCTTTATACAAACACACATATATTACACGTAATTAAATGCCAACCAAAACTTGCGTTTCATATCCAACCCATTCCACCTTATTCCTCCACAAATGATTGAGTCATTCTACCTTATCCCTCCCCAAATGGCCATACTAGTGGTTGCAAGCCAACTAGTTAATTTACTCTGCTGTACAACATCTACGGTAAAAACGCCTGTCCGCTCACCGGAACCCGGCAACACACCGGTCCGCACCGCGGAACCCGACCACGTATTCTCGCAGAATACTCATATAAATATCGTATCCCATCATGTATGTAAATATCTCAATAAATCACATAACCACATTAAGTATCACATTCTCAATCCATACATATCCATTTTATATATATAAATCACATATATATGTATTCCAGTTGAGAACGTTTTAAAATAAAACTCACCTGGTTAGCTTATATCTGAAAGCCCTTCTAAGATTATTAAACAAGCGCCTGATCCTTCGATCCCAAATTCACAGAAGCTGCACAAATAAACACAAGTACTTGTTTTAAAAACAAGCCAAACGACTCGCAAGCACACACCTCAAACTCAAGCTCGCAAGCACACACCTCAAGCTCGCAAACACACACCTCAAAATCCCTCGCAACTAACTAAGCTAGCAAGCACACACCTCAAGCTCGCAAGCACACACCTCAAAATCCCTCGCAACTAACTAAGCTAGCAAGCACACACCTCAATCAAAATCCCTCGCAGCCTTCTCTCAAAATCCCTCGCAGCCTTCTCAAAAAATCCCTCGCAAGCCAAACTTGCGAGCCCAAAAATTTCCCTCGCAGCTTAAGGCTGCGAGCCTAACAATCCCTCGCAATCAACCATTGCGAGCCGGATGAACACCAAACAAAAACCCAGTTCCTGTTCGTCTAAAACCCCACGATTTACAAGTTCTAAGGCTCAGATTATTATGAAAATTTGCAGGAATGTACACTACTACTACTAGAACACTTACCCAAGATCAAAAATACACTTCTACATCTAAAAATACCAAAACCCACTAAATTTCCTAAAAAGCTTTAAAATACAAAAATGGAAGATTAAAATAGAAAATCTTACCTTATGTTTTCTTGCTATTGAATCTAAACCCAACTGATATTATCCTTTCTTCTTCTTCACCTTAAACCATGCATCACTCTCACAACTTTCTCCTCACTTTTCCAGCCGAAGGAAACACACACACACACCTTGTCTTTGAACTTCCTTGCTAAAATGAACAAGAGGGACACCTTACCTCTAGTAGGTGTACTGACGGTATGGCACACAAACAACCCCCAACTTACTTCATAAACCCCAAACTTCCAAATAATGACCTAAACCACCCTCCACTTTTAAGTTCAAGACTATCTAAAAATTAAAGACTTATATAAAAGTTTTCTAAATTATAAATTAACTAAATTTCTACTAGACAAATACTTAAATAATAAAAAAAAATATCTGGTTATTACAGTTTAAAAAAACATGTCTTGCATACCTGTTGAAACGGAATTATTTGGTCCCTTGCTCCTCTTTCCTCTGTAAATCAAGAACTTGCAGACCCTTGCTCCTCTTTCTCTGTAAAATTCGACAATGGTGACAATCATGTAAACCGTATAAATAAGAAAACAAGGTCGGTAAAAAAGGAATGGATACGGTAAATTAGGAATGGAGCTGCAAATAAGTATATTAGGTAAATTATGAGTATATTAGGTAAATTAGGTAACAGACCGAAATCAAAGATATTAAGGTAATGAAATCCTGAAATTAAATTTCAAATCCAAACAGAAGATAAATTAAGAATATACTTTACCTTAAACATATTGGCCAAAAAAAATCTTCCAAATTTTGTGATAGATTCCAAAATGGATATGGGATTCATTGTAGTTTACATTGTAAATGAGTATTATCTTTTTCTGTTTGTGATAAATTATTATAATTTTCTTGTTAACAATTTTTTGACCACCCTCTTTGTCAGATTACAGAAGAATGGTACACAAACATTATGCAGCTGGAGAATATTTTGAGAGCTGATGCACAAATCTTCTCCTCTTCATGGATTTAACAAATGCCATGGAAAAAAACCCCAAAAAATTACTTAAAAGCCGGGAACCAGGTCGTGAATAAAGAAATTGCAGCAAACAAAGAACCTACTAAAATGAAGAAATCATTAACGAAGCATAATAGTACAAGAAAATCTAGGGTTTTTAGACAGAAACAAACCTTGTTTTGGATAGGGGCCCTCTACCCTTTGGACCAAATCTTCTCCTCTTCAAAAATTTAACAAATGCCATGGATTTATCGATGGAGGAAAAAAATCTAGGGTTTTTAGACAGAAACAAACCTAAATGATCGAGAGGAGTGAAAAAGAACACAGATCAAATGTCAATATTTTTACAGGGGATGGATACAAAAATATATAAAAACAGACATGGATTCCAAAACCATGATTACAAATCAAAATCATCTAATTCAATAAGTAAAAAAAAATAGAGCTCGATTCCAAGGAACAAAGATTGAGATCAATTCCAAAGATATCTGCGGAAAAGAACGAAAGTAGAGATTGGTTCCAAAGAAATTAAAAACTAACCTTTATGATGGATTCTCGTAGGAATCGATTCCTCAAAAATCAAGAGCAAAGACTGATGTAGTTCTGTGGGAAAGAACGAAATTATAGATCGATTACTCAAAAATCAAGAACAAAAGGGAAAGAACGAAATTAGAGATCGATTCAAAGAAATGCAACGTGCAACACACTAACACATTGATATCGATTCCAAATACCATAAAACCGAAGATTTTGTATGTACCTTACAAAAAAATCACAGATTTGTATGTTCATTATAAAGAAATCCCAAAATCGAAGAATCCATTTCGAAGAAATCACAGAAACCGTACCTGAGTCGAAGAAATCGTTGTGAAGAAGAATCGATTGGGAAAAGCCTGTATATTCTTCAGTTTAGGGTTTCGTCTTAGATAAAGAGGAGTAGGCTAAAGCGTATCGATAAAGAGATAAACTCAGGCGACTCTATAGAACTCACGGTCTCCGGCGATGCACCGACACACTATAAAAACGGCAGTTTCATCAAATTCTACTCGTTAATGTGCAAATAAATACAAAATCAAGAACTTACGGTGGAAGGAGGAGGGGCTTGGTGGATTGGATGTAGAGGTGTGGAAAGAGAGAAAGCATTATTGTTCCTGGTTTCCAAAAAAAAATCCTGGTTTCCAAAAAAAATAATTAGCTTTTTATCTCTCTCTCAAAATTAAGTAAATATGCTTTAAATTGTAGTACATAGTGCTTAAATGGTTGTTTTTAAGAGATTGGGGTCTTCATGCTTTATAATATAGTATAGACTAGTTGATCTTAATTCTCTTAATCTTTTAGTTAAACCGACAATAAAAAGCAGTAAATTTATACCAACTTTTTACAAGAAAGGCTTTGCCTATTCGTGAAACAAGCTATGATTAAACCATGTTGCCCGAGTTATAAATACCTTTTTTCAAGAAAAAATCCATATTTTTTTATGTAAATGATTTTTTATAATGGAACATTAGATTTGGTGGTAATTATGTAATTTGTCCATAAATTCATTGTGAAGGGTGTAATGTGTTAATTTTTGAAAAATTGAGGGGCGGTTTTTTAGCATTTTGTGGGTTCTTTCTATATATCTACCGCCCCCTTATCTTCAACTCCCAAATTTCCACCCAAATAGGTGCCCTAGAAATATAGATATTCTGCCTACAAGTCTATACCCTAGCCGGACACTTGTTACTTTTGATTTCTTCTTTTACACACAAATTAACCCTAAAACGCATCAAATCTTGTTTTTTTAATCTTTGCCCATTCGGATTGTTCTAAATATTCGGGTGAATTTTTTGATGTTTTGATCCGGTGGGTTAAATTGGGGTTAGGGTTTTTCGTTTTTTTGTGTTGCTGAGAGTTGACATGGCGGATGTGGTGGAAGAAGAAGAGTACGAGAGTGATCCAGAGCAGGCGAAGCTTTCTCTGAAGATGCGAAGGAGGAGGGAGGCGAGTGATGATGAGGAGGAAGAAGATGAGGATGATGATGGTGATGTGAGGGTTAGGGTTAGGGAGCGGATTGTTGATTCTAGGGTTTCGGATTGTGAATCCGACGGTCAGGGAGCGGCGGCGGAGTATGATGATGAATATGATTTGGATGAGGAGGAAGAGGAAGAGCTGCTTGTGGAAGCTGAAGATGAAGGTGGTGGTAGTGAAGTTCAAGGTGTGGTGGAGGATTTGGATGGTGGTGTTATTGAGGGGATTTCTGTGGGAGTGAAAAGGGAGAATGATCAGGTGGATGGGGATGAGTTTTATGTGAGTGAAAGTGTTGATCAGTTTGATGGTAATGCGAATGGAGGAGTTGGAGATGGAGTTGGAGAAGGAGGGCAAGAGGAAAAGAAGGAAACCGAGCCGTTTGCGGTGCCAACGGCTGGGGCGTTTTATATGCATGATGATAGGTTCAGAGACAGTGCTGGTGGTAGACACAGGTGATTTTGAACTTCGATTGTTTGTTTGTTATAGTTGATATTTTGATTTGATGCATGTATGGTTGCATGGTGATGATTTAAAGAATGATCTTTATCGAATGTTAGTTTAATCAGTGTCACTAGGGATGTGCCTTTTCTGTTTGGGGTAGGGGAGAGGCTTGCGTTCCACTGCTTCTACTCAGAAAATATATGCAATATATATACACACACTTGACTCTTGAGTACTAGACACTATATATATATATCTTACTTAATTACTATAAGAATCTACATACACTTTCTTCAATCATGAAATATAGATATATAGTAACAAGAAAAAATATTGATCTATTCATAACACATATATAAAAGTAGAAATGTGACTGTGACTGTGACACGTAGTAAAGACTAAATATAAAAGAATTGTATCCAGTATATACATAATACATCTACATAATACTCCCGTGAACCGAATATAATCCAAGAAGAAAATGCAAAGAAAACGAGAGAAAACTAGAACTCACGATGGCCACAAACGAGTAGCTGATAGGGCTTAGGAGAACTAGAGAAGAACAAGGTTTTCCAAAAAGAAATAGAAAAAGGTTTTAGTCATTTTTAAAATAATTTAGCCTCTGTATTGAGGTGTACGCCTCTCCACCACCTCACCGCCTCGGTCACTACCTCAAACAACCTAGGCGTACGCCTCGTCTCGGGATTGAGAGGCACCGCCTCAGGTGCTATTTTTGACCGCCTCGAGGCATATACCTTACATGATTTTCAAAACCATGCTTGGATCCTTGGGGAGAAACAACACAGTAAAAGAATAACTAGTGACTTTGTGCTGATAGAGAATAATCTCTACTCGTTCCCCACCTCTAATGGTCTGAAGGTGCGTAAGTTGCAATCTAGTGGAAGAATGGTGTCTAGATATGCCTCTTGATTACCACTTAACACGCTGAATCACCTATATAGATGTTCTGCAAGGGTTTGTGACGAAAAAAAGAAAATTTGAATGATACCCACCTTTTATTGAATCTGCATTGGTCACCCATGTGTTGAAACCAATAATATTCTGTCTTTGGAGATTTGAATCTTGTTCTGTCTTGGCTGCCATTTTTGTTTTATTATTGCAACTATTGTTCTTATTTTTTTGAAGTTGTCTGTTTTCCTTTAAGTTGCCATCCACCTATTGACTTATGTGTTAGTCATAGCCCATATGTCCCCAAAAAAGAGTTCATAGTAGACCTTTTAGTGGCGGATGTGTTACTTATTTCCCTAAAATTGATAAGTGTTGCCATATTTTAAGCTGATGAATTGACAATTACACTAAACTATGAAAAAGCAACAAAATAAGAACAATTCTTACTGGATTCCCATCACTAAAATTGTTTATGTATATGACAATTCTTTCCTTTCATGTCATTGGATGATGACACTTCAAATAATAATAAGGTTTTGTTAATATGATGTTTAGGCGAACTCTTGGCGGGAGGAAGTTGTGGGAGTTAAGGGATGACAGGAAGTGGGGGCATGACAAGTTTGAGGAAATGAGTATGCAGGAAAGGCATTACGATGAGGTGAAGCATTGCTTTTGAGGATGGATATGTTTTGTTCTTAATATGTTTTGTTCTAATATGTTTGGTATTATCAGGGTAGAAGGGTTCCTAGGGGTCGTAATCGAGCTCGTGGTAGAAGCCGAGGAGAAGATCATGGATATGTACGAGGAAACAGGCCGAAAGCATACAACAATAACAATCAAACCAATGCACCCAAGTCTGTGAGAGGTCGAGGCCCTAGAAGATATCAACCTTCTACACAGAATAGTTTTGAGGCTCCTGCACAAAGCAGACAGTGAGTGAATATTTGTTGATATGATGACAAATATATATATATATATATATATAATGTGTGTGTGTATATATGCTACTATTACTTATGATTTATTATATCACACATATATAGGGTCAGATTCAAGGGAAAACTGCAAAAAAATGAAAAACTGAGGAACACCCTTGTAACTATTTATTTGTACGGTATGCACATGTGCATATAATACTGAGGAACACCTTGGCAAATGGCAACTGTTCATCTGGACGGTATGCACATGTGCTTACAAGAATTTGAAGCTGTTTTTTGTGTTTATGCACGTGTGCATGTTACAAATTACTTGTATGCACATGTGCATACCGTCCAGATGAACCATTACCAGGGTGTTTCTCAGTTTTTCATTTTTTTGCGGTTTTATCCCATATACATATATATGTGTATATATATATATTGTGATTCCATCCAACAATATCATGATTTATGTTTTTCTACTATTACTTGTATGGTTTGTTCGGTAATTGATTATTAAATATTTTAGACCTGCAAAGTCAACGGAGAAAACTTCCCATGCAAGTTCAGGAAGAGCATCTGCAGCCACATCGGTGTCGGAATCTTCTCAACTGCCAGCTAGGAAAAATGTGGTTGCGTCAAGTTTGAACTCCGCCTCTCCACCATTTTATCCTTCTGGTTCTTCAAATAAAGAAACCAACTTGACTCAGAAAAAGGAGGCTCAAACTGGACCACTTCACAGGGGCCCACGCCCCCCTGTTGTGGGGGAGAATTATCAGTCAAACAATCTGCGTGGTGGAAGAAACGTTTCTGATTCTTTAGGCATGGACAAGCTTTATATCGATGATTCCGTTACTGGGAAACCGTTAAACAACTTGCCGCAACCAGCTCCTGTTCCGAGAGCCGAGGGGAGAGGTGGTTCAATTTCTTTTGGACAAGTGGCGTACCAACCCGTGCCACCTCATCATAACCAAGTAAATAGAGTTTCTTCACCAAACCAAGTTCATTCTTTTCAGCGAACTCCTGTTCCCCAAACTCAATCTGCTAGTGGGTCTCGAGCGTCTTCCCCACCCAAATCATCGGGTCCTGTACATCTGCTTGAATCTATAGACACGGAACCCCCTACGGAATCTAATGATTCTAAGACAGCGTTGGTTGGAAAAGGAAAGGGCAGTAGTATTCAGAGCAGCGGAATGAGCTCGTTTTCTTATGCTGGTGCACAGCTTATCGGTGGCACCGCGGGTGGTAATCATGGTGATCAAAATTTCCCTGGAGGGTTTTTGCCAGGTAAAGGACTTTTTATAGCATTTATTTGGGAACAGCGTTAGAATGCAATCATGGTCTCTAATCTGTTATATTGGCATGTAGTAATGCAATTTGCGGGCCAGCATCCTGGTGGTCTTGGAGTTCCTGCGGTTGGCATGGCGTTCCCTGGCTATGTTGCTCAACCTAATGGGATGGGAAATTCAGAGATGACATGGTACTATAACTTCACAATTTTGCTCTTTAAATTTGTACAACTTTACATACTTGTATGTTTGGCTGTGATTTTTTTCAGGTTTCCCCTAGTGACTCCAACCCTGGCTAAGTTACCAATTGTCCTTAGCTATATATATATATATACACACACACACACAGGATCAGGTTCTGGTTCTGGGGAATACCACAAAAAAATGAAAAACCGAGGAACACCCTCATCCGGACGGTATGCACTTAAGCATACAAGTAATTTGTAACATGCACACGTGTATATGCATATGTGCATAAAAACCAAAAAACAGTTAATTCTACTTGCATGCACATGTGCATACCGTCTAGATGAATGGTTACCAGGGCGTTCCTCAGTTTTTGATTCCCCTATTTTTCAGGAGTAAGCTTGTAAGGTGATCTGAGATACTTATGCTGCATAAGTTTCCTTGAAATATTGCTAAAATATTCCTCTTTTTACTTGTTGATTTTGTGTTACCCTCTTAAGCTACATGGTTAATGATGTTATTATACTAGGTTACCTGTGTTGGCTGGTGCTGCTGGAGCTTTGGGTGCTGCTGGAGCTCTAGGGGCGACGTATTGTTCCCCGTATATCACAATGGATGGTGCTTATCATGCTCGCCCATCTGGCCAGACCTCTTCATTGGGCCCCACAAGGTTGTTGTTATTTCATCTTTCTAAGGGAACATGAATGTGAGGGTATCTAGCTATATAATACTTTATAAGTTTATATACGATAAAAGTCACACACATTGCTCACCTTTGGTGAGGTTTGAACCTTTGACCTTCATGGATAGGGGTGTAAACGACTAAACGAGCGAGTTGATTCGAGTATGACGCTGTTGGAGCTCGGCTCGAAAAAATAATATCAGGCTCGAGCTCGAATATTTTTTCAATGTTTGAGCTCGATGGTCGTTTATGAGCTTGAATTCGAGATCGATTAACTCGTTTATTTACTTAAACTCAATAATTATCATATTTTGATTAGATAATTTGTAACAATGTAAAAGTGTTTGGCCCCAAAAAGTGTATGCTCGAATGGCTCGGGTCGGGTCGAATCAACTCATGAAGTTTAACCGAGTTTTCGAACTAGTCGAGTTGAACATTGGTGTTATGGAGCTCAACTCATTAAGTTAATCGAGCTTTATTTTGAGTTCGATCTCGATAGTTATTAAGCTCGAGATAAACGAGCTCGAGTAGCTCGTTAAAAGCTCGACTTGCTTACACCTCGTCATCTCGATAATTGACTCGAAACCCTTTTTTGGTTTTTTTTATTGCAGCAAAGACGGTAATTCAAATAAACCTGGCAATGAAGTCAAGCCTTCTCAGAGGCCTGGTAAGACATAATGCTGGTTTTCGGAACTTAATTTTGATGGTTTGTCGGCCTGCATGCACTTTTTAACCGAAGTGTTTTAAGGGGGTGTTTGTTTTCAACTTAACAAGTTTAATGGGTAGTTAGCTTAATTGGTTAAGCTATATTATATTGTTTGATTTTAACTTTTTTTTAGAGTATATAATATTTATATACGGCAAATGTGACAAATAAACTCACACACCCTCCTAGGAGGCCAAGGGCTCATATGCCGCTAGGCCAAAGGCCCTTTCTATCTTAATGCATTAAGTTAGATTTTTTTTAACTTAGTACTGAGAGCATGACTTAACACATTAAGTTAGCCCATTCTATCTTAATGCATGAAGTTAGATTTTTTTTCCATCGTTACCCTTATCCTACAATTCTCATTAAAAATCAAATAGTTTACAAACATGTAAATTAAAAAATCTGTAATCAAACAATAATACTTATTAAATTTATTTTAAAGTTATTAAGTATTCTGTTATAAACTCGTTGAATTATATTATTTATGTACGCTAATTTAAATAATTCATTCTATTTTAAAAAAATTGTCCTTTTAAATATTTATCGAACAGTTTATTTCCATTCAACACTTCTGTAGACATAAGGTTAAAATGGTAATTTTGTTGTTCAGACTATTTATCCAGGACAAAAATCAAACAACTTATCTTAAATTATCCAAAAAAATTAGTGCTTAAAGACAACCTAATAGATTCAGAACTTAATGAATGAAAAATCAAACGGCCCTTGAACATTCCCCCCCCCTCCTTGATTAGCCTTGATTAGAGTGCCAACAGAGTGTCATTATCTTAACCAAATAGATTTGGCTATTTAAAATTGTGATACGACTATTAATTTAATTTGATTTTGCAGAGCTTGCAAATGATGAGTTGAGGCAACGACAAAATAAAGCTCGCAGGCAAGTTTGAATTTTGGATCCTCAAAATGGTTTTAAATTTGTTTTTTTTTATTTTGTACAGAAATGATTCATTTTATCTCTCCTGGTGTCTGTGCAGATACACTGAAATGAAGTTTGATAAGTGAAGTATTAAATAGGTCAAACCTATTCAAATTAGCTGATTGATAAAAGATCACTTTCCCAACTGAATTCCTGACTGATCAGTTCCTTGTTCTGAAATTCTGAGTGCTACTTGTGGTGCTGCAGGCCTTAGGCCGTCTGTGAACTCCTGTGTACTCGTGGCGCACTTTGAGCAGCTGCGGTATTCCCCAATTATTTAAGGTGATGACCGTTTTTTAAAAATTATTTCGACCATGGCTTAATGGGTTCAGCTGAGATTATGAGGCTGTTTACTTTTTTTCATTAAGCCATGTATAGGTTAAGTTGTCTGTTTGGATAAATCTGTCTGTTTGAGGGACGGGAGACCAATGGGTTTGAGGGAGGCAAAGAGACGGGGTTGGATTATTTATGGGTATTTCTGCTCTAAATTTCTTTTGGGTGGCTTAATGGGGACAAGTGAGGGGTCCTGACTTATTCCATATAGCATTTTTAGCTTAATTGCTTAACGATTAAGCCGTAAGAAACACTTATGTATGGTTGAGCAAATAAGCCGCCCAGACCATTAAGCTCATTAAACTGTAAGTAAACAACCTCTAAATGTCCTTAAATTGAGTATGAGCGTAATAAATAGCGGGAGCTCTTAACTAAGCAGGGGTTTGAGCTTCTTATGGCTATTTGTGCACATCATAATTGTGATGCCGTAATATAATATCATGATTTTTTTATTATGTGCCCGTAGGGCACATGATGACGACATTAAATGTGGAAATAATTATAAACTTCTCTCTTAATTAATTATGTTTCCAGATCTTATCTTACCCGTTCCCGCTGATTTATCTTCAGATGTCCAAATCCTTTTTTTGTTTTTATGCAAACAAAAAGATTCACATATGTACAGTCGTATGAATAAACGTCATATTGCCCCCCTACAATATATCACCAAGCTTTTTTCTTGGAACAACAAACACGTTTTTTATTTATGTATTTACCTTGCTAATAAAAGATTTGGAAATGAGTAGATAGATTAGGGAAATGGAGCGGTAATCAAGAGAGGGAACAAGATTTGGGAAGGTAATTAAATAAGAGATAAGAGGTAGTTAGATAAATTTAGAGAAATATAGCAGCAATTAAGAGAGAAGAGAGAAGATATGGAAATGTCAATAATTAAGAGGAAATAATTAAATTCAGATAAACTTGTTTGTTTGGTGAAGGGCCACATGAGGGTTCATTTTATTCTTCATGAAACATCTTTTAAACCGAGTTTTGTAGCAAGTGTACGTGTGGTGAGCGATTAATTAGAGCATCTCCAACAGATTCTCCAAAATGGAGAAAATGAAGATTTTGGTTATGTTTTTTTGCTCCAAAACCTTTCTCAAAAATGGAGAAAGTATGAGAGCGAGAGAGAGAGCGTGTAAGATTCTCCAAATTTGGAGAACTTTCCAAAAATGATCACAATGAGAGAAATATTTTTTTTAAATATATTTTCACCAATAGGAAACTTCGTAATTAAATTTTTAGATAGAGAAATAATATTTTATTTGATGAGTGGAATATTTTAATTATAAAATCAATATTGTAGTCACCTAAATGAAGAATCTGTTGGAGTTGCTTGTATTTTTCTTTGAGATTTTGAAGTTCCATCCTCCATTTTGGAGAATCTGTTGGAGATGCTCTTAGGGACTAAATGAACCAAAAAACTTTGTTGGTTTGTTGTGGATTTACACGTTTAAATTATGTCATTACGACTGTGTTAAGTAGATTTTCCTTGACGATAAATCTTAATTGTATCTAATATGAGATTTGAATCATCTCATGGATATGGTAATCATGAGGTCAAGTTGCATTTATCACTAGTATGAGTAGTAGTATCTACTCCCTCCTTGTCCCATTTTATCCTTAAATATGAAATGGAGAAAGTTTCTCTATTTATCACGGGTAAGTGTCATTTGGCTATTTATAAATTGTAGTAATTACACATTCCTAAAACTGTCATTTTCATTGTGGACATTTATTTTGGGACGTAGGGAGTATATTCTTTTTGGGTTCTCTCTCTCTCTCTCACTTTTCACAAGTTGGGTTCTTCACAAGAACAACCGCTCTACCCTCGGGGTAGATGTCAAGTATGTGTACTTCACACCGCCCAAAAGGTGGGATATACCGGCTTGTTTCATTTAGGAGCCGTTTACTAAACTCTTACTTGTCAGTGCTTAGCGGGTCACTTTGCCTTATCGGATGAACATGACAAGGATTGAGAATCTTGCCTGGTAAGAGCGATGATAAGGACCGATATTCTTACCCGGTAAGTGAGAGCGACGGCTCTTACCAAGTAAGCGTTTACCGGATAAAAATGTTACATACATAGTCCTTTTAATTGATTAAAATCTTACCCAGTAAGGTAAATGAAGTGTTAAATCTTTCCGGTAAGCGCTTACCAGGTAAGAGTTGGGTAAACGGCCCCTTAGTTTAGATATGGTAAGATTTGTGTTGAGATCTTAAACAACGATGTTTAAAGATCATGAGTGCAGCAAGTTGCATTTCTCACTATTATCTATATCCTTTCTTGGGCTAAGGGTCGTTTACTAATCGCTTACGGGTATCACTTTACCTTACCATTTAAGCTTGACAAGACCGATAATCTTACCCAGTAAGAGGCGTTGCAAGGACCGAGAGTCTTACCCGGTAAGTATGGGAAAAGACTCTTAACCCGGTAAGTGAGGGAAAATACTCTTAACCCGTTTAAGGTAAGTGATGGTGATGTCTCTTGCCCGTAAGTGCTTACTGGGTAGGCGTTTGGTAAACAGCCCCTAACTTTCTCTCTTTTGCACATGTTTCACAAGCTAGGGGTATTCACGTAATAGCTGCTCTACCTTTTGAGGTAGAAGTCACGTCTACGTACACCATGCCTGATACCCCAGCCTCCATCTTCGAGTGGGTATATACAGGCTTGTTTAGTTGGGTTCATTTTTTTTCAAATGTACTCCCTCCGTTCCAAAATAAATGTTCACAATAAGAAAGGCACATCGTTATAGGAGTATGTGATTATTACACTTTTTATACAACCAAAGTACAATTTTACCTTTAATTACGAGAGAAATTTTCTCCATTCACATAATTAAGGGTAGAATGGGAAAATGAGTTTATTGTTATATGCAATTCAAGTGTTTGTCATTCTACTAAAGCTTGGTATTAATGTTCTTTATTCTACAGGTATGTGTTTGAAACGCCTGGCTCATGCTGTGTCCTTGATGTAAAAAAGAATGCAGCCTGACAGGTAGCAGGACTTTTTTCGGATGCGAGGTATGTGACAAACCTGACACACATCATACTGATTTTAAGCTCCCGCCGTCCTAAAGTAAATGTCCACTATAAAAAAAAGGCATATAGTATAAAAATAACTAAATGGCAACTTTACTCTTGATAATAGATGGAAAGTATTAAATTTTTCCATCTCATCATACTGAAGGCCGTAAAATTGGGAATTTAGACATTTAGGGTCTGTTAATTAAACGCTTACCGGATGAGCATGACAAGGGGACCAAGAATCTTATGTACTTGCCCACAATACATTTTGATGGATGAAAATGTTACCCCGGTGAGGGTGGTGACTGTTGCCCGAAAGCACTTATTCGTTAAGCATTTGGTAATAGGCCCCTTTTACAAATGGGCACTTAGTGGCCGTTTACTAAATGCTTATCGGGTAAGCGCTTACCTTACGGGGTGAACATGACAAGGACCAAGAATCTTACCGTTTGGGGGAGAAAACTCTTACCCGGTCAGTACTTACTGGGTAAGAGATGCTAATAAGGTGAGAGGGGTGACTCTTGTCGGTAAGCGTTTAAGTTTAAACGACCCTTTAATGTTTATCGTGTAACTACTTACCTGGTCACTTATCTTACTGTGAGCATACCAAGAACCGAGAATTTTACCCGGTAAGCTAGCGTAGTGACTCTTACTATAGTAAGTGCTTACCGGATGATTGATGCTTACCGTCAATCCATTTTTAATGGCCGAAATGTTACCTAATAAGGTAAGTGTGAGTGGTGACTTAGGGGCTGTTTGTTAACCTTATAATAGTTCCATTAAGAGGAAACCTCTGAATCGTTCAGAGGTGAATCTTGTTTGGCAAAAAAAAGTCTGCCTCTTAATGGTTCTAAAACCCTCCGAATGGTTTAGCATCTTGGGTCACCCTTAACCATTCATCACGCCGATTTCATTTTAAACAAATACCAAACAATCATATTTCGTTTTGCACTATATCATAAAAGCCTCTTAATCATTCTAACTACTTAACCATTCAGTAACTGTCAAACAACCCCTTATGCCGGTAAGCGCTTACCCAGCAAACCTTTTTCAAATGGGCCTTGTACAAACTAAAATAAAAAGTGGACACTTGTTTCGGGACGACCAACAGATATTTTAACTGAGATGGTTGCTTTGAATTTCAGGTTTATTGTGGCTTGTTTCTTTTCGTTTTTCTTTTGCGATGCTTGCGGAAGTTGTTGGTGGGCTTCCTCAAAAAATTCTATTTGAGAAAATGGTACAAGAACAAGGGATGTCTTGCGATGGTTTTGTGTCAATTGTGGTAGTAGTAGTAGTAGTACTAGTCAAAAAACCCTTTTATCCATCTTGTGTTTGTTTCCTTTCCTTTGATATCTAAATGGTGTATTTGTTTTTATTATTATTATTATTATTATTATTATTATTATTATTATGACTTTTGAGGATTTGAGTTGTAACTACTGCCATCTATTATTTTGCAGCGTGTTTGGAGACTTCCTTCTGATTTATATGCATCCTATCCTATTATTGCATGCTATATACGATTATTGTAATCGTGTCATTTGCAGTGGCATGAGATTGAGCAAGTTTGTCTTTATCAAGGGTAAAATTGTCATTTAGTTAAATTTCATTGTACTTAGAGTAAATTACATTTTTAGTCCCTGTGGTTTGTTGAAAATTTCTATTTTTGTCCTTATGCTTTTAAAATTGCAATTTTCATCCCTATGATTTATAATTCATCACCTTTTTTGTCCTTATGGTTTAAATTCTGTTGCTATTTTCATTCCTATGGTTTATTATACTTTTCTATTTTAGTCCTTCATACTTAAAAGTAGTATTTTGGACTTAGTGACAAAAATAGAAATGAATTGCAAACCATAGGGATGAAAAGCGAAATTTTGAAACCATAGGTATGAAATCCGCAATTTTTAGCAAACCACAGGGACGAAAAACATAATTTACTCTTGTACTTATTTTGGGCTGGAGAGAGCAGCTAAAAGTTTTAGCTGTCTCAAAATAAGTGTCAACATTTATATTTTACTTTGTACAAGAATATGTTTATTTTTTCATTCTACCTAATTAGATGAAGATATTTTATTTCTCTATTATTAAAATGTCTTTTCATTAATTAAAAAGTTTAATATTTATATATTATTCACCTACCTTACCCTTGCTTTATCCAATCCTATTTGTATACCAAACATGCATGAAAAGTAAAGTAGTAGAAGTGTTGAACTCTTAACTACGTATTAACTACTCTCTTCGTTACAAAATGAATATCCAAGGTAAAAATAGTACATGATCTTAAAATTATGTAATTATTATACTTCTTAAATAACTAAATGACATTTTTACTCTCGTTGATAGATAAAGTTCTTCCTTTCATCGTTGAAGACAAAAAGAGAAATTAGAAACTTAAAAAATCTCTTGAATGCAGTTCAATACTACCAACCCGACCACTGTTGCTTTTTTCAAGCTTTCCTGTAGAACATGATCCCACGGTTCATTGTTGTGCTTACCGCCCTCGGGTGCGGGTAAGGCGGTACTCTACTTTTGGGTAAGGAGGGTAGGAAAAAGAAAAGCTGATGTGGCGCTGAGGTGGCAATCGGATTCAGTGGGTTTATTGGGTAGCGATACTCATGGTCTTACACACTAGGCTACCCTTTTGTGTAAGCTCTGCGGGACCACTTAGCACTAGTCTTTGGCCAAAGGGGTTTATTGCACATTCAACTACGGGTAGGAGTAACACTAACTTATTTTACCGAATAAGATTGTAGTCCATCAAAACGGCACTTATACAACAATTTACTAGGGAAGACTCCATCATTATCCTCACTCTTTTCGGCTAAGATCAACGGCCCTTCCATGTTTACCTGCTAAAGTAAATGACTCGGTAAGCGTTTACCGAATAATTTTGTAAACGATCCCTTAATTTGGGGCGGAGGAAGTACTGCAATGAGCAGTTTTTTTCAGAATTTATCCAGTAATAGGTGATACTTGATATATTACAAAGCATTTTGATTGACATGCAAGAACCAGGAAGAGAGAAATAAAGCAAGCCGATATGTGTCATGGTTGAATGGGATGCTGCTAGTGCAGAGCGACCAAATCAAGGAGCTGTTTGTGCTCGTTCGAGACGAATGACTCCACCTTGAAATCCGGTTTTCCGTTGTTGATCCCTGCCGCCGGCATATACTTCAGCCCTATCACGGTTGGCATGCCTGCATAAAAAGTAATAACATGTCATGCACGGGGTGAGTTTGGTACACAAATGGGATTGGACAAGAGTGGACCGTTAAAGAATGGGATATGCGTATACAGAGACGAAGGACCGTGTGAGAAGTGGATCTGCACCGTTGATCACTTTTTATCAAATGCCCTCCCATGAAGGGAATTGATCCTTTGCATCTCATCCTAATGTGCGCTTGTTTCTTATCCAACGGTTGATAACCACTTCTCACGTTAACCTCAACTTCTCACCGGAACCCAACCCGGTACACAAATGAGACTGGACAAGAGTGGAGCGGCAAGAATGAGATAGGTCGGTTGCGTTTGGTACACAAATGGAACCGGACAAGAGTGGACGGGTAAGAATGAGATAAGCAGGTTGTGTTTGGTACACAGAAGGGACTAGACGAGAAAGAGATAGGCAGGTGGAAGAATAGCGTTTTAGGTTTTTAATTTGATATGGGACAATAAGTTTCAACACTCTAAATGATTTGACGAGACCGGGAAAAAAAACAGAAAGTATATTATATTCTCACGAGGGTCGGGTGTATGATATTTTATATGAAAGCTGATTGAAAATTGATACCAGGTTTTGTTTCAAAGAGTCAGGTTCATACGAAAACAGTATTTAAATAAGAGAATAAGAAAAACAATCGAATCAAATGTGAATTTACACTAATAAAATCACATGTGTGATTCACACCCTTGGGTTGACCGTTAGTGTGTGTAAATCACACATGTGATTTGGCCATTTTTTATTCTCTGTTCTCGTTTAAACCTCCCTCTTTGTTTCAAATACAAAAGCAACTTGTTTGACTTGTAAAGACAAAATATGGCAATGTTTAGGAATGGAATTAGTATTAACCACAAATGAAAGTAGCAAAACGAAATACTTACTGTTATGTACTCTCCCATATAAGAATCGTTCGCCCTTCCAATATTCCAGAGGTCTACTTCTAACTCTTTGGCTTCGTCTTACACCAGATGTCCAAGATGTGCCAGCATCTGCCAATGTGAAATGCTGATCAAATACCTACCAAATGGACATTAAAAATAAAAATACTACATTTACGATAGATATAACGAATAAACACCTGCAAGGCTCTGCCGCTTCTTTTTAGGATCAGGCAAACGTCTGCTTCTCTTCTTTCTCTTGTTAATTGATGGTGTTGGCTGGTGCTGAAATGTCAATCACAACAAGTCTCAGTTTTTTTAGAACAGATTCTTCAAAATGGAGAAAATGAAGATTTTGTTGTTTTCAACCTACTTTTTCTCCAAAATGGTTAATAATGAGGAGAGAGAATATAAGTATCAAATTTGGAGAATTTCTTCGTAATTAAATGTTGATCCAAAATGGTTAATACGTAGAAGAGAGTTTAAAAATCTCCAAATTTGGAGAACTCCTCAAAATAAAAAAGGTGGAGAGAGAGAAATGGTTTTTTATTGTTCCGGCAATGAAGTTTGAATATGTCATCATTTCATATAAAATTATGTTGGGATATTAAGTCTAATGAATATTTTAATAATTAATACTATAATTAATGTTGAAAATCTAAAATGGGAGAAACCTGTGGAGGTGAATGGATTTTTGGAGATTTTAACTTTTGCTTCTCCATTTTTGGAGAAATTTCTTACAATGTTGGTTTTAGTAGTGATACCAGAATAATTAGCATTAAGTGTCTGAATTTACATTAAGCATTATTAATAGCAAGGTAGAATTTGTCGAGAATATAGAAACTACAACATATTTCACAAACTGCTGACCTCGGGTTGGTTTTCTGGACCAACATCTGGAATTTGAGAGGTTGTGATTGCAGCCTTGTCCTCTGTAGATTTAGTACCTGCTTGGTGTAGAAAATTATCAAGCATAAATCTATCTGCTCAAAATGAGAAATGAAGAGAATAAGGGAAAGACTTTCAAGCTTAACAACACCAAAAATATGAAACAATCAGATGAAAAAATAATATCCAGTTACACACAAAGAACTCAGAAATGCAACAGCTGATTATATCACACTTAATCCCCTCTAGGATTGGGTTCCGGTGAGAAGTGCTAAATGTGGTGAGAAGCGTAAGAAGTGGCTATCAAGTATCAACCGTTGGATGAGAAATAGACGAACATTAGGATGAGATGCACCAAGATAAGATGCACCGGATCAATTCCCTTTTAAGCCGCAATTCATGGAAGGATATTTGATTAAAAGTGATCAACGGTTTAAAAGTACTTCTCATCAAAAATGGCACTTGTCACGTGATCCCATGCCATCTCTATACGTACATATATATAGGGGGCTAATCCTTTGAGAACCACAAAAATGTTATAAACCATGAGACTCAGTGCATCATGTGTAATTTGACTAATTTCACATGATTTTTTTCATCTAAGGCTAGGATTTAAAATATTAATTAACATATATTTGTTTTACAATGTATTTGTTCAACAAAAATACTCGTAAAAAAAGTTTCACTGTGTAAAACAAATGTATGTTAGTCAATACCTTGAATTCTAACCTCAAATTAAATAAAATAAAAATAAAAAACATGTGAAACATTTAACAATACCATAAGGTAAAAGTTGTCACGGTTCTCAACCTTTTTGTGGTTCTCGTTTGATTTACCCCACGTATATAAAAAACAAAACAGAATTTATTCATAAGTAGGACATCCTCCAACTTGCCAGAGAACAACCCAGGTTCACGTATTCAGTTAACATCCTCTATCATGTGATGGCATTCAGAGCTATACCGGTGTACCTTTCGAAAGTTAAAAGTTACCATGTGAAATAGCAAGCTAAACAGATGATATACAAACTTAAAATAAAAAATTGTGATCAATAAAAAGTACTTTTTCCTCTTAAATGATAAGAGAAACTTTAGCCTCATGTGCATTACAGTATTGGACAAATTTCCTTCTATTAAAGTTTTATTGGAGATTATGTGCTCAGTTCTAGCTAAAAAGGGATTCACCATATAGCACTCTCAACTATGGGGGCTGCAGAAAAGATAAGTGATTGATGTCCAAAGGGTATAACTGAAACTACTAATACCAAAATATAAAAAGCAAAGCATACTGATAGAGGCAACATGTACTGGCTATCAACGAGAATTTAGAACATGATTAAGAAAAACTTATGAAATACACCATAATAAGTTCAGCACTTTGTAGATCAGGCATTTTATGCATAAATGTGGTTGCAGTCTTGCAAATTGATATAGAAGAAGAAGAAAAAATTACTAGAAAAAATGATAACATAGTGATTACTGATTACTGAAATTACCAGGCTGGCTGCTGTTTATTTTCAAGTGTTCTTCCTTGGAGACCTCAGTATTTACTTCTGGTGACATGGACGATTGTGCTTTTTGGTGCCCATCTTCAACCTAGTATTCAAAAGCTGAGCCATTTAGCAAGCATACTCTGTGAATCCTTACCAAAACTATTGTAAAGCAGGTTGATATATTTACATTCTCCTCAATGTCTCCAATGATATGCAGCTGAACATTATCAGTAAAACCCTCCATATTTAGATTAGATTGTGAAAAAGATGTTGCTTTTTGCACAATATCTTCAGCCTGCATGTTTCATATTCCATAGCATCAATGCCAAGACATGGAAACTTTTCCAAATATAACATGAATCAATTTCTTACAAAATTCAGAAAAATCTTACATTTCCTTCTGTTGAACTGCCTTCGTTTGGTTGAATATTGGTGTTTGGGTAGTCATTCATGTCCTTTTCTTCAGTCATATCATATTGCTCATGATTATTGAGGGATTTTTTAGATGAATTCACTGCAGCTCCTGTCGAAGTCGTAGATGAAACTGCGCCAACTGCAGTGCTCATAATTTTGTCTTTTGCCAACAAGTCCAATGTGCCAGAAATGATCCAATCAGTGTCTGTGTTGCCATGATCCAACTGTCCACCGTTAATTTCAAGAGGCCTGGTGATCAGAGGTGAATCAATGTCACAAGCTGGCAATTGGTCAATCCCCGAAATTGAGTCCAACGAACGTTTGCCAAATGTCGCCAAAAGCGGATTCCTAGGTGGAGTGGGTGAACCGAGAGGATGATGGGGGCTTGTGAATGGCCCCTTTTGCTTTCCAGGTGTTTTGTTTATTAACCCCTCTGGCAGGGTACATGTACCTGATAATCTGTTCTGGTCTTTTAGCAAGTTCTTTCCAAGAGAAACAAAATCAAATCTACCAACATCGTGGAAATCAGGTAAGTCTAAATTGTCTAAAGCAACAGGTTTGATCTTCAAACGATCTTTCAAAAGTGACAATGCCTCATTCCCATCTAATCTGTGAATATCACTGGATATTAGTTCATCAAAGAGGTCGTTATGGCTGTCGTCCGTCTTAGTTACAGGTCCTGCTCAAAAAACAGTCCAACAAGTTATGAGAATATGAGGCATACTAAACAGATTAAAAGAGGGTATCAAATTACACACACAATAATTACCATGTAGCAGCAAAAAAACAAATAGAGGTGGTTATTGATGCACTTGCATAACTTTTGATTATAATATTATTTGTTAATGTCTGCTTTCTCGATTAAATGAGCAATTGAGAAGGTGTTTTGAAGTGGTATCCCTGATATATCCATATCTCATTAAGCATCAACTCACCAGCTAATTTCTCATCCTGTGAGTCGTTGAGAATGACAGATTCTTGTTCTGAGTCTTGAGTAGGTGGGTTTCTTATATCATCTTGCAATATCTCTTGGGAGGATAACATAGCACTTTCAGTGTTTGTGGAATAATCATGGTGCTTGTAGCTAACTTTCCTCCTGGAGAAATCAGAGGTTACACCATGAGTAACTAATGGTATAAAGTTTTAAAAATGTTTGCTGAAAAATTACCGTGATATTTCCGGACGACGGCGTCTAGTATCTAAAGAAATTTTGACCTCATTTAGGTCTTCACCGCCTCTCTGCCTCTTCATTTCTTTTTTGGTGTCTGTAATGAATATCAGCACTCCATAAATTATTTTGCACCTTATCAAGTAAACCAAACCAAACCAAACAAACCCAGAGAGTCCCACGCATAATAGGGTCTGGGGAGGGTAATATGTACACAAAATTTACCTCTACCCCAAGGGGTAGAGATGCTGTTCCGTAAAGACAGAAGTTCTAAAAAACATGTTTTTGTGATTTTACAACACCAAGTAAAAAGACGAAAGATCAGTCGAGAAATGTTACTTTCGAACTTCTCATATGCGGCAAAAAAATCCTCCGGATTCTGTAGCTGGTCATATTGAAAGCTTGGTTCCAGGGTCGTAGAAGGCTGGCTGTCAAGAGTTATGCAAGTCAGCTAAACACCAACATTTTCAACTAAAATACTTCCATGAAAACATGAAACTGCTATTATGTATAACTTTTACCTTGTATCCGGCTTCAAAGAGAATTGAGCACGTTTTCGTGCCAAAGCTGGCCTTCGCTCTTGAATGTTTTCCTTGTTATTTGCATTAGCATCGTTCTCTTTGGTGTTCAGAAGCTCTGAACTTCCATCTATAATTAGTTTTGCTTTCTCCAAGTGCAAGGGGCTTCTTAACACCTAAAAGCAGTTAACAGACCAGATCAGATTTTTATCAATTAGTAATCTGAATGCATTAATGATGTAATCTCTAATATTTAATTTAAGTCCAGTTTGTGCAATAGATTATGCTCTCTCTAAAGTGCAAAATGTATTTTGCATGTGCTTTACAATAATTGAGCACCATCGTTAAGCACCATGTCATGATGTCGATAGCTAGCCATGTAGCCAATTCCTTGGCCAATGTTTTTGTTCTCCTATGCCAGTTCTCTCACTAAAATTCCTTCTAGAACCTCAAAAAAGAGAGGCCAAAGATCTCTTTTGCAGTGCTTTGCTCTTTCCAACATTCAACCTACTCCTAAACTCACTTTGCTATTTTGTTCCTATAAAACAATATATTTACCTTGAACCATGCTTCAAGATATATTTAAAACCATAAATATAGAAACACACAGATGAAAGTCTGTACAAAACTCGTTGTTAGCTCAAATCAAACACCACCGTATACTCAATTACTCATCTGCATATTAACTCCGCTGCAACTAATCTTCGCAAATCGAGGATAATGAACAGAATCTAAACGATAATACTACTTCTACACACTGATTTTACATCGATATATAGCTCAAAAACTGTGGAAATTGAAGAAATATGTAGAAAACAAGCGATAAATGTACCATTGAGACCATGTGCTGGTGAATTGCTTCGAGGTCCTTCGATTTTTCAACATTTGATAAATCTTTGAATGTTCGAGCGTTTAGAAACATCACAGATTGACCTTCAAACGGATCCACGCGATCGGATCTCATAGATTTACTCATCAGAAACCCTAACCAGAGAGAAGACGCATGAAAGGGGGAAGACGATAGAAATTTTGTAAACTTTAGCAGGCGGGAACCAATTTGGGGTTAGCAAAAATTGGAAGAAAGAAAATAGAGATAAATTATAAAGGACTTTTCTAAAACACCCCCTGCACACACAGTGCAGTACACACCAAGTGTGTGTTTATGTGTGTGCGGGGTGTCAATATTATAAAATAAAAATAAAAACGTTTCGACTTTCGAGGTTGAATTGTTTTATTTCATCGTCTGCCAGTTGTAGAATGGTTTGTTGCAGAATCGTTAAGAGATTCACATGATATACTGCAAAATAAACTATGGTTGTTTGGTAATTATTCATAATGAAATTAGGACTCTGAAAGGTTATAGGAGACTCGAGATACAAGATCATTCACAAAGCTTTAGAATCATTAAGAGACATAATTTTTTCTGTCAAACAAGATTTAACTCTTACCGATTCAGATGCCTCTTAATTGAGCATTTTGAATGGATATCGTGTTATTTATTAAGTTAGAGTATTATTGTATAAATTAAAATTATTTAAGAAATGCATTCAGGACTTGATACGATATTAATTTTTATTCCTCAATATCATCCAAGTATATACCATCAAATATATAATTGGTATGTAGAATCTTACAATGTGCATCAACCAGTTGTTTTGTACCAATTAATTGGTACTAAACTTTTTCGGTTGATATATGGTGTTACCCATTTGTACCAACTTCAATTTACATGTATGGAAAACTTGTCACTATATTCAAATTTTGAGCTTCTAGCTAATACATTGTTTAAGGATTTTTTTTAAAGAAAGGAATGAAACTGATACACATTCAAATGTTCAAATAAAATAGTTAAAGTTGCAAGATTTAAATTTCAATACAAAAACTAATAAATAATTAAATAAGTTGGTATCGTGGTATGCAACTTCTAATATCCGCCTCTACCAACCAAGTTTCAATTGTTACAAATAGATTGTAATCGGTACCAATTATGTTAGTACCAATTTAAATGGTATGGTTGATACACATTTTGGCCGGTTTAGTTTGAAACAAAATTGTCACCCTCACTTGAACAACTACTCAATTTTAGCATTAATTGCATTATTAAAACGTTTTATAAACTCATCATCTTAATATACTTTTAAAGAAACTTGATTGAAAATTACAGCACATTTAACTTCATTGGTGAAAACAACTAAGATAATAGGGTGGTAGCGCAGTGGTAAAGCCTTGGGGGTGTAGTCAAAAATCTCATCTACCCAATGTTCAAATTCAAGCACTGCCAAGGCCCTTGTGACCATGGAGATTCACTTGCGATTACTCTAAGCCATTTGTGGTCGGCCGGGGATTAGTCGGTGCACGTAAGCTAACCCGAAAACCCACGATTACCCCAAAAAAATCTCTCATCACGAGTATTGAGTTTAAAGATTTCTCAAATTTGGAGATCCCCCCCCCCCCCCTTCTCTCTTTTGTACTTCAACATACAATTTAACATAACTATTTTGGCATGAAAAAAAAACTCCAAAATCTCTAGAATTTATAATATAGAGTAGTTGTTAGGTATGCTCTTATAAATTAGTTATGTTTACCAATTTGAAACTTTCGAAGTCATGTCATGATACACACTTTGTATATTAAAGGCATGTGAATGACGACTCGTTTGGTTGATTGTAGTATGACAAACAACTATAAATCCCGGTCCAAATAGACAATCGACTTTTGTTGATTTGATAAATCATGCCACATACATTAATTTAACTGCTTTGCTTTGTCAAATATTGAATAAAAACGTTACTTTTTTTCCTCTGATGTCTCGCTGGGGCAACATTCTCCATTTATGTAACAACCCAAATTTAATTAAAACAAAATTGACAACGTTGCAACCAAATACGGTCCCAAAGTATACAATACATTAGTTCTACTCTTCTACAACGCCACACCCTTCCATCATCATTCGATGAAACCCAAAACACGACCATCACCTGAAAATGGTTTTAGTTTTTTTGAAAAGCGAGGGTTAGACCATGAGGTCTAGTGAATTTCCTCCCGAAAATAGTTTAATAAAGCATTTAAAAAAAATATAAATGCAAACCGCCATAAAGGCTCAATTTAGAAGAGATAAATACAAACCGCCATAAAGGCCCATCAAAATGTTTCGACCAAACCACGTCACATATGGGCATTTGCACAGTGTTCGTAGACATTCTCCACCACACGGTAATTTCCACGATCGGGGCCCAAGCAGACTCCCCTCTCGCCCTCGGGGCCCAAGCAGACTCCCCATCTCCACGTACACAGGAAACGGATTCCATATGTACCGGTAACTAATCAACTCCCAAGGGATATGATATCCCAAGGTACCCTACTCCCACTGTGCGCCCGACTCCACATATCATATCACATAATGGATAACATCACGTAAGTCCAACATGCGCATCTATAACATTTTCATAACATGCGTATATTCATAAACAGTTCCACATTATAAAGTAACGAAGCTTTTCATACTATAAAATCATACCATCATGCTCAAACCAAGTTCAGTTATAAAAACTTTAGCAAAACATTTCATTTGCACCAAAAGAGTTAAAGGAACTCACCTTAGCCTTAGCACATCGACACACGCTCCGAAACCCACGTTAGTTCAAACCGAACACCTGAATTGGACGTCATAAGAATGGTGTTAACCATCTAATTGCATCCCAAAACATCCCTACTAAGCCCCTAAGACAACCCCCCAAGCGATGCCTCGATTCTAGACCCGAAACACGAAGCGAACCGAAGAAGATGCACAAAACAGGGACTTACGCCACTTGTCCCGTGGTTTGAAAACGGCGGGACAAACCGCGTAACTTCCTGTTCGTCATTCTCAACTCTGCACAACCATTTCAGTCCGAAATCTCACCCTTTCTCAACCCCAACTCATCCCAAATCGATTACAAGCCTCCAAAATGAAATAAGGGATGTCTTAAACCTTTCCCCACAATTACCAAGCATCAAAACCTCATTTAATCTAACCAAAACCACCCAAAACCCAACCATTGGTTCATGATTTAAAACCCCAAAACTCAAAAACTCAATCCATAGAAAAATGGAGATTACTAAGCAACCATGAAGAAGTTTCTTGCTGATTTGATCAAACACGTAGGGAAATCAATCCCAAAATCACTTGCCTTCTTTCTTATGGATTAAAACTCAATTAACCAATGGATTAACAAATTCCCCCAAACCAAATGCTAGCCTAGCCAAACATAGAGAAGAAGAAGAAGAATGATAGCTCATACCTTGGAGATGACGACTCTATCAATTGCTGCAACTCTTCTCACCACACCTCCAATTAATGTTCTCCTCCTCTCCCAATTCTTTCTCTCCGTCGCATGAACCAACAAATGAAATGAAGCAATTAGGGTTTTCCTCTTATTTAAACTCTTGAATTCACCCCTTGAACACTTAAGTTTTAAGTTTCACACTTTGGCCACTAATTTCCCATTTTATTCCAAAATCGCAAGACTAGAAAAATATGGGGTGTTACATCACCTCCCCCTTATTAGAATTCCGTCCTCGGAAATTCCATTGCCGGACACATGCTGAAATAGGAGTTAACTTCTGACTTCCAAACCTTACATACCCCAAAATTTGTTTCCAACGATACGACAAAATCTGACTCATCGAATGTTCACAATGTTTGCGAAGACACACCATATTGCTTTCCAACCCACACTCTCTACAATAAGGATTGAAACGCATCATGAACGTTCCATAACTTCAGTGAGTGTAATTGACTCATCCATTATCTCTACAATTCTTTCTATAACTGCCATTAATTCATTACAATGTGGCCCAACTCACATTCTTCTTGAAGCACACTACTCCACTTCCCATCTAATTACTTCCTCCGACTTGAGGTTTAAAAATACTAAAACCTTCCAATCCGGTTATCTTAGTTCCATTCGCTTATCCATCCATTCCTGACCAGAACCGACAACGTACAATATTCTTTGACATCGCTCCCCGGCCAACTACCACATTCTCATATCGGTAGTGTAACATCTCGAATTTTCCGTTGTATTAGTTTGAGAATATATATATACATTGGGGTTAAGTTTGTAATTTGGTTAAAGTAAAGTTAATTGGAGATATTAACTTGAGGGTTCATTATGTCATTTCTTTAAAGTAGGCGGGTGTTTGGGAAATTAGTTATGACTCATTTGATTTAAAAGGATGAGGTGTCACACAATTAGTCATTTTGTGACTAATTGTGTGTTTGTGGGAGGGTTTCGGTAAGCAGAGAAAGAGATCGAGAGAAAGAACGAAAGGGAGGAAGAAGAGAAAGAAGGAATATTGAAATTGTGGTAAGAAATTCTATTTTATACCACTGAATTCTTCTTGTGGATAGAAATTAAGCTTGCATTTCATCTGTTCAGACTTGGTTTAAGCTGAGAAAGTGAAGTTGGTGAATAGCACAGTGTTCAGAAAACATCCAGGTGAGTTTATTCGATTCTCTTTAAAATTCAGCAAATAAATGTTGAAATAGATGTGTAATATGTGTGTCTTGCATGTTAGTAGAACTTAATTGATGAGTAGATTGAACTGATTTTATGTTTTAAATCTATTTGAGGACTTGATGAGCGGACAGTATGTAAAACCTTGAAAGTCCCGGTAATGAAAGTCCCGGTAGTGGCAAGTCCCGGTAGTGGTAAGTCCCGGTAGAGGCAAATCCCGGTACTTATGAGTTCCGGCGAAGTCCCGGTACATGTGTTGAATACTGGGAGTTGAGTTTGGGAATACCGGGAGTTGGATAAAAAGAGTCAGTTTCTAGATGTTTTGTCTGGTTAAGTTTCTAAAAAAAAATCTAGGGGCGCTGCCACCAGACCCCGCAAGGGCGTTGCCCCTTGACCCCATCCCTAGCGGAACCCCCGTGCTAAGTCGCCGAAGGGGGGGGGGGGCATTTGAGGATGAAGATACGATAGGTTATCTAGTATTCTTAGATTTGAGAATATGATATGAGTTGTAATATGTTGTTATGCATATGATAGAGTGTAATGGATCCATAGGCACTAGCTTGATATAAACACATGGAATTGATGCGAGTAATCGTAATTTCCATTTGTGTGAAATAAGGAATTGATGTGAGTAATCGTAATTCCTGAGTGTATGTTAAATATGGAATTGATGTGAGTAATCGTAATTCCTATTTTACATTATTGAGAAATTATGGGATTGATGTGAGTAATCGTAATTCCTAATTTATGAGGAAGAATAGAGATTGACATGAGTAATTGTAATCTCTATTTCCTTTCTAATAAATAGGCATGTGTAATTGCGATTTATTAGATTAGAACATTGATCTAGAATCTGGGATTGATTCGTAGTTGGCTCTGGTTTGTGATAATTATGACTAGGCGAATTAGTCATAAGTTTGGGAGTGGGGTAGATTCCCAGTGTTGAAAGAAGTTGTTGTACGGTAAGATGGGGGTGAACAGGTTTGATTTATCTGTTGAGATTTTAATTGTTAAATTTTAATTTGATTTGAATATTCTCACTAAGCGAAAGCCTAACGTTTCAAGTTGAATTTTCTTACCAGCTACAAGCTCCGGGAAGTAAGCGGGGGTGTGTGAGGAGGACTTTTGGAAGGACTCAAACTTGGAGATGACAGAGGATATAGTTATTCTTTTGATATTTTGGGACAGATGATTAGATAACCTAGTTAATCTAATTATGATGTAATGATTAGATTAATAGGTTATTTGAGTAGATGTCTATTGTATATATAAAACCTTACTGATGATCCTCTTGTTATATAAGTTTGATGTTATTTGATCATAGTTTGTGGAAAAATTTTAGGTTTAATTTAGCCCTGTTTTTAGGGTGTTACAGGTAGCATGTCCAGCCATACACACTTGCAATCTCTTCGCTCATACATACTACTCACATCAAAATACTCTTTTTAAGAGGAAACGACTCCACTCGGGTCAACGCCGCAACAACCCGAATCTCTAAACGGACACTGACCACTCTCTTCATCGACATTACACAAGATCACCCTCATATAATTACCGCATTCTCACCCCTGAATAACATCCTTATCAAAAGGAAGAACACCATCCCACCAATACAGCTTTCGCCTGGCATAATTTACGTTTCCCCAAAAATCACACCGATCACACATGCCGCTACAGTCACCAACCAACGGTCCAAACTCACAACAATCATTAAGCCATAACTCGTTTATGTACACAATTATATTCCTCACCAAATCCACCGAATGGTTCTACTAACTAGGAACTACCACCAAAATTCGCTTGCCCTACCACAAGGAAGAGTGACCAGTCTTACTCAAACTAAACCAATTAATCGAATGCTGAACGACACGCTCACGCGAAACATTATTCCCGACAATATCGAATCTAATCCCAAGGTCTCTCAACCAGGGCACCACATTTGACCACTTGCTTCCATCCTAACTTGATACATTAAAGATGCCTCAAAAGAATGACTCGCTAACATGAGCCAACTTTTAGACCGGTCGCGCGAACTTAGCTTCCTCAACTCTTTAACCATGACATACACAACGATCCCTTCTTCTTATGCCTTACAAATAACAGTTCCTTAATTATAGTCCGTCTTTCCAGTGTCTCACGACATTTTCTTACCGCAATCCTGTCTATACTTGATCTACCATACCGTCATCATTTTCCCTCGTGCCTACACGGAACGCCCATCACACACCGCTACAGTCCAAAAGAACGGTTTCTCCAAATTCGTCAGTCAAGACCTTTAGCCAAGTCCTCGTAAGGTACTTAGCACCGAGGACTACCACGAGCTCCTAACTTCCAACACAGTCATCCCACTCATTGCATTTCTTTACATTCACGGAATACTCCATCGCTCCTGACTAAACTTCATAACGAAGCACCAGAGCTTAACGGTTGCTATATCCTCTTCGACAATCAATTGAAGAATAAAAACTTACTCCAAAATCCAATGGGTTCGAGAAGAACAAGGGTTCTCCTTTCATCCCGTCACCAACCGCAACTCAATCTCCAGATCTCAAACCAGCATTAACGTCTACTGCCTGCAAAACCACACACTTCAATCGAGCATCCTCACTACCTTTGATTACTCCAATATTACGGCAAACCATCATTACATCTACGACTTACACGTTCCTTCGGTACCAAGCGCTACTACTTCCTCACGCCACTATCGCACCACGCGACCACCTTGCAACAAGCTAACATGATGCATTTACACACACATAAGACATTACTTCCTTCATGCCACCCATAACACAATTTCATTTGAAGCAAAAACGTTTTCCCGACTTTGCCTTTCCCGGGTCTCGACGAATCATATATCAAGATCATCCAATCAAAGCACGCCCGCTTCGATTACACTAGTCATTTCGTTCTTATATGGCTCAACAAACCCCAAAGGAAATTACTTATACTACCACTATCTTTCACTTCAGAAACACTCACACAAGGTGGTCCAGCGTCATGCTGGATACACACCTTTCTCCGATCCACTTCTTACATCGTTGCAAGAAAACTCAACAAGATAACTACACTATAGGTACTTCTCCAATACCAGCCTCTTGACACCCATCCAACCAACAGTCATTGATTTCAACATCGACAATCGACATACAATTGTCCAGCCACCTCACGACAGACAAGGATTCTCGTATGGACCTACTTCTCCTAACTCCTCGAACAAATTCTCATTTCCTGCTAACTCCTAACGATCTACCTCTGCCGTGCTAAACACCTGACGCATGAGCGAATCATCAAAAACTCAATGGACATCACGTCCACATTGGTGATCTCCGTTCTCCCAATGCCCTCACTAGGTGTTCCTATACCATAACATTTACACAATATCGGACGACCTCATCCGTTCACACAACGGGTTCATTCTCACGATTCAATCTCCTGACAAAACCTTCAACTTGAGACGTGCTAAACATTCATAAACCTCCATATCAATGGACTACATGCTGATGATTCCATTCCTTCCTGACAATCTAGAATTCCTAACAGAACCCACTTCGTCCAACGCATCATAACCACCTTATACCCCACTGTTCTCACTTGGAGAAACACAAGACCTTTCTTAGTGCAAAATCTAATTACCAGCCTATCTCAGTACTCAGACTCGCAACCGATAACATTACATCAAATAACGTAACACTGCATATTACCATTCTCCCAACATAATCACTCTAATCATTTCCAATTTCACCGCAATTAAAGCTATTCTCACTTAACTAAGCAATAGCTCAAACTACACTCGTACCGGCATTCCGAATTCACTACTCGAGACTCCCGGTATTCACCCACCTCCTCTAACGGAAACACTAAGGTCATAACTCGACCACATCTTACTCGACTGACAATTCTACTCTCAACGCCTTTCCTCCACCTCAATCGTAATACCCTTCCCGACATAGCGAGTTCATAGCCTTCATGCACAATAACACAACAATTGAAATCATTTTGCACTTTTTCAAAAACGTAATAGATACAAAATCATAAAACAAGCTTGAGTATGCATGAATCAGCACCACTCAAGATGAATAGTAAAACACAACGACCGCAAGGATCGCTCACAGTTACTCTTACGATAATTCGTAACCTTGTCCATCCAAACCGATGCCGACACAACGGTTGCCTCCCATGGAACCCTTTCACATACGACTGGAAAATTTCGCACGAAATCATTTACCCAAAGTGGGTCTGTCAACTCCGACACTCGTTCAAATAATAATAACGTGTTAATACTCATTTGTTTATAAAACAAAACCTCTCAATAAAACGTTTTCAATATTTTCGTAACGAAGATTCCCTCCACAAATAAAAGTGTGAAATCATTCGTAGATTTCTAAGTTCAAAGCTTTATCGTATAGTGAAAACAAATTTGTCTTTTACCTTTAAAAATACACACTTGCGAGTGTCAACTCATTTCCCAAAACAAGGAAAGTTTGTTATGCACGTACATGCCTTTAACATGAAAGAACTTGTGTAATACATTTAATGACATAATGCAAGAACTCAACATGCAATTGAAGGCTATTCGCTCTACCCAGGTTGTAACATCCCAAATTTCCGTTATATTATTTTGTGAATTATAAAATTAACTTGGAGTTGAGTTTGCAATTGTTTAAAAGTGTTGATTGAATAAGATTTCCAATTTGAGGGTTATAGGGTCATTCTTTTAAAGTTGGAGGTTCATTTGGTATTATGCCTTATGACTCATAGGTTTAAGGGTGAGGTGTCCTATTATTAGTCATAATAGACTAATTGTGTAAGGGTAGTGTGTGTGTTTTTGGTGTGTTACGGTTTGAGAGAGAACCGAGAGATAGAAGAAATTGAAGAAGGAGATAAGAAGAAGAAATCAGTTTTATTTCAGTTGGGAAGCAAGAATCAAACAAAGGTAAACATCATTAATTCCTACATCTTCTTAGTTAAAAGCTTTCTTGGGAGTTTTATGTTGGGTTTTGGTAAAATTTTGATGATAATGAGAATCTGAGTTTTAGGATATGTTAAGATAAGTGTATGAAACATATCTGCAAATTGGCATAAACAAACATAGAATAAAACTGCAAATTCTGGGTTTAAGATTGAACAAAGTGGACTGAGACTTGGATGAACATCATCGAAGTCGCAACCTTGAGTTGCGACATTCATCGTTGTCGCAATGGGCAGTTGCGACTTGGTAATGGAGTCGCAATAGACCGTTGCGACTTGGAGTTGGAGTCGCAACCGTTGATTGCGACTTGGTACTGTAGTCGTAACCGTGGACTGCGACTTGAGGTGGAATCGCAATGGTGAGTTGCGACTTGGGGTGGAATCGCAACAGTTGGTTGCGATCTGGAATTGGAATCGTAATAGTTGACTGCGACTTCAATCCATTGCGACTTGAGATGTAATTTTTAGAAATTAAGGATTTTCAGTTGTAGAGGGTTCTGTTTTGGAAAATTAATATCAGTATATGTAAACTGAATAATACAGTAAGCTGTGGTAGTGAAGAAAGGAGCCTTACGAGTTAGAAAGGACTAAAGGAGAGATAACGCATCAGGTGAGTTTATTCAACTCTCTTTAAAATTCAGTAATTAATATTGGATTAGACGTTTTATATGTATGCATGAACATGTTTTATATGGACTTGATTTAAATCCGAGATAAGCCAAGAGAGCGATTAAAAGTTGTGCTATGTTGATTTTCATGCTAAAACTTCTATGATGAGTTAGCTATAAAGTTGATGAGCTAATATTTATTATTACTCTTATATGCTAAGATGGATTATCTACTATATGCATTTTGCTATATGGTTATGAACTCTAAATATGATTTGAAGCTTTATTGAGATAAACTATAAAGATCCATCCATGAGTTCAAAAATATAGATTAACAACTGATATATATATTAACTCTCGTGTTAAATTACTATGAGGGGATAGTTAAGAAGTTGATGAACAGGAATTATTCATATTCCTTATAATGAGCATGATTATCTGCTATATGCAATATGTTAGATGATTATGAACTCTAAATGTGATTGAGAAACCAAATTAAGATATATTATAAAGGCCTATCTATGAGTTTTAAAATATAGATAACAATTGAGATGGTGATCCCCGTATTAGATTTCAGAGAAGGGATAATAAAGAGATTGAGATGAGGAGATAATAATATTCTTTATTTTATATATAGAATATGTTCGGAGAAATGATACATTCTATGCTGGACGCATATAGTAGTATCGATTATTTTATATTATGTGCTATGTGCTTTTACTAAAATAGGCACCCGGTCTTCGGGGGCACTTGGGTACGGTATAATGGGAACCGATTACTCGCCATAGACCAAAGGGGTGTAATTTTAGTAATTGGGTGAACCTCGAACCATCGTGAGTCCCGATTGAGTATCGCGATATTATAATCCCATTGGGACCATTGATGCAGAGGTGGAATGTGGAATAGGCAGATTTTGATTTGTAATTCCCATTTCGATTTATGGAAGACCAGAGATTTCCATTGTTTTCGGGAAGATCGGAGATTTCCCTGTGATGAGAGGAAGATTAGAGATAGGCATAAAGTAATTTGTAATCTCTACTTCCTGATTAAGAAATAGGCAAGTTTTGACTTGTAATTCTTGTGTGTGAATATTGATTGTGAATCTGGAATGATTCAGAGTTAACTCTTATTTTGTTGTTACAATTAAATGAGTTAGTCGTAGGAATGGGAGTGGGGTAGATTCCCTGATTTTGGAAAGGAGTTGTCGTACGGTAAGATGGGTGAGAACAGGTTTGAGTTATCTGTTCATGTTTTAATTATTAAATTTTATTTTGATTTGAGTATTCTCACTAGGCGAAAGCCTAATGTTTCAAGTTGAATCTTCTTACCAGGTACAAGCTCCGGGAAGTAGCGGGAACGAGAGACGAGAACTTTTGGAGAGATTCAGACTTAGAGATAACAAAGGATCTAGTTATTCTTTGAAGTCTTTGGGACAGCTGTTTAGATAATTCGATTAATCTGATTGTTATGAGGTGACTATATTAATAAGTTATTTAAGTAATGTCAATTGTATATAGAAACCTTACATTTTATCCTTAGGTTGTATAAGTTTGAAAGTTTTTGATCATAACTGGTGGAAATTTCAAGGTTTAAATTGACTCTGTTTTTAGGGTGTTTCAGTATGGTATCAGAGCACTAGTTTAAGCGAACTAAGTATGCTGATGAGATACTTAGACTTAAGCTGAGCTGTAGTAGGTTATGATATGTGAGATATGGGTAGAAGTGTTAAGACGGGATAGTCTTAGAGTTAACGGAAATACGTGAAATTAGTGCTATGACAATGATAATGGGGATTCTCCTGTATGATATGTTCACAGTTTCAATTAGCTACTGTTATTATGAATATATTGTTACACGAGCATGTCTATTTCTGAATTGTTACAGTGACTAACGATCGGTAAAGTACGTTTTGTATGTATGTAAGTGCATAACCATTTATCGTGGTTATCTCTTTTAGTTATAGTAAAGTAATGGTGAATTCGTCACTAAGGTCCTTTAGAGGACAGAGCAGTATATGATTGGGGTTTTGAAGGACAACCTGGAATTGGTGGGACTCATGAAAGTCTGCCAAGGCAACCTTTAATAGGTGATTTGATAGGTGCAGAGATGGAGTATGAGATGATTGATTAATACAGAATTAGTATGACATGGTTGAGTATGGGAGCCATGAAATGCAGATGTAGCAATTATTATAAGGCCGAGAGGGCGATTTCGGGTCGGAAGTAAAGTGTCAATGAGAAGTTATGTAAGTAAAACGATTGACCTTGTTTGAGTAAATAGCCTTCATTACGAGTAAGTTTTGTACATGATGTTTTAGTGTGTGTTACATGAGTTTTCTTGATTTCAAATCAAATGTATAAATAACAATTTTATTTAAGGATGAGTTAGTATGTGCAAGTATGTATTTAAAGAAAAAGGGCAATTTCAATTACGTTACCTAACGAAATTTTGAGGTTTAGCAACTTGCAAAATACTTCATACTTTACATAAAAAGTTGTATGATAGTAAATAGGTCGAGAAAGTGTTGATCAGTAAACTTTTTATAACCAACAAAGGTATTGATTTGATAATATCATATAAAAGAGTGTGAGAAACGACTAGTTTACACTATGTCAGTAAATTTTAAACTTTGTCGTATGAAAAGATCTTCATCTAAGATATTACTGTTGTAACAACATTTTTGGTTGAGAAAGATTGAGTTTTACGAAAATTGTAGACGAACGGTTTTGATATCGTTGTGTAGAACATGGGAGTTATGAAAATGGTTGGGGCGTGTGTGCTCACGTTGTTTCGAATATTGTTTATGTAAATATTTAAAAGTGTGGATTGAGTTATTTATTATATTGTCATGCATGAAGGCTATGAACTCGCTAGGTCGTAGAGTATTACGCTTTAAGCTAAGAAAGAACTCCAAGAGTGGAGAGGTGTTGGATAAATATTGGGAGAAAGTTTGTGGTTTTGGTAATTGTATTCAAATGAGAGATGAACAGTGGGAAAATTGAAAGTGAACTTTAGTAACATTAATACGAGGGTCTGTACCCTTGTTCGATGATTAGTAATACAGTTGCCGAGGGTCGGTCGTGTCTGGAGGAAGAATTAGGTTCAGGGTTAAGGAAGTATTGAGATGTCAAGTTTTGACTTTGAAGGCGAGAGTGGTGTAAGGTGTACGAGGCCTTTTGTCTGTCACTGGGTACAGTCTAGATGCGTCCCGCGTATAACCGTGCGGGAAGGAACAAAAACCGTGAGCGATACCGGTATGCTGTTATGCAGAGGGTATGCGCAAAGTGAATATTAGTGTGTGCGACACAATTGGGGAACTGTGAATGTTTTGAGAGTGATAAACTTTTATTTTGGGAACGATGGCCAATGAAGGGATTAATAAGGTAAAGATTTTAAGTAAATAGGCATTTTTGGTTTATGTAATCGTGTGAGTGACACGTATTTAACCAAACGTTTGTTTTGACCTTAAAGGCCTGATTTATATTCAAATGAGTCTTTTGAATGTCTGTCAGTTTAGTGACTTGAGATGGAGTATTGGATGTGTTATATGCTTAACTGCATTGTATTCGAACCAGTAACAGTTTAAGTGTTGGTCTTAGGTGTAAAGACTGTTTGATATTTTACTTAGTATATTTGGAACTAATGAACTTGGGCATATTATATACATTGTGGAGTATGAAAAGAGTTGCATTTACGTGTATTTGCAAATGATTTGACTTCATTGGGAAAGTAGCAATGAAGGGGTCGTAAGATTATCACGCCTCGGAGCGTATGTTGCATAATGTGAGTTAGATGTATTTATTTGCATGAGTTGATATTGATAAATAATCTTTAGATCCTTTGAGTAGATGATTCGGTTTTGGATTCAGTTAAGTCTTAAGAACTTTGACCCGATTTGATAAGCTTGGCGTAGGCTTGGGGGGGTTGAACTTGCATAATCGGTATTGAAAATTTAAGTTTATATAACGTGAATGCATTGTTTATCCTTTTGGAATCTTGTATGAATGTTAAGTTTAAATCAGAAGCTTAAAAGTTGAAAGATCACTTTGTGGGATTGTTAGAACAGTGAAGGATTGTTGCTTTTAGATAAGTGTTTACTTACGATGTGGAAGATTTATAAAAGATGAAATAGTAGATATAAACAAAGGAGGTGTATAGATTGTGTTGATCTGTGAGGAATTGTACCCTGTCTATGCAACATATTGGAATTACAGAGAGCTAGTAAGAACGAATAAGTTCAAGATTAATTAGAAAATTGTGAGTGATAGTTCAACTAAAGTTGGGGAAGAGATATTTAGTGATATAGACTCGGGTATTTGGACGAGAAAACAGGATTATAAAATTAAATAGGTACGAATGGCTATGAGAGACATGGTCTGTGGTAAATGTTATGAGGGGGGGAAGGTATGAACGAGTAGTGGCATTAATTTCCAAGATGCATGTGTCATCTAGTATGAGACGTGATGTTAGAAAGAGGAAGTATCCGATTGGAAGTTTTGGGAATTCCGGTTGGAAAGTATTATTTGTTAATAAAGATTGATAGAACATGTGGTTTGTAAGATAACTTGGTAATATGGCTTATATAGAAATAGAATGTCGGAGCAGTGGTGAGTGTATCCAAAGAAATTTTGATGGTATGAGTTACCAATTAAGTTGTATTTTGAATCACTGGAAGTTTAATAAAGATGATGAGTATGTAGGTCAACATGGTGTAACGAAGGCAAGATTATTAAGGAATATAAGTTACTCCTTATGTGTGAAAGAAATGTACGAGAAATTATTAGTTGAAGATCTAAGAATGGTAATAACTTCGATCGGTAATGTCGTTCCAAGATAACTTGGTTGAATATTTGAAGTTAGAGATCTTGGTGAAACTGTTTAATTATGTTTCGTAAGGAGAAAATACTATCGGTATGTGGAAAGTTAGAAGAAAGAGACATATAATACTTGAAAAATAATATTCCATACTAACGTGGGGAAGCAAGGATAGAAATATCGGACTTAAGAATGTAATCACATTGCAAGTTCAATAAGAGTTATCACTTCTGATGTTCAATATTTTGGTGCCTGGTTATATTGTGGTTGTACGATGAAATAGTGATGTGAGGAAGTAATAACATTCTATGTCAAAGAAATGTGTAAGTCATGGAAGTAATAATGAGATACCGTGGTTGTTGAAGTATTTAATAGTATCATGTATGCTTAATTTACAGTGTACGTAAAATTTCAGATAGTACATGTTAATGTTATTTTGAGATCTGGAAAGTGAGTTGTGATAATGATGCGGTGTGGAAGAACCAGAGGTAATTTTTGGAAAGATCAGTTAGAAAGCTACGTAGTGGTAATGAGATAGCTATGTTGAAAGTACAGTGGAAACCATAGAGGTACTAATGTAACTTTAGAGTCCGAAGAGAGTATGAGAAGTAGGTATCATCCTTTGTTTACCTGACCTTGATTTCGGGGACGAAATCATTTTCAAGTTGGGGAGTATTGTAACATCCCAAATTTCCGTTATATTATTTTGTGAATTATAAAATTAACTTGGAGTTGAGTTTGCAATTGTTTAAAAGTGTTGATTGAAGAAGATTTCCAATTTGAGGGTTATAGGGTCATTCTTTTAAAGTTGGAGGTTCATTTGGTATTATGCCTTATGACTCATAGGTTTAAGGGTGAGGTGTCCTATTATTAGTCATAATAGACTAATTGTGTAAGGGTAGTGTGTGTGTTTTTGGTGTGTTACGGTTTGAGAGAGAACCGAGAGATAGAAGAAATTGAAGAAGGAGATAAGAAGAAGAAATCAGTTTTATTTCTGTTGGGAAGCAAGAATCAAACAAAGGTAAACATCATTAATTCCTACATCTTCTTAGTTAAAAGCTTTCTTGGGAGTTTTATGTTGGGTTTTGGTAAAATTTTGATGATAATGAGAATCTGAGTTTTAGGATATGTTAAGATAAGTGTATGAAACATATCTGCAAATTGGCATAAACAAACATAGAATAAAACTGCAAATTCTGGGTTTAAGATTGAACAGAGTGGACCGAGACTTGGATGAACATCATCGAAGTCGCAACCTTGAGTTGCGACATTCATCGTTGTCGCAATGGGCAGTTGCGACTTGGTAATGGAGTCGCAATAGACCGTTGCGACTTGGAGTTGGAGTCGCAACCGTTGATTGCGACTTGGTACTGTAGTCGCAACCGTGGACTGCGACTTGAGGTGGAATCGCAATGGTGAGTTGCGACTTGGGGTGGAATTGCAACAGTTGGTTGCGATCTGGAATTGGAATCGCAATAGTTGACTGCGACTTCAGTCCATTGCGACTTGAGATGTAATTTTTAGAAATTAAGGATTTTCAGTTGTAGAGGGTTCTGTTTTGGAAAATTAATATCAGTATATGTAAACTGAATAATACAGTAAGCTGTGGTAGTGAAGAAAGGAGCCTTACGAGTTAGAAATGACTAAAGGAGAGATAACGCATCAGGTGAGTTTATTCAACTCTCTTTAAAATTCAGTAATTAATATTGGATTAGACGTTTTATATGTATGCATGAACATGTTTTATATGGACTTGATTTAAATCCGAGATAAGCCAAGAGAGCGATTAAAAGTTGTGCTATGTTGATTTTCATGCTAAAACTTCTATGATGAGTTAGCTATAAAGTTGATGAGCTAATATTTATTATTACTCTTATATGCTAAGATGGATTATCTACTATATGCATTTTGCTATATGGTTATGAACTCTAAGTATGATTTGAAGCTTTATTGAGATAAACTATAAAGATCCATCCATGAGTTCAAAAACATAGATTAACAACTGATATATATTAACTCTCGTGTTAAATTACTATGAGGGGATAGTTAAGAAGTTGATGAACAGGAATTATTCATATTCCTTATAATGAGCATGATTATCTGCTATATGCAATATGTTAGATGATTATGAACTCTAAATGTGATTGAGAAACCAAATTAAGATATATTATAAAGGCCTATCTATGAGTTCTAAAATATAGATAACAATTGAGATGGTGATCCCCGTATTAGATTTCAGAGAAGGGATAATAAAGAGATTGAGATGAGGAGATAATAATATTCTTTATTTTATATATAGAATATGTTCGGAGAAATGATACATTCTATGCTGGACGCATATAGTAGTATCGATTATTTTATATTATGTGCTATGTGCTTTTACTAAAATAGGCACCCGGTCTTCGGGGGCACTTGAGTACGGTATAATGAGAACCGATTACTCGCCATAGACCAAAGGGGTGTAATTTTAGTAATTGGGTGAACCTCGAACCATCGTGAGTCCCGATTGAGTATCGCGATATTATAATCCCATTGGGACCATTGATGCAGAGGTGGAATGTGGAATATGCAGATTTTGATTTGTAATTCCCATTTCGATTTATGGAAGACCAGAGATTTCCATTGTTTTCGGGAAGATCGGAGATTTCCCTGTGATGAGAGGAAGATTAGAGATAGGCATAAAGTAATTTGTAATCTCTACTTCCTGATTAAGAAATAGGCAAGTTTTGACTTGTAATTTCTTGTGTGTGAATATTGATTGTGAATCTGGAATGATTCAGAGTTAACTCTTATTTTGTTGTTACAATTAAATGAGTTAGTCGTAGGAATGGGAGTGGGGTAGATTCCCTGATTTCAAGGTTTAAATTGACTCTGTTTTTAGGGTGTTTCACAGGTCAACCGTTGTACTTATCTCAACTCGTCACTGATACCATACTATGACCATCAATCGCTTTCTTACCCTTGCTACAACTCGTTGTACAAGTGTTTCACAACCCACCTGATCGACCACTCAACATGGTTTACCAAACTGACCAGTTATCTCACTCCCTACTCTTATGCACACCTCAATTCCAAGTATCAAACGCCTAGCCGGCTCACTGACATACCGAAAATCACCCACTTAGAAGGTAAAAGCATCGCCTCACCAGCGATCTCCCATGACACATCAGCCTTTCGCTATAAAATACAAGGCTAGAACCCTCTACACATTGCCACACCCACCGCTTATCCCGACAATAGCGATTGATTACACCCATGCACTTGTAAATCCATAATAGCATTGGCCAGATGCTACTTGAATTTACCTTACATGAGGGCTCTCACTACCATTGTCAAGATATCTTATGATTACGGTATTTCCTAATGGCTTCCTATATCTCAGTTGTGTCCCACTCCTCTCCACAGTTTAAGTTTAGGCCCATTCGGTCACCTAAATCCCTTAAACTATGGCTCTGGTACCATTTGTAACAACCCAAATTTAATTAAAACAAAATTGACAACGTTGCAACCAAAGACGGTCCCAAAGTATACGATACATTAGTTCTACTCTAAACTCGCAGCGGAAAAACACCTTCACAACTGAGATGTTACCGGAAGCCCGTCGGGGATCTATAAGTCTTCTCTAGGCTCTAGCTCTTCTACAACGCCGCACCCTTCCATCATCATTCGATGAAACCCAAAACACGACCATCACCTGAAAATGGTTTTAGTTTTTTTGAAAAGCGAGGGTTAGACCATGAGGTCTAGTGAATTTCCTCCCGAAAATAGTTTAATAAAGCATTTAAAAAAAATATAAATGCAAACCGCCATAAAGGCTCAATTTAGAAGAGATAAATACAAACTGCCATAAAGGCCCATCAAAATGTTTCGACCAAACCACGTCACATATGGGCATTTGCACAGTGTTCGTAGACATTCTCCACCACACGATAATTTCCACGATCGGGGCCCAAGCAGACTCCCCTCTCGCCCTCGGGGCCCAAGCAGACTCCCCATCTCCACGTACACAGGAAACGGATTCCATATGTACCGGTAACTAATCAACTCCCAAGGGATATGATATCCCAAGGTACCCTACTCCAACTGTGCACCCGACTCCACATATCATATCATATAATGGATAACATCACGTAAGTCCAACATGCGCATCTATAACATTTTCATAACATGCGTATATTCATAAACAGTTCCACATTATAAAGTAACGAAGCTTTTCATACTATAAAATCATACCATCATGCTCAAACCAAGTTCAGTTATAAAAACTTTAGCAAAACATTTCATTTGCACCAAAAGAGTTAAAGGAACTCACCTTAGCCTTAGCACATCGACACACGCTCCGAAACCCACGTTAGTTCAAACCGAACACCTGAATTGGACGTCATAAGAACGGTGTTAACCATCTAATTGCATCCCAAAACATCCCTACTAAGCTCCTAAGACAACCCCCAAGCGATGCCTCGATTCTAGACCCGAAACACGAAACGAACCGAAGAAGATGCACAAAACAGGGACTTACGCCACTTGTCCCGTGGTTTGCAAACCGCGGGACAAACCGCGCAACTTCTTGTTCGTCATTCTCAACTCTGCACAACCATTTCAGTCTGAAATCTCACCCTTTCTCAACCCCAACTCATCCCAAATCGATTATAAGCCTCCAAAGTGAAATAAGGGATGTTCTAAACCTTTCCCCACAATTACCAAACATCAAAACCTCATTTAATCTAACCAAAACCACCCAAAACCCAACCATTGGTTCATGATTTAAAACCCCAAAACTCAAAAACTCAATCCATAGAAAAATGGAGATTACTAAGCAACCATGAAGAAGTTTCTTGCTGATTTGATCAAACACGTAGGGAAATCAATCCCAAAATCACTTGCCTTCTTTCTTATGGATTAAAACTCAATTAACCAATGGATTAACAAATTCCCCCAAACCAAATGCTAGCCTAGCCAAACATAGAGAAGAAGAAGAAGAAGAATGATAGCTCATACCTTGGAGATGATGACTCTATCAATTGCTGCAACTCTTCTCACCACACCTCCAATTAGTGTTCTCCTCCTCTCCCAATTCTTTCTCTCCATCGCATGAACCAACAAATGAAATGAAGCAATTAGGGTTTTCCTCTTATTTAAACTCTTGAATTCGCCCCTTGAACACTTAAGTTTTAAGTTTCACACTTTGGCCACTAATTTCCCATTTTATTCCAAAATCGCAAGACTAGAAAAATATGGGGTGTTACAATTTCCATTTAGTTTTTCATCTCTCCATACGCACATGATACCAACAAAGAATGGAAGAGGGACGATGGTGATGGTTGGGGTGGTAGACAAGTTGCGATTTACACTGAATTGTTGGTTTTATTTAGTTTACACATCTCACCAATAGACGATGCATGTGATTTTTTTATATTTTAATTATATTCTTAATGTTATCGTGTAGTTTTATATAATGGTGTTGTTTATATTTCAAAAGTTCGTTGTCTCTTGTTACTATTATGGATTTTGTTTTTATCTGTAGTATAACATTTCTGTATAAGAGTTTATATCGAAGACTCGATAAATGTGGGACACATGTATTCAAATATAGTGTTCTTTCTTTACCCTTTCAACTAGAGAAAAAGTTCATCAAAACTTCAAACTACAGTTATTCTTAAATTGTTGTCATGTGAGCAGGGACGGAGCCAGGAATTTATGCAAGGGGGTGCACCATATAGAATAAAAATAAAAGTTGACACTTTGAAAATGACAAAAGTATCGACATTATATTGATTATATTCGACATTTTATATATTTAACAATGACCTCGACTATCTATGATATATTCATTATCAATCTCAGAAAAAATATATTTTTCAATATAAGCAACCAAGCAATCATTCATCCATTGATCTCCCATTCTATTGCACAATCTATTTTTCACGATCTTCATAACTGAAAACGTCCTCTCAACAGTCGTAGTCGCAACAGGTAATATCATTGCTAGTTTTATAAGCAAAAACTCGAGAGTGAACACTTTATCCTTTTTTGTTTCAACCATTTCCTGTGCAAGATCACCAATCCTTTTTAGATTAAAAAACTCACCTGTAGACCGCATATAAATAATATAAGTGTGATGTGTGTCCTGTTCGTGTGTGTGTTTTGCAAATTCACATAAACGTGTCTTATAGTCAATTAGTCATAGTTTCTTACTCACAAATCACAATTAACTTGTGGGCTGATTTGTGGTTGTGGGCCTAAATGAATGTTTTAGTTTTATAATTAACATGTGGCCCTAAATAAATGGAGAGATAGTTGGTCAGGTGGAGCCTAGCCCACCAAAAACTAAACCATGCCTTAAATTATTAATTATAATATACTAATATTTTTTTTACCAAATAATGAGGGGGTACCAATGCATCTTCTGGTGCAAAGGTACCTCCGCCCCTGCATGTGAGTTACGTGCTTCTATAACTTTAATGCATATGCAAGTTGAATCATGGAAAATAAGGTGGAGAGGCGAATAAGGATCGCCGAACGGAAATGGTGATGTGTTGGGAATTGAAAGAACCACTACATTTGGGTGGGTGTTTTAATTTTTCTATTTTTTTTCCGTTTTTATTAATTTATTTAAGCACTTGTAGTATGTACACAGTAGTCATTAAAATAACAAAGTGAAATAATTAAATCGTTTTTACACAAGGGCAAAGTTCTAGACGGCGTGTGGCGTGACGTGACGGCGAAATTAAGTTTCAAGGCTTACGAGTTACGGCGAGACCATGACGTTTTTCAAAGCATGACTTAAGACGACAAATTTGTATATATATATATATATATATATATATATATGTGTGTGTGTGTGTATACAAATGGTTGTGCGTGTTTATGTATTGAACAACAATGATTAAACAAATTAATTCATATAAAACTATAAGTGAAAGAAGACCCATTCATTAATAACTTGATATCAAATATACATAACTTACAAAAATGATATCAGAATATTATAACAAAAAAATGTTTTACTAATGATATCAAAAGATTATAACAAAAAAAAAGTTTAGATTGGATTGGATTAAATGTATCTTATAAGGAAACCATTATCCTATGTAATCTTCATCATTTATTTCGTCATCAAAATTGAATTCAAAATCTTCCAACTTATGGTTAATGAATTTATACTTTCAGTGAATAGTTAAGTCATTAATATTTAATAAGCCATGAATTGAATATGAAAAAGAAAAAGGCCAGGATAAAAACCATATACGCCTCAAACACGGCTTCTAACCTGCCGTAATGCACCATAATACGTCTTAAAATGACATAACGCATCATAACATGTCATACTGCAAGCCACACCTTAGCGTCGTTCCACGAGCTTTAACATGGCGGCAAGGCCACACCTTAATGTTATGGCACCCATAACGCGTTATAACCTTGCACAAGTGGCATTAATGAAACAATTAACAATCGTTAGCTTAAAGGATGGAATCCGTAACGAAAACGTAAATCACAAGTAAATTTTATAATTTCTAATTTTAGGGACTAAACCCACATAAGTTGCACACAACAAGGACTAAAGTTATTACTACTTTGTAAATCACAAATACATCTCACATACCCTTAAAAAGTAGATTTTGCAAACACATCCCTTTTTTTTTTAAGCGAACCAAATATATTAAAAGAAAAAAGTACCAAATAGTTTTTGCAAGAGGCAACAACAACTGATTGCAGTAACAACAAACCAAATTAATACATAAGACAACAAAGCAACAAAGGTACTAGCATATTATGTATATGATTAGAATATGATATATATATATATATATATAGGCTAGGTATCAAATATAAACCAGTTAGTTTGTACAAACTCGTACAAACCATACCTAGCTTCATGATTTTGTAAATTTGGCTTCATGAATATATATATATATATAATTTGACTTCATGAATATATAATTTGACTTCATGAATATATCATTTGGCATTTTTAACTAATTTTTTTACAAAAATACCCTAAAATAAACTTATTTTTGTAAAAAAATTAGTTAAAAATGTCAAATGATATATTCATGAAGCCAAATTATATATATATATATATAGGGGCTTAATCAAATAAGAACTATTTAGTTTGTGGTAACTGTAAGAACCAATATTAGCCACTCATTTAAAATAATCAATATAAATTTTAAATAAATGTAAAAGGGTATTTTAGTAAAAACAATTTAAATATCTAATTAAAATAATAAATACTAAAATATTTCTTGATTAATACGTTTCCTCTCACCTCTCACCTCTCACCTCTCCCTTAGATAAACCCTAATTTGTTTTCTTTCTTCAAGAATGTGCAGCAAAAAAACTGGCCGACAAAGACTCCCTCTCTCTCTCTCGGACCACTCGCCGGCAAAGATTCTGGTCGGCGCCGGCGCCAATCGTCTTTTGTTCTGCAGGCGAACCACCATCCAACCATCTGACCAACCGGACCTGCCCTTTTCTCTCCCTCTCGTCTTCTTGATCGAGACAAACAACAACTCCATCTCCAATCGATCTCCGACTGCATCTGCAAATCTGCTCGATTTTTGGTTCTGTTTAGTGCAAGTGAGGGTTTTCCGGCGTCTGGTGGAAGAAGGCGGCGGCGTTTGGTGGTTGTAAAAGAAAGAAAGAAAGCGCCGGTATTATGGGTCGTCGGCGGCAGTGGTCGTCGGCGGCAGTGGTTGACATTTCCGTCGACTGTGGAGGATCTTTGAAGCTAAAGAGGCCTGGCCTTCTGTCCATGGTCCCTGCTTGCTAAAATACTTTTTTCCCCAAATCGTTGATGGGTTTAGAGATGTACTCTTTAGATGTTTTCATGACCTTTTTGCGGATTGCACAATCTACTGGAGATCCTATCCATTACAAAATGTTTCAGGGGAGAACTCAAAAGTCTATTGGGTGAACATATACATCAATGTTTCTAGCTTCATTTTTTTTATTGAGTTCTCTTAATTGATGTTTTTGTTACCTTTTTATGCTGTCAGAAAAGACTATAAAGTGGGTATCACATTTGTTCTTGTATTTTTTTTGGGTATCACATTTGTTCTTGTATGTTTAATGGGGTATCACAGTGGGTATCACTTTAATGAGGGTATCACATTTGTTCTTGTATGTTTAATGGGGTATCACATTTGTTCTTGTATGTTTAATGGGGTATCACATTTGTTCTTGTATTTCTTTTGGGTATCACAATTGTACTTGTATGTTTAATGGGGGTATCACATTTGTTCTTGTATTTCTTTTGGGTATCACAATGCTTATTGTGTAACTGGGTTTTGTTTTGGGTATCACAATGCTTATTGTGTAGTTGGTTTTCGTAGCAGAGAGGAGAGAGGAAAGAGAATACTTTTAAAATACCTAATATGCCCTTTAATTGAAAATTTAAATTAAATTACCAAAATTATTAATTTCCTAATTTATCGTTTGATTTGTGGCTGAAATTGGTTCTTACAGTTACCACAAAATAACTAGTTCTTCCTTGAATGACCCCCTATATATATATATATATATATATATATATATATTCATGAAGCCAAATTTACAAAATCATGAAGTTATGTATGGTTTGTACGAGTTTGTACAAACTAACTGGTTTGTACCCGATACCACCCATATATATATATCCTCGTAACAGGCATGTAAATAGACTTGATCCCCTCGTGGTATCGAGCCTAAAGTAGAGTTGTACATTTGCCATATACTACAACCATATGGAATGAAATAACCAAGGAATTCATTCTCCTACATGGTATCAAACAAAGTCCAGCAATGACTGCGTTCTCCATTCACCCTCTCCTCTATTCTGAACGTTCCTATCCACCATTTTCCATGATCGATCCCCAAGGAATTTCACATACACCTGTAGTCACCAGTCAACAACATTCACAACTCCGTTACAATTCAATTGGATGAAAAAAGGTTAAGAGCCACCTTGAGCCGATAATCAAATCGAAAAAGAAACCGACTTCAACTAAAGAAATGAAAGGAATTTGGTCAAAGCTGACAACGAGTTGAACTGCTGAGAAAGCAAGAACAAGTGAACAACGATCCCAAAAATAGTACGATTATGGAGTCAAAAAACGAAGACGAGAACTAATTTCGGCATCCAACAAACACATCCTTTTAAAATATATAAATTCCAAACACATCCCATACACCATTAAATATATAAATTGCAAACACATCCTTTAATATACAGAAAATGCAAACACATCCTTTAAGATATATAAATTACAAATACATCCCGAGACCCCCTATTCGACTGCTTGGCACCCCCTAGACTCGGCTTTACAAAATGTAATGTGGATGCCGCAATTTTTGAGTCCAACTCTAAAGCGGGGCTTGGCGCCGTCCTCCGCGACAACAATGGCTCTTTCGTTTCGGCAAAAGCCTCCCCTCTTAATTGTCTTCCCACAGTTAGAGAATGCGAGGCGATGGCCATCCGGGATGCTCTCCTTTGGATTTCCAATCGCCAAGATCCCAAAGTCATCATCGAATCGGACGCTAAAGTGGTTGTAGACGCCATCTATGACCCTTACACCGACAACTCGGAATTCGGAGATATCATCAAAGACATTAGACTCATTCTCAACTCCAAGGAGCACACCTCCGTCCATGCGATAAATCGTCATGCCAACGAAACGGCTCATATTACGGCTAGGTACGCTTGTAACTTAGATTCTAGTGTTACTTTTGATAGCATGCCCTCTTTTCTTGAATCTTGTATTAACAATGTTTGTAACAACCTTTTTATCAATGATATGAATGTGGCTCGCTCGGGTGATGACATTGCCGAAGCCCGATAGGGTCCCTTTTCTTTGGTTTCCAAATTTTTTTTTTTTTTTTTTACAAATACATCCTTTAAGATACGAAAATAACAATCAGACCCCTCGTGGTTTTCCGGCATAAGTTTGCACCTTCGCTCAGTAGGGTTGCAGAAGATAAACGCCACCACTCACCTCTTTCACCCTTCTCTTTTTTTCACACCAGACGTCGCCTTATAAACCCTCAAACCATCAAATCTCTCTCTCTCTAGACTCCATTATTCTACACACACTCTTTCTCTCTCTAGAAATCGTCTAATTTGCAACACAAACAATGGGCGCTTCGCTTCCTCCTAAAGAGGCCAACCTCTTCAAGCTCATCGTCGTAAGCTATACAATCTCAATGAGTTTAATTCAGTTTGCCAATTCGGCATATCTTTACAACAGTGTTTAAAACCCTACTTGTTCTAGTTTGCATTAAATGAAACTATATTGTTGACTGTTAGTCTTGGATTGTAAAGATTTTGGATCGTAAATTGTAATCTGAAAGTCTGTTTTCTGAATTAAACGTAAACATACGGTTTTCATGTAATCGTGATAAGTTTTGCAACTGGGGAAGTGGCGGCATGTTGCTTTTATTATCAGTAATGCATTTTGGTTTATCACATTGAATGAACTGTGGATAATTTTGGTACTTTCCTATCAATGAGAGCTTGAGGTTGATGTCACTTGCAATTATGTTGAAATAGAACTGAGCTGGGACCAAGATTCTACACTTATTTATATAGATTATGTAAATGACAACTGGAGTATCAGAGTGGTCAAGTTTCTTGTAATATAACTGGAATCAGTTTGTAGAGTAGCTAATTGCATTATTTTTTACAATTCAAGTCCGTGTTAGTAAGGATGGCTAAAACCGTTCATCTAATTGCTTCTGTAATAACTATTTGGACTAAGGTTTGTAGTTAGTTACAGTGGTTTCAGCAGCCTAATAAACCTCAAAATCTTAATGCATCATATAGTATAAAATGTGGATGTGCATCAGTGTAGAACAAGCCATGCTTTCAAACTAGTTGGCAGTAGGTCAAACATAACCATAGAAAAGAGATGATAAAGCAGTAAAACTCAAAAGAGGTGGCCGCTGCTGCTGGTGGTGGTGACGGCGATGGGCGGCCGTGACCATTAAAACAAATACCATACTGGTTATATCAAACAAGGGTAGATTAGTAATTTTTTAGTTTATGTCTCATCTTGTTCCATCTATTTTGGTGGAACAAAAAATAGCCTTTTTGGGTCCCACCCTGTCCCAGCCCTTGTACATGTCCCATACTTAAGAGGTGAACGAAGTGCATTATGTCATTGAGAACATCAAGTATTTCTATCCGAAATCAACTTATTTGATATATTCAACTTGACTAAAACTCCTTCCAATACTGTTCTGATGTCAAGTTTTTTGACCTCTGCCTCGAGAAGCTATACTTTTAGCATAGCTGCTAAAATAGTAAAGAGAAGAAAATGATTTTATTCAAAAAAGAGAAGCCTGAATGCACACCTTTCATATTTTCTCTAGATAAAGAAATTAATGTTCAAGTCATTTTCTCGCCCATCTGTTCCTTTCGCAAGTTATTAATCAACAAAATCGTTTTCTTTATAGATGACCCCTCTAGTATAAAACCAAATCGATTCCCCTGCACCTTAGTTTCAACCCTGGAGCTATGCTCAGTAACCCATTCCTGTAGTCAGTGGCGGATCCAGGATTTTTGCATAGTGGGGGCACCTTTAAGGTAGGTTAAAGGTCCGCAAAGTTGTCCGATGTGTTTTTAGCCTAATTCTATATTTCTATGGTTTCGAGAGATTTTTGAAGTTTTTCGGTTGATTTCGAGGGTTTGTTAAGTTTTTTTTTGTCGATTTCGAGGGACTTTTTCGATTTTTTGGTTAGTTTCGAGATAATTTTTTGGTTGATTTTGAGGTATTTTTTTTTGGTTTTTTGGTTGGTGGGGGCACAGGCGGAAAAACACCGGGGGGAACCTTGATAGGACGATACATTTAAAAAAAATTTAAGCTAGGAAAAACATGTTCTTTTTAGTGGGGGCCCATCCCCCACCATTTTTCAGCCCCACCCCCCTGCCTGTAGTTCTAGTTGATGCAAATATATATATATATTTTTCCAGATAATAATTGACCCTATTACAAGGATTAATGACAATCAGTCTTATATATATTGCATTGTTTTGATGCTGCTGCTATCCTTTTGAAGACAGAAATACTGTCTCTGTATTGAGTTGTTTTCTAAGGAAATGATGCTTGTTCTCTTTATTGTCTCGTTGCAGAAATCTTATGAAACAAAACAGTACAAAAAGGGGCTAAAGGCTGCGGATGCTATATTGAAGAAATTCCCAGATCATGGAGGTTTGTGAACAGTTTATAATCTATTGCAGCTTTCTTGTACCCTTGATGCTTAGAAAACTAGGTTGTTAGGCAAAGCTAATTGTCTAGTAGTTTATATTCGGCCGTTGTGAAACATTGCTACAATCATCGATATTCCCCCCTATAAATTGCATATTGGACTAGATATTATTTTAGAGTAAAATAGGCATGTGTGTCTTGTTATACCAATACAGTTTCACATACTTGTAAAACATGAGAAGAAAAAACTGTCAACTTATATAGTTATATGTGCATTTTCAAATTAGAAATAGTTAAAATTTCTAAATTATGCAATATATTGATGGATGGGGTAGAGGGTCTTCGGATTTGTTGATTTCCGATAGCAAGGCATAAGAGCCTACCTTTGGCGAAAGGTTAGGTTGGCTCTTAAGTTGTTCAAGCCTGTTCCACCCCCACCCCATGGAACAAGGTGGAATATACTTATGTTTTACCAATATAACCTCAAAATAAAATCTAATTCTCTTCTAAAACATCAAATACACCTTTTTGTATATTTTATTCATTCTTTAAATTTTATTGATTGTATTTTATGTTTTTTAAACTTTCACTTTATTGTCCTCAAAATATTAATTTTATATAGTTTCTATGTTTTGATTAATTTATGTAAATTATTAAATATTATAAGTAAAAAATATAGAAAATGTTAGAAAATAAAAATTGGAAACTAGGTAAACTTTTTATTTTGGTGTCACTTTAATCGTCTTGAAGAAAACTTTCTAAGTAATATATTTTGTTATAAAAATATTTATTTCATTATAATTTAAAATTACACAATTAATCAAAATATATAAACAACTTACTAGGGGTAAATTGGTCATATTATTTGTTCTGTTCAGTTATGGCTTACCAAACGCTCCCGTCCTGTTCTATCCTGTCTGCATACCAAACACACCCGTAAGGATTGGTCAATGTTGTATATGGATTGTAAGTTTCCACGTAGTTTGGTTATAACAATTCTCATATCTAAAATCTGTTTTATCTTTTGGTCGTATGCTCTTGACTTCTAAAATTGTTCTTATTTGTCATACTTTTCTTGTTGCTAGAAACTCTTTCAATGAAGGGGTTAACATTGAACTGCATGGATCGTAAGCAAGAAGCATATGAGCTTGTACGGCTAGGATTGAAGGTTGGGTTACTTTCAAAGTTCACACATTAAAGCTTTCGTATTTAAAAAATAACTTTTTTCCATCAGTGCATTTTAACATTTTCAATTAACGTATTGAATTGTAGAATGACCTGAAAAGCCATGTTTGTTGGCACGTCTATGGTCTTCTCTACCGGTCGGACAGAGAGTACAGGGAGGCAATAAAATGTTATAGGAATGCTCTGAGGATAGACCCTGACAACATTGAAATACTTAGGGACTTATCGCTTTTACAGGTAGATATTTTTTCAGGGTTGGGTTTCTGTGAGAAGTTGATGTTAACATGAGAAGTGTGAGAAGTGGTTATCAACCATTGGATGAGAAATGGACGCACATTAGGATGAGATGCACCGAGATGCACCGGATCAATTCTCTTATAAAGGCGCAATTCATGGGAGGGCATTTGAATTAAAGTAATCAACAGTTTGGATCCACTTCTCACTTTAACCTCAACTTCTCACACGATCCTTCACCTACATTGTGTATGGGGTAGTTCATTCCTATGTTTTCTTTGTTTTGGGTAGCTAATGACGCTTTTACCATCCGATTATAGGCACAAATGCGTGACTTGGCAGGTTTTGTGGAAACCAGACAACAATTGCTGACACTGAAACCTAATCATCGGATGAATTGGATTGGTTTTGCGGTTTCTCATCACCTAAACTCAAAGTAAGTTGTGGTCTTTTGTCATTTTTCAAATTAATGTGATTCAAATGCTTCTTTTGTTATTTTTTTATTTTATTTTTCATCTGTTTTTTTGGCTGTTTGTAACTTCTATATGGATGTTGTTTTACAAGTGCATCAAAAGCTATTGATATTCTGGAAGCATATGAAGGGACTCTCGAGGATGATTATCCTCCAGATAGCGAACGTTGTGAGCATGGGGAAATGCTGTTATACAAGGTAATAGTTGTGATAGGTAATAATGCTATCTAGGTTAATTCATTTTTTGAAACCATTATGTATTTTGGCACAATTGTTAGTAGATTTATAAAACTCATAAACATAAAATAATCTGTTGATTTGTTCACATGGCCCTTATTTTTCCACCCCCTGAAACCTTTTTTTGTTCAAGTCCATAAACATAAAATAATGTGGTTGTTCCAGATATCTTTATTGGAAGAATGTGGCTTTCTTGAGAAAGCTCTTAAGGAGCTGCGCAAAAAAGAGTTCAAGATTGTAAGTTTATCTTCTATTCACTTTGCATAATGTTTAAGATAATAACATTAGGCTTTATTTTGATAACCTATTCCAATTGTCTTAATAGGTTGATAAATTATCCTACAAGGAAGAGGAGGTTTCTCTCCTTTTGAAGCTTAATAGTCTCGAGGAAGGTGAAAAGTTGTACAGGGTGCTACTTACAATGAATCCTGACAACTACAGGTTAGATGAAAATAGTCTGTTGATGTTTTTCAGTTTATAAAAACAAACAGTTTTATTGATTCAGATTTCACCCAACAGCACCGCCTCTTAAAAATCAGAAGTAACATCAGACTTCAGACTTCAACACCTCTTAAAAAACAAACGCCACCTTATTTTTAGTTTACTTCTGAATACAACTAATAAAAATGCTTTTCTTCATCTCATTGATATAAGATCCAAGTGATGTCAATAACTCAATATGATTGTGGAAAGCAGTTATTTATATTTTCTTCACACCTAGGCACCCAAAGAAAGTTGTTTGTATATAGATTATAGAAATATTCTATTTAGTTTGTAGAATTCTCACTATAAAATATAATATTAATCGATCCTTTCCTCTGTTTAGATACTATGAAGGATTGCAAAAATGTGTGGGACTGCATTCGGAGACTGGCCAATATTCCTCTGATGAAATAGATAAGTTGGATGCTCTGTACAAATCTCTTGGGCAGCAATATACCTGGTCGTCTGCCGTTAAGGTGATTAAATCTCTGTGTAAATGCCAATTTCTCACATATTGTTATAAATAATATTTTCTTTTGGAACTCTTGAACCAAGTCTCAGATTTGATTATTATACGTTAATTGATAAAGTAGAATAATGTTATGTGATGCTTGTTTATCCAACGAGGCAGCCACCTAATTTTTTTCTCTAGCTATGTGGTGGAACGTTAAAAGCTAATTAGATTATCTTTCTTTATTTCCCGTATTTGAATCACGACCCTTTATTCAGAGGATCCCGTTAGATTTTCTGGTTGCTGAAAAGTTTCGAGATGCAGCGGATAATTACATTAGGCCTCTTCTAACAAAGGTACTCGTTGTTCAAGTGTTTATTCCTTTGTTGACCTTTTTTTGTGTGCAAAGGCATACTTCTAACAATGGCAATTGCAGGGAGTCCCGTCGCTGTTCTCTGACCTTTCTCCTCTGTATGATCATACTGTCAAGGTTTGTGCAAGCTACCCCATTGAAGATTGTAGACTTGTTTTATTGCTTTCTTGCATTATTATGACTTACTCTTAACGTTTATCCACAGGCCGATATTCTTGAAAAGTTGGTCCTTGACTTGGAGGAATCACTTAAAAAGACCGGTGGATACCCTGGAAGGTAATAATATTGCATTATTTTAATCTACTCTTAAGTCTTCGGGGCTGCTTGGCAGTTGCTGAATGGTTTGGTGCAGAATGATTAAGTGGTCAGAATGATTAAGAGGCTCTTATGATATAGTGCAAAATGAAATATGGTTATTTGGTAATTGTTCAGAATGAAACTAGGGTGCTTAATGGTTAAAGAGAGGCCCAAGATACAAAATCATTCAGAGGGTTTCAGAACCATTAAGAGGCAGACTATTTTTTGCCAAACAAGATTTACCTCTTAGGCTCTTAGCGATTCAAAGGTTGCCTCTTAATGGAACTATTAAGAGGTAAACAAACAGCCCTTTAACCTATTTATAATGTCAATGTGGAGATCTGCAAGTTTAGCCCATAGGTTGATTCAATTGATATTTATCTTCCTGTTTTACCAGTATACCAAATATTACAAATTTGGTCCCTGTTCGGACTGTTGTATTAATGTGTTTAAGCAATTTTTCAATATCATGCAATTTCTCTTGTATCAGAAACTATAACTTTTTGTTTAAGCAAGTTTTCAAGTTTCTACCTTTTTGTTAATTGGGTTTTAGCGCTAATTTTTTTTGTGTTGCATGTTATGTGCAGATCCGAAAAGGAGCCACCTTCAACACTTATGTGGACTTTGTTTTATTTGGCTCAGGTTTGTTCTTGCTTCATAAGTTATTTGGGCTTCAATTAATTTGCATATTCTCATTCTTATTGAGTTGGCTTCTGCAGCATTATGACAGACGGGCCCACTATGATACGGCTCTTGCTAAAATCGATGAAGCAATGCAGCATACTCCAACTGTTATTGATTTATACTCTGTCAAGGTCTGCTTACGCCATCTTTTTTTCGCTTTATTTATCAAGGATAAATCGTATCTGTGGAATCTTATATTTCTTTTTCAGAAAAAAACATCGTTTATTATCTGCCGGCGTTTAGATTTTTCTAATCTGCATGATTTACAGACTTGGAATCAGAAGGAAGTAACTTTAACAGTTGCTCAAAAGCTCTTGAATAATTTTATAGCAACATGTATTAAAGGATACGAATCTTTTGCGTAGCCCTTAAAACAATCTGAGGGCTCCATATTTCCACAAGAGTAAATTCCGTCATTCGTCCCTATGGTTTGAAAATTTGCAGTTTTAGTCCCCGTGGTTTCAAAATTTCGATTTTCATCCATATGGTTTGCAATTCATTTCTATTTTCGTCCTTAAGGCCAAAACACTACTTTTAAGTATGAAAGACTAAAATAGAAATGAATTGTAAACCATAGGGATGAAAAAACAATAAAATTTAAATTATAAGGACGGAAAAGGTAATGACTTATAAACCATAAGGATGAAAATCATAATTTTCAAAACCATAAGGACGAAAATAGAAATTTTCAACAAACCACAGGGACTAAAAACGTAATTTCCTCTTTCCACAATCTAGTTGAGCTGCATAAAAGCTTCCATATTTTGATTCTTTTGCTTTTGGACTCGAATGATATTTTCTTATTAATACGCATATAGATGCTTGAAGGGTTGGGTTCCGGTGAGAAGTGCCAACTTTGGTGAGAAGTGTGAGAAATGGTTATCAACCGTTGGATGAGAAAAGGATGAACATTAGGATGAGATGCACCGACATGCACTGGATCAATTCTCTTTTAGGCCGCAATTCATGGGAGGGTATTTGATTAAAAGTGATCAACGGTTTAAAAGTACTTCTCACCAAAAATGACACTTGTCACATGATCCCATGCCGATGCTTGAAATGGTGTTTTGCTGCTACACGTTGCAGATTATGTTTTGTGTGAATCCTCAGCTACTGTGATCGTTTCTTTAGATCTTGATGGATTTTTTTTTGTTTTTTTTTGCAGAGCAAGATACTAAAACATGCAGGGGACTTTTCAGCAGCAGCTGCATTGGCAGATGAAGCTAGGTGCATGGATCTTGCAGATCGATATGTAAATAGTCAATGTGTGAAGAGAATGCTGCAGGCTGATCAGGTCCAAATTATTCAAATATGTTTCATATATGATTCTTGATTTTGAATTTTGGTTCTAGTTTTTGTTATTTTTCTAATATTGCTTTTCACATGGTATATAATTTTTGATAGGTCCCACTTGCTGAAAAGACGGCTGTATTGTTCACAAAAGACGGTGATCAACATAATAACCTTCATGACATGCAGTGCATGTGGTACGTCTTTATTACAAACTTGAGACGTAAATATATATATATATATACATGTGTGTGTGAAAAACTGCTATCTTCTGTAATGTCTACTGAATATGTTTGAGATGTTTCCATTTGAAGGTATGAACTTGCTTCTGGGGAAAGTTATTTTCGGCAGGGTGACCTTGGACGTGCTTTGAAAAAGTTCTTGGCCGTTGAGAAGCATTATGCAGATATAACTGAAGACCAATTTGATTTCCATTCTTATTGTTTAAGGAAAATGACTTTACGTGCCTATATTGAACTGTTAAGATTCCAAGATCGGCTTCATGCTCATGCTTACTTTCGGAAGGCAGCAACTGGAGCTATAAGGTGAAGCTTTTCGCTGTGTTCTCGAGTTTTTGTCACCTTTTCTTTCAAAGGAAAGGAAGGGAAAGTGCGAGGGAAAGGAAAATGTTGTGTTCTCGAGGTTTTTTTAAGGTGGGAAAGGAAAGGAAAGAGAAGGAAAATAATGTTAATTTTCCTTCCAAAACTTTACTCCCAAATGGGGGAGGAAAGAGTAGGAAAGGAATTAAAATAATAAAAAAAATAAAAAATTACATATATACCCATCAATTACATTCCACTATAAAATAAATAAGGGTATATCTGTAAAAGTGACATCTTTTGTTTCCTTTCCTTTCGCTCCTACGCAAGCTCATGAAATTTTATTTTCTTTCCTTTCTTTCCCTTCAAACTCAAGAACACAACTAAAAATATTTCTTTCCCTGTCTTTTCTTTTCTTTCCTTCCAAAATTCGAGAACACAGCGTATGTGACTATTTTTACTTCTGCGTTTTTGACAGTTTGGCAATTTTTAAAATGATCATGTAATTTGTATCATTAACAGAAAAAGGACAAGTTCTTGACAAATTGGCTGGATGTCCCTTTTGACATTTTAATTTCTTAATCTGACTATTTGTATTTTTATGCTTCATTGCTTGATGCAGATGCTACATCAAACTGTATGATTCTCCTCCAAAGTCATCAACCGAAGAAGACGATGAGCTGGCAAAATTGCCTGCTTCTCAAAAGAAGAAAATGAGGCAAAAGCAGAGGAAGGCTGAAGCACGGGCGAAAAAAGTATGCCAATTTACTCGGTTTCTTTCCAACAGAGTTAAGTTTGTCAGTTTTCCTCTCATCTGCATGATATGTATTTTTGATGTTTTTTCAGGAGGCAGAAGTGAAGAATGAGGAAGCTAATGTCAGTGGTGTTTCCAAGTACGGGAAACGAAATGTTAAGACAGTTGATCCAGATCCACATGGAGAGAAGTTGTTGCAGGTTTTTCCTCTTAGTCTCTATCTTAAGTTGAAACTCTGTTATTTTGTGCGTTCATTTTTCTTGTATTGGTAATGTTGTAAAAGAAGTATGTTTTTGTATCATCAGTATATATACGTGTGTGTACATATATATATATATATATATATAGAGAGAGAGAGAGAGAGAGAGAGAGGTTATGGGAAAACCTCAAAAAAGGAAAAACTGAGGAACACCCTGGTAACAGTTCATTTGGACGGTATGCACATGCACATGTGCATACGGTCCAGATGAACGGTTACCACTTACCACTTACCAGGGTGTTACTCAGTTTTTAATTCTTTTGCGGTTTTCCCTTGAACCTATCCTTATATATATATATATATATATATATATATATATATATATGCGAAGGATCATGTGAGAAGTTTGAGGTTAAGGTGAGAAGTGGATCTGAACCGTTGATCACTTTTAATCTCATGCCCTCCCATGAATTGCGCTTTAGAAGGGAATTGATCCGGTGCATCTCGGTGCATCTCATCCTAATTCTCACGTTAACCTCAACTTCTCACCGGAACCCAACCCTATATATATTGTATATGTGCACACGTTGGAAAACCCAACCCTCAACTTCTCATCCTAATTCTCACGCACACGTTGGAAAACAAATTTTATTGGTCAGTATGCGGAGTAATATTTTCTCTTTGGTCTAGATTGAAGATCCTTTAATGGAAGCCGGAAAGTACCTGAAACTGCTTCAGAAGCATTCATCTGATTACTTGGAGACGCATTTGCTTTCTTTCAAAGTAAATATGAGAAAGCAGAAGATCTTGCTTGCCTTGCAGGTAAAATTTGTCATGGAATTAAGATGGAAGACCCCAAAAGTGTTAGGCAAACACTTACTTGCAGTAATATGTTCAGCCGAAAGACCCCAAAAGTGGTAGCCTTTGGTCTCCACTTTGATAAAAAAATCTTCTTTTTTTGTTCTACCTCCTTTCCATTGTATCCCGCTGGGTTAATTTTGTTGCTAAACATGGCTTTGTATAATATAATACTCGTGATAACTTTAGGACCATATTATACCATGGTGTAGCTTTAGATGCTAACCCTTTGACTGCTTTTCTATTTCGTCAAGGCTTTGAAGCACCTGGTACAACTTGATGCCGAAAACCCAGATTCTCATTGCTGCTTGGTACGTCATTCCTACTTAACCAAGTAAATAAAATAATGCGTTGCATCAGGGATTGCAACAAACTCGGGTTTATAGGACGCCAAATATGTTTAAATGTTCTTATAGACTGTTTTATAGGACTTAATGTTTAGAGCATCTCCAACAGCTTCCCCAAAATTTCTCCAAAATGGAGAACCAAAAGTCAAAATCTCCAAAAAAAATTACATTCATCTCCAAGAGATTCCCCATTTTGGAGAAGAAAACATTGATTATAATATTAAAATATTCCATTCATCTATTAAAATATTATTTCTCTCTCCAAATACTTTTTTTCAAAGATTTCTATTGGTGCTTTCATCTAGTAATCATTTTTGGGGTTATCTCCATATTTGGACAAAAACTTCTTCTCTCTCCTACTTTCTCCATTTTGGGGATAGTTTTGGGAAAGCTGTTGGAGCAAAAACATAACTAAAAATCCCCATATTCTCCATTTTCTCCAAAATGGGGAAGTTGTTGGAGATGCTCTTAGGACCAAAGGTGTTAATGTGTTATAACAAGTTTCTTAGGGCAATTTTGAAATAAAACGTTCTATTAGTTTTCTAATACGACATTATGAAAATATTTTATAAAAACAAGTGTCCTATAAAAAGTGCTCATAAGACACTTGTCAAATGTGTCATATAAAAAAGCTAGTATGACACTTTATTTCGAAAATGTCCTAAAAACCTACATTTTAATATCTTATTGTAACACCTTTGTATAGGACACAATTGTTTGGTTCTGTAAAGCAATATTTTAGACATATACGGCATCTTATAAAACCGGTTTTGTTTGGTTGTACATATGCGTATACTCGATTGTTATTATCTTTCATATCTCAATTCAAAAAGAAGTGCAAAGGAAGTAATGTTAATTGCAAGTGTGGGTTACACAGATAAGATTTTTCCATAAAGTGGCATCACGATCTACTCCAACCACTGATGCTGAAAAACTCGTTTTTGGCGTATTGGAAGCAGAACGACCGACTTTCAGGTTATTTCGTGTTATCTTTTTTGTGTTTTTAGTGCATGCTTGCCTGTTTCTACACGTCGTTTGTTATTAAATTGTCGTCTTCCTTTTTGTAGTCAGCTCCATGGTAAATCTCTGATGGAGGCAAATGCTGCTTTTCTCGAACAACATAAAGGTGATTCATCTCTTTTCTTATTAAATTTTCGTCTTCCTTTTTCTTATTAAATTTTCGTCTTCCTTTTGGCGATTTTGTAGATTCCTTGATGCACAGAGCAGCGGCAGCCGAGATGATATATTGTTTAGAACCAAATAAGAAGGCGGAGGCAATCAAATTAATTGAAGAATCGCTCAATAATGACGATTCGAGGTAAGCCTACCTGATAAAAATGAGTTATATTATCAGGGCGAGGCCGCTACCCCCTCAGGGGTGGGTCCCAAATATTAGTGTCCAAATTTGTATTTTAGTTTGTCCCGAAATAAGCGTCCACTTTCAAAAGTAAGTTCATACTTTCCAATTCTACCCTTAAATATGAAATGGAGAAATTGATTTCTCCCTCTAATATTAAGTGTAAATCTGTCTTTTTGTTAATTAAAAAGTGTAATAATTACACATAAAAACCGTGTGCCTTGTTCAATGCAATGTTTGGCCGCTACCTTCCCCTCCTGGGGGGTTCCCAAAATAAGCACCCACTTTCAGAAATTCATTTCTCCATGTATTATTAAGGGCAAATCTGTCATTTTATAATTACACATCAAAACCGTGAGCGTTCACTTTCAAAAGTAAGTGCGCACTTTCCAATTCTACCCTTAAATATGAGATGGAGAACTTGATTTCTCCCTCTAATAGTAAGGGTAATTCTGTCTTTTTGTTAATTAAAAAGTTTAATAATTACATATAAAAATTGTGTGCCTTGTTCAATGCAATGTTTGGCCGCTACCTTCCCCCCCTGGGGGGTTCCCAAAATAAAAGCCCACTTTCAGAAGTGCATATTTTATGATTCTACCCTTATTATGAGATGGAGAAATTCAGTTTTTCATGTATTATTAAGGGTAAATCTGTCATTTAATAATTACACATCAAAACCGTGCCTTTTTCATGGACAGAGGGAGTACATCGTTTGAAGTGTTTGTCTTCCCTCTTTCCCAAAATCATAACGTTCATGGATGCTTAAATGTTTGTATCATCGGATTTTTTTAGATCTGTGAACAAACGGAAGCTGAAAGACTGTGTTGCGGTTCACAAAATTTTGGTGGCTACTTTCGATGATCGGGATGCTGCACTGAGTAAGCCTTTCCGTCTTTTTCTTCAATTTTCTATCATTTAGGGTGCTTTTCATACACGGAACATGATAAAACAAAAAAATTGTTGCTTAACGTTTGGCGCAACAACCGAGACATGATAGGAGTCATAGGACTGAGTGGGACAAAAATGCAGCTTTTTTGTCTCCCCAAAATAGGTGGAACAAAATAAGTAAATTACTAAACTACCCATGTCAAATTAAAACCTTACACATCAATCTCGCCAGTCTAGTCCTGCCCGTGCACCAAACGCATTTTTAGCTGCCTATTCTTGTATAAAATGTGATATAGTTGGCATCCTTGCATCCATCGTTATTACGAATCAAGGGTGAAAAACCTAGTAAATTCTAATTTTGATGGAATGGAGTAATAGGAGAGAAAACAAGAAAGAAACACCTCATGATTTTATTTACTTATGTTTTCTTGGAAGTGTGTCCTAGGCTATGCCTAGACTAATCCCTTGGCAAATTATGAGTGTAAGACATCAGCCCTGATTAAACCTCAGTGGCCACAATTGTTGTGTACTACATCCCCCAGGGCCTTAACCACTACGACACAACCCTTGTGGTTTTATTTACTTATGTTGGTAGTGAATTACTTTGTTTTTTAGCATTATATATATATATATATAGGGGCTTAATCATTTGAGAACTCCAAAAATTGTGAGATCTGTGAGAACTTCTACTTTCAAGGGAAAACCTCAAAAAAAGGGGAAACTTGAGGAACACCATGTTAGCCCTTCATCTAGATGTTATGCACTTGCATACAAGTAATTTGTAACATGCACACGTGCATAAAAACAAAAAAAAACTATATTTACTTGCATGCACACAAGTGCATACCGTCCAGTCGGTCCAGATGAAAGGCTACCAGGATGTAGTTTTCCATTTTTTTGAGGTTTTTTCCTGAACCTCTCTCTCTCTCTATATATATATATATGTGTGTGTGTGTGTGTGTGTGTGGGTGGGTTGGGTTACTGTGAGAATGAAAGTTATGGGATCTCCACCCTTAGATGCACCGGATAGAGCCCCGTATCAAGCGCTATTCATGGTGGGTTTGAGATTTCCAACCAAACTAAACGAACCCAGTATATCCCATGGTGCTTTACTCTACCAAAAAAAAAGTAAAGCAGATGTCTCCGTGAATACCTCCACCTTATTATATATTTGTTTCTACGCAACTTTATTTCTGAAATTGTTTTTTTTATAGGATGGAAAAACCGATGTGCGGAAGAATTTCCATACTCAACCTACTTCGAAGGCCGCCTCTGCTCTACGCTAACCGCAAAAAATGACGCTTCCAAACAGGTACACGAGAATGCTGAAAACGGAGGTATTGAATTCCTTCCATCAAACGGTAAAGTAGAAAAGCTAGAGGCCATCAAGAATCTAGCCATCTAAAACCGACACTTAAATCAGGAAAGTGTAGGATTTAAATTAGAGCCCATGAAAAAAGATCAAGAATCTATAGATCCCGGAGTGCGTACTATTTATTTATATATCTTCAAAGCCGACTTCTTTTGTTCATGGGACGATGATTCCTTTGAGAAAAATGTGTATAATTTACTCGAGTTGCTTCTAGTCGCACTTTCTGGCGAGTGAAGTTTTTTGCGAGATATGGAAGTTGGAAGCAACTTTAAAGCGGTTTTCCAGTTAAAGCGAAGCCGACCCGCTTTTGATCGATGGATGGTAGTCGAGAATCTGGAGAGTATGTTGTACCGGTGATTCTGGTTTGGTCCTTTTTTAAAATTTATGTTGTATAAATGCTATATTTTATTTGCAAAAGTTTTGGAATTTAAATCTTCTTAAGAGTGATTTTGGCCTCTGCTAATTGCTATTTTTACCATGGATACAATTTTTGTTTCAAATCCATTGTCTTTATTTTGGGTTGTTTTTATTTATTTATTATATAATTGGTTCTAAAAAAGTTAATGGTAAAATACATTAAATCATATTCTTTTTATTTTTCAATGTAACAATTAATATTAAAAAATATTAGGTTTATTTTGATGGAAGTTGGATCCAAAATATTATTTATCATAAATAATTAAGAGACATTTGTAATTGATTCTGGTTTATAATTTTATTTGATTGTCTTGGAAATTAGATTTAACAAATTGCTTTTAAAAATGATTATATAATCACTATTTACTATGATTTAAAGTTGCAATAATTGGTTTTTGCGATAAGGTTAAATATTGTAATAAGACAAAGAAATAGTTGTGGGAAAGTATATAATTGAAAAAATTAATTCAAATAATTGGTTCACATATGTATTTTTACTATTGTTCTAAAAGGTGTGCTGTAAAGTCGTCATGACTTTAGGTTTGTGTCTCACGTTAAACATGTTGCACACCATGGTCTAATGTACAGTTATTGTTATGTTATGTCTGATTTCTTTACATTTTAATGATTTATTTGCTAGTTTTTAATATATATATATATAACCTAATTTAACTTGTTTATTATCATTGACTCATTGAGTATAATACAAAACATATGTTTTATCTATAAATTATATATGATCAAGAGATTTATCATGTTTTGAAAAACGTCATTATGTTTTATCTACACCTAATGTGTATTTTTGTTTGTAAAAACCCCATACCTAGGTCATGGTCTTTGAAATTGAAACTACGAATATTCATTACCAAAGGGCCTTTAGTCTAGTGGTATCAGAGCCTCTTTCCTCCCCGGAGGTCAGCGGTTCAAGCCTCACAAACGTAAGAAGAATGTGTGAGTTTATTTGTTGCATTTGCCGTATATAATTATTACTATATATTTCAAAAAAATAATGAATATTCATGTACATATAATACAATAATGAATTTTGGGATTGTATATTTATTAACAAATATACCCATGTGACATAATAGCATACACTAATGAATTTCTTGTTGTGTATATCAATTAATTAATATATTCACGTGTTAAATATAATCCACTGATGAATACACATTGTAAAAAATTTCATTTTCCAACCTTTTTTATGTTGATTCCATTTGCAAAAATGTTAACGGAAAATATGTTTTTCATTTGTAAATAGGATATTTAATCGAGTTCCAAGAATTATTCAAAATGTTAACATGTGAAAGAAAAGACTTAGGGCCGTTTATCTAATCACTTATCCGGGTAAGTGCTTACCGGTAAAATTCAACACTATCACTTACTTTATGAATAAGCTTTTAGTCCACCAAAATGTCATCGTATGCAACAAGTTAGTCGGTAAGCGCTAACCGTGGTAAGAGCCGTCGCACTCAATTAATTAATATATTCACGTGTTAAATATAATCCACTGATGAATACACATTGTCAAAAATTTCATTTTCCAACCTTTTTTATGTTGATTCCATTTGCAAAAATGTTAACGGAAAATATGTTTTTCATTTGTAAATAGGATATTTAATCGAGTTCCAAGAATAATTCAAAATGTTAACATGTGAAAGAAAAGACTTAGGGCCGTTTATCTAATAACTTATCCGGGTAAGTGCTTACCGGTAAAATTCAACACTATCACTTACAATTGCCGAGTAAGACTCTCGGTCCTTGCTTCCGCTCTTACCGGGTAAGATTTTCGGTCATTGCCATATTTATCCGGTAAACTAATGTGACTTGGTAAACACTTACCTGGGTAAGCGTTTTGTAAACGGCCCCTTACATGATTAGCGATTTCATATCAGAAAAGTAGTACTGATCTAATTAACAAAAACAATCTTGAATCATATTATCCAAATTAATTTCGTGTTGAATTTTGATAAATCTGAAAAGGGTTGGTGAGTTTGGCTAACAACTCCATCCTCTGATTTTCGATTTCCGACATTTGCTTTCTTGTGTGTTTCTTTCTCCATCGACAATCTTACCTAAACCCATCACGATCTTTGATTCGACGTTTTAAATCGAAACCAATAATCAAATAAAAAAACTCTCGGTTAAAATAAAAAATACTACGGTAATTCTTTTTATCAATGTTCCAAAATAAATGTTCGTAATGAAAATAAAACACACTTTTTGGAGTGTGTAGTTATTAAATTAACTAGACACTTTTACCTTCAATAATAGAAAAAAATTAATCTATCAAGTAATTAAAACTAAAATTACACTTATTATGGGACAAACAAAAATAAAAAGAGTAAATTACAGATTTGGTCCCTGTGGTTTGTTCAAAATTATGGATTTCGTCTCTAAACTTCATTTATTATGGATTTGGTCCCCGCCCCTAACGTCCGTCCAACTACTCCGTTAACTCCAAGGGTATTTTTGTCATTTATACTATTTAACCATTTTTTCTTTTCTTTTTATTTTTTTCTTGATTCTTCATCTTCTCCAACAAGAACACTAAGAACATGAAAACCAAGAACACTTAAGCTTGTTAATGAAATGTTGTTGTTTCTCAGATCTGAAAATTGTAATATGACCTAAACTACAAAACGAACAGATCTCTGAAAGTTATGAACATCACAATACATACAAATCAAAAAATCAATCACCACTTTGGGTTGGATCTGTGAAAGTTATGAACAGATCTGTAAAACCCATTTTTTGGGTTTGAATTTTTGGGTTGGATCAAAAAGAGCTTGGAGAAGGAGTTTACAGCCAACCACCATAAACATCCTCTAATTTATGAACAGATCTGAAAGTTATGAACAGATTTGTAAACCACCACTATCATCATCATCATCGTTTACAACCCACCACCATAAACATCCTCTAAGTTTTTAATTGATCTTCATCCCCTTTTACTGTACAAAACCCACATCATATATATGTTTCAATGGAGAAGGAGTTTCATACAAAAACCTCAACCAAAAACCCAATTTCGTTCATAAACCTTAATGTAAAAACCCAATAAAAATACAAAATAAAATGTGAGACAGAAGATCGTTGGCCAAAAAAGCATACCCAGATGAGATTGAATCGATCGACCAAAAAAGCAAGAAGGGGAAGTGAAATTGGGGGATTTGAGATGAAGTGAAGGAGTAAAGAGATGATTGGACATGAGTTTTATGTATTGTTGAAGAAGATGAATTGAAGATTCAAGCAAAAAACAAATAGATTTATGGATTTTTGGTGGTTTCCAATGGATTTGATTATACTTTTTGATGATAATGGTGGTTTCCAATGGATTTTTGGTGGTTTCCAATGCATTTAATTAATATGGTGTTCTTCATGTTCATGTTGGAGAAGATGAACATTCAAGTGAAGAAGATGGACATGATGAAGAAGATGAATATCAGGGAATTGACAGAAATACCCTTGGATTTAACGGAGTAGTTGGACGGACGTTAGGGACAGGGACCAAATCCAATGGATTTTGAATCAGTCGAGGACCAAATGCGTAATAAATGAAGCCTAGGGACGAAATCCATAATTTTGAACACACCACAGGGACCAAATCCGCAATTTACTCAAATAAAAATAAAGAGATATCTATCAAATATCTAAATTGTTATAAAAGATGAAGTACAAGAATTATAGATATCAATTGAAGCTTTTATTTTATTAATAATATTCATGATCCAAATAAATAATTTAACATGAAAAAAGAAATTGTAGTTAAATAAAACATTAATGCTACAAAATATACCCTAAAAATAAACTATTTTACATGTATTTTATACACTTCCCTCGCTTCAATTCCTACGTTAACCTTAATTTTCACACAATCCTTCACCAAATCAAAACTCTCACAAAATTTTAACGTTTTAATGGAGGCTTCTCATTAACACTCTTTATATATATATATATATATATATATATATATATAGATTTTACATGTATTTAATATTTGTGTATACGTACGAATATATGTTTCCACATGCATCTCATCATGTGCTAAATCATTGAGAATTTGAGATCATGATATGACCTTGAATATAATATATATTGATCTAATTAATTAATTTAAGAGTAAACTACACTTTTGGTCCCTGTGTTTTGGTGTTTATAACACATTTGGTCTCTACAGTTTAAAAATAACACTTTAGCCACTACAATTAGCCATTCGGTCCGGATTTGGTCCCTCTGACAAACGTCCGTCCAATGTCAGGCGTTAGGGGCAACCATGTGAGATGCACATGAGGGTAAATCAGTCTTTTTTCCTCACAGGGACCAAATCCGGCATGGATGAACTTTCCGGCGATATAAACCCAGTTTCCGGCGAGAACCCAGAAACCGACGAGATCTCAATTTTCTGATAATACCCCAAACTCATTGATTTCTCGATGATTTTTAAATCTGAAAGTTGTAAGATGCTCGATTTCTCTACACGAACTGATATGTGATGGTTAGATCAAACAAATCTCAAAAAAATAAAAATCAATCTCAAAAAAATTGATTTCCCACACCCACCCCCAAAAACCTGCAACTTCCATCTTCTCCCCTACCTCCAAAAACCGGCAAATCTTTCTCTCCTCACCCACCCATCAAATATATGAATCCCATTTTTTTTATGCAAACACTAAAAACTTGAACAGATCTTGGCTGCAACACTGCCCACAAGCCTCGATTGAAAATAAAAGCAAAGAGATGGATCGAAAGCAGTACCAAAAGCGATATTTGATGAACAAAACGTTGCCCACAAACCTATGCTCGGAAAAATTAAATGCAGAAATAAATCGTCACAGCCTCGATTGAAAATAAAAGCAAAGAGATGGATCGAAAGCAGTACCGAAAGCGATTTGATGAACAAAACGTTGGTTGTTCAGAAAAGCAAGCCGATGATGATGCTTATCCATTTCTTTTTCTAGACAAATTTTGCACACCAAAACCCAAGTTCCTCAAGGTAATGGTATAAGGGTTTTGATGTGCAAAATTGTCTAAAAAAAGAAGAGGAAGATGGTAATTGTATAAGGGTTTTCATCGGTTGCATTTGGGTCATCAAGGAAGGGGTTATGATCGCCGGAGGTGGGTTGTGACCACCGGAGAAGAAAAGGAGAGCGGAGGCGGTGGGTGAGGGTTTGAGACACACACACACACACACAGACACATACGTGTGTGTATATATATATATATATATATAGGAAAGTTCAAATGAAAACTCAAATTCAATTGTAAACATGAGGACAAATCTCGTCCATTGATCGCAGCCATATTTAAGCCATTCCTAAAATTCAGCTTTAGGGGTATTTTCGTCAGATTAGAATAAGCGCCTCTTTTGTTGACTTTTTATTTTCTTTTTTAATTAAAAAACGTTTACCCCCTTAAATTTTAAAATAAATTATCTAAAAAATTACTAACATTTTAATCAAACAAATTACATAAAAAAACAAGAATTTCGTGCTCTTCGATATGACATCCATCATGATATAGTTTTTTTTTCGATTTAACCGTTTTTTACTTGAAATCGTGTATATGTGTTATATTCAGTCTGAATATATGGAATTATTCAGTCTGAATATAACACATATTCAGACTGAATATAACACATATTCAGTCTGAATATAACACATATTCAGACTGTATATAACACATATTCAGACTGAATATAACACATAAAACCATGCGATAAACACGACCAATAATTGTGTGGTAAAACCTAATATGTGGTATATGATATCACGTGATGATCAAGTTCTTCAAACCGAGATGCAGCTGAAAAATATGAGGCTAGCGGTAGTTGAACAATAACCAAATCAAAAAAAATCATGCGATGTATTGATATGTATGTCACCAAGAAAACCAAAGATGGATAATAACAGCAACAATATTCGATGAACAACACGGATGGTTAAGGGAGAATGGCCTTAGTATGCATGCGTGGCATGTATATGCAATGTGAAAGAATGCAGCAATAGATGTGAACAAAAGAAGACGTGAGTGATCAATATGTGTTATATTCAGACTGAATATGTGTTATATTCAGTCTGAATATGTGTTATATTCAGTCTGAATATGTGTTATATTCAGTCTGAATATGTGTTATATTCAGACTGAATATGTGTTATATTCAGACTGAATATGTGTTATATTCAGTCTGAATATGTGTTATATTCAGACTGAATATAACACATATACACGATTTCACGTAAAAAACGGTTAAATCGAAAAAAAACTTAATCATGATGGATGTCATATCGAAGAGCACGAAATTCTCGTTTTTTTTATGTAATTTGTTTGATTAAAATGTTACTAATTTTTGAGATAATTTATTTTAAAATTTAAGGGGGTAAAATTTTTTTAATTAAAAAAGAAAATAAAAATTCAACAAAAATAGGCGCTGATTCTAATCTTTCCAATTTTACCCCTGCGCGCTAAATATTCACTAAGTCATGGACAGAGTTTTCAACTTATTTACAAAATTGCCATCGTGTTTTTTTGCCATTGATCTCTTCACCATATTATTAATCAACGGATGTGGTTTGTCCTCACGTTTACAATTGAATTTGAGTTTTCATTTGAACCCACCCCTATATATATATATATATATATATATATAGAGTAAACTACACTTTTGGTCCCTGTGGTTTAGTGTTTATCTTAGCCTTTGGTGGTGGTGGTGGTGAGTTGGGGAAGAAGAAGATAGGAGAGAGAAAGAGAGTAGGGGTGGGGTGGGGTGGGGTGGGTTTGAGTAAACGTCCACATTTGGTCCTTGGGAGGTAAAAAGACGGATTTACCCTCATGTGCATCTCACATGGTTGCCCTTAACGTCTGATAGCTGACGGACGTTTGTCAGAGGGACCAAATCCGGACCGAATGGCTAATTGTAGTGGCTAAAGTGTAATTTTTAAACTGTAGGGACCAAATGTGTTATAAACACCAAAACACAGGGACCAAAAGTGTAGTTTACTCTTAATTTAATTTCATGGGTCTTAATAAATTATCAATTAAACAAACTTTTCAATAGTGACCGAACAAATATGATGATCCCTAAGCTACATTGATACGATTGATGGGGTTATCTGTTTTTTTCCCTGTTAAATATATTTTGTACGAAATAATAACGGGGTGTGCTATTTGCACCAAAAAGGTGCTAATGACATCAAAAGGGATTGCATTGTTTTCATAAACAATATTTTTTGATTTAAATATGGGCACTGTTAATTGCACCTAAGATTTGCTATTTGCATCCAAATGATTAAAACAATGATTTTGTTTTTTTTGTTTTTTTGTGTTTTTTTGTCTTTTTGTCTTTTTGATGTTTTTTCTTTTTTCTATTTTATTTATTTATTTGTATTATATATTTTTATTTATTTGTATTATATAGTTTAAAAATGTTTTTTTTTTCTTTTACTTTTTGATTTTATTTAAAAATAAATAAATAAATAAATATTTATAAATATAAATATTACTAATTTTTTATAATTATATAATTATAAAAATAAAACATAAGCATTGCGATTTAAAGCCGAGAATTCGAAAAAATAATTTTGTTTTATGTTCATATTTATTCGCTTTTAGATCGCATATCATATGTATAAAATTAAAGGTCAATATGGTTAATTGGTCAAAAAACTTGAAAAAGAACGAATATTTTTCAAGTTTTTTGACCAATTAACCATATTGACCTTTAATTTTATACATCTGATATGCGATCTAAAAGCGAATAAATATTAACATAAAACAAAATTATTTTTTCGAATTCTCGGCTTTAAATCGCAATGTTTATGTTTTATTTTTATAATTATATAATTATAAAAAATTAGTAATATTTATATTTATAAATATTTATTTATTTTTAAATAAAATCAAAAAAGTAAAAGAAAAAAACATTTTTAAATTATATAATACAAATAAATAAAAATATATAATACAAATAAATAAATAAAATAGAAAAAAGAAAAAACAACAAAAAGACAAAAAAAACACAAAAAAACAAAAAAACAAAATCATTGTTTTAATCATTTGGGTGCAAATAGCAAATCTTAGGGTGCAAATAACCTCACCCTTAAATAAATATATATATATATATATATATATATATATAATATATATATAATATATATATATATTTATATATATAATATATATATATATATATATATTATTTGACATATATATATATATATTATTATTTATTTGTTTTATATATATATTAGAAATATAGAAATATATATATATTATTATTCTTTTTGTTTATATATATATGGGTGTCAATTTCATACCGAGACAAAGTAAGACCGAGTCAAGAAAACTACAAACATTCGTGATACATAGCTTACATAGCTAGGCCTTTATAGGTCATAGATTGTGATTTTGATTTGATATTTACACTTTCAACCCCTATACTTATTTACTTACTTTACTTTATACCTTTTACTTTTATAATTTAAATTTTACATTTAAAACATATAATCGTTTATTAACTAAAATACGTTAAAAAAATACGTTTTAATTTTAACAAGTTACATCATTATAATCGTCTCTTCGATACGTTCGAAATGAGCCCAATATTGAATTTTTTTGATTTATATATTTTAATATATATCATATACACTACATAAAAATATTTTTTATATTTAAAATCCATATTCTTATAGTTAATTATTTAATTTATGGTATGAGCGAGCTCAATCTGTTGGCTTATTTTCTGAAAATTGTAGTTGTCTACTACGTACAAGTTATGGGTTGTCATGTGCGCACGAACAAATGCAATACTTGAACAAAGGTCATCCTATCCCAATTGATTCAATTGATGTATTTTGGACGACGCTTGATTTATCACCGTGCCAATCTTTACAAGATGATGACGTAAGTTGTGAAACTGAAGTCCAAATGTTTACTGAGGAATTTAACAAGCAATCGAGATCTGGTAAGTTCAGTTTTATGAGGAAGATAAAAGAGATAGCCAGTGCATCAAAAACATGGGTTCGTGAACCTGTTGTTAACAAGACTACTCGTGGACGGCCCTCGTTGAAGAATAAGCTTTTCAGAAAAACTCATGTTGATCCCTCATTTGCAACTCATGTTGATCTGTCTGTTGCAACTCATGTTGACCCGCCTTTTACAAGTGAAAGACCCCTTAGACGTAGTAGTTCGAACGCGTCAACATTTGTTGACTTGGAAAAAATGAGTTACCAGGAACCACCGAGACACAGTTCTTTCATGGGCAAAAACTATAATGTACATCCATACATTAATCAATTTCCAAAGATGTTTCACCCTTACATTACGCATGTACATGATGTGAGAGGTGATGGAAATTGTGGATTCCGAGCAATAGCTGTCTGTCTGGGTCTTCATGAAATTAGATATGGCAGAAGGATACCCGTTCCCTACTATAACTCAACATTTTATCCACTTTCGTTATCCGTGTGCTGCAGGATGGGCTACCCCGTATTCAGATCGAATACAGAAGTACCAGCAACTTTTACGTGTTAATTGTACTACGAATAATGTTATTGATATGATTGATGGGATGTAATATAGATTATTTTATGTTCTATTTATATGTTAAATCGCAATGTTTATGTTTTATTTTTATAATTATATAATTGACACCCCTATATATAAACAAAAAGAATAATAATATATATATATATATTTCTATATTTCTAATATATATATATATATATATATATATAAAACAAATAATATATATATATATATATATATATATATATATATATATAGGCGGGTTCAAACGAGGAGCGTACCAATTTAAGAGAACGTGAGGAGCAATTGATAGTTATGAATCACATGTGATTGGCAGTTGTGGATCACATGTGATTCACAACTGATCTGGATGAGAATCGACAGTTATGGATCACATGTGATTGGCAGTTGTGGATCATTAATGATCCGCGACTTGCACGCGTCGCGAACCAAGTCGCGCTACTTTTGCGCGAAAATTCGATTATGTCCGATTTTTTAGCGTTGTAAATCATATGTGATCAGAAGCATGGGAGTGCTCCTCACGTTCTCTTAAATTGGTACGCTCCTCGTTTGAACCTTCCTCTATATATATCAAATAATATATATATATATATTATATATATATATTTAAATCAAAAAATGATTGGTTATAAAAACAATGTAATCATCACCCTCATTTTTTGTACCTTTTTGGTGCATTTAGCCTAATTTTGGTGCCATTAGCCTCCCCCAATAATAACTTCTCTGATATAATGAATAGAGCAGTCACTAATTAATGCAGTTTTCTCAAAATTTCTCTAAACAAAATTCAAAATCTCTAAAAAAATCATATTCATCTCTAACAGATTCTTTATTTTGGAGAAAAGAACATTGATTATAATATTAAAATATTATTTTTCTTTTTACATATTTATTTTCAAAGTTTTTCTATTGATCATTTCACTTGGTAATCATTTTTGGAGTGATTTCCATATTTGAAGAAAAACCCATTCTCTCTCATACTTTCTCTATTTTGGAGATAATTTTAAAAAAGCTGTTGGAGAAAAAGTAGAACCCAAAATCGTCATATTCTTCATTTTCTCCAAAATAAGGAAGCTGTTGGAGATGCTCTAATAAAGCTAAAACCAAATACTATTTAAGCTCAGTAAACAATACTTTATAATAAAGCTAAAATAAACATTACTGATACAAGGCATAATAAGTTGTAAAGTATTTCACTAATGCTTTATTGTGTTTGACAAATCCAGAGACTCCCTTTTTTACAAACTTAATAATTAGTATAAATTTAAAAACCAGTTGTTTCATATATAAAAGAATGATGAATGTTTAATTGTCAAATACTGTATAAATACTATATTTTCACACATGTTATAAAATATTATATATATAAAACAATACACAGAAACTGGTTTATAATTTTGTACGATTATTAGATTCGTAACTGATTATGTGTCAATAAATGTATTATTTCAAAATCAAAGTGTCGATTAGGGTGTAAACAAGGACGAAGCCAAAAAATTTCTATTAGGGTGACAACATATATAACGGTTGCACATTCTAGATTAATACGACTGCACATTTCACAAACCTAAATTTTTTAAGCTTACGACGGAGGGACAAAACGGTGGCACATGCCACCGTAGCCACTTAACTAGGTCCATCCATGGGTCTAAACGGTTTGAGCTTTTAACGAGCTACTTGAGTTCGATCTTGAACATAAAACTTACATAACTTAACGAGACGAGCTTCGTAACACCAATGTTCGACTCGACTCGTTCTAAAAATCGATTGATTTTTTCAAACCGAGTCGAGCATTTTTGAGTGCATGCGCCTTTTCACTCCAAACGTGCTGCTATATATGTTCATTAATCATACAATAATACTTTAAAAACAAATGAGTCAACCAATCGCGAGTTCGAATCTATAAACGAGAATCAAGCTTAAGTTCGATAATTCGAAAATTATTCGAGCTCGAATTTGAGCTCTAGCCCTACGTTGAAAAAGTTATTCGAACTCAAGTTTGATATTAATTTTTTGAGTCGAGCTCGAATAACCTGTTACTTGACTCAAATCATCCGTGACGTTTTAGCCATTTAAATAATAAATCAATTCATCTAAATTTTTTATAACTATTCTCATCATATTCACTATACCATAACTCTTCTTCTCATCTATATCCAACATCGTTAAACATGTCAGTCACTACAACGAAATTAATTTTATAGGACGCATAAACTAGCTAAGGGGCCGTTTACTTAATCACTTACCCGGGTAAGTGCTTACCAAGTAAAATTCAACACTATCACTTACTTCCCCGGTAAGATTTTAGTCCACCAAAATGGCATCGTATGCAACAATTTAGCCGGTAAGCGCTAACCGTGGTAAGAGCCGTCGCACTCACTTACCGGGTAAGACTCTCGGTCCTTGCTTCCGCTCTTACCGGGTAAGTTCTTGCCATATTCATCCGGTAAGCTAATGTGACATGGTAATCACTTACCCGGGTAAGTGTTTTGTAAATCTTAATAGTCTTAATAGAGTGTTTTATATAATCTAATTTACAGGATAAAAAAAAAACTGTTCTATTCAAAAGTGTTACAATAATTTTATAAGTTTCGGCTTGCATTGTTTACACCCCATATTTTATACTTCTAATAGTAATATTTTTTATCTCTGAAATCAAAATTCAAATAAATAAATAAATAAATAAAAGACATGAAAATTGAATGTCTCCCCCACATAAATTGAAGTTGTCGGTTGACTCTAGAAGACGAAGGTCACCAAACGCAACGTGAAAATGGGTTCTAAATCTAATCATCTAACCTTCACACACAATTATCTTGTTTGTAATTTCAGTCAAACTTCTCGTTGACTATTATACGATGTAAATTCTACACTGCAATAAAATCGGGTTTATAAGAGAAAATTTTGAAAAAACCCAACGAACTATCTCATTTTGAATGATTAGGTTCTTAAACTATTTTTTGAATAAAAAAACCCATTAAACTTTCTCATTTTAAATGATTAAGTTCCTGAATATTTTTCATGAATATATATAAATCATCGAACTTTTAAAAACTTGTAACGTCCCAAAAACATAACAAGACAACCAAAGCATTAAATCATACTCTGTAATAAAACTGGGTCCCAAAATTCAGTTACATCATTCCCAAACTAAGGTTGGCGGAAACAACCTATACACAACTGAGAACAACTACTACTACAAGTGGCAACGGCACAGTCTCTAGCTGCATCTGTACTCAATCATGCTCTTGCTCACTTACTTGAGCCTCTTACTACTTGCTTACCTGAAAATGGTTTAATTTTGAAAAGCGAGGGTTAGACCAAAAGGTCTAGTGAATTCCCTCCGAAAACAACATATATAAGCATTGGGAAAATCGTTTATAAAATTCATCATCAAACTTCACATAACGTCAAACATGGTACTGCACCGTGATGAGGACCGCATAAACTAACCACGATCGGGGCCCAAGCAGACTCCCCTTTCGCCGCGATCGGGGCCCAAGCAGACTCCCCTCTCGCCTCGTACCGGGGCCCAAGCAGACTCCCCTCAACCCGAATAGGAGGGAAACAGATTCCAACCTATCGGCTCATCACCCATGTCCAAGGGATCATCGGATCCCAGAGCATACCGATCCCACGGTGCAGACCGACTCCACATAGCATACATCACATGTCATACTTCATACAACTTGGAATCTCGTAAACCATATAATCATTTCATCATGCTAAATATTCTTTGAATAAAGTATGAGCTTTCATGTAAAAACATGCATATCGATTTGGTAAACATTTCGTGCTCAAAGTGAACCATTATCAGTTAAAAGAACAATTAACACATTGCGTCGTAAATAGTTTAGGGAACTCACCTTGATGACGCTGAACGCACTTCTTGAAATCACCAAGCTAATCCAACCGAACACCTAAGGGCATTGAATTCGAATCAGATAAAATATCTCAGCCCTACTGTCCGGATACCTCTTCCCGGACACATCACTTATCCGGACACAGCACTTATCCGGACACAGCACTTATCCGGACACTACACTTATCCGGACACACCACTTATCCGGACACTACACTTATCCGGACACACCAGTTATCCGGACAAAACTACCCGGACACCTTCACGAGACACTTACCCGGACACATGCAACATATCCGGACACCACCAAACCCTGGTGTCCGGAAAACGCTGCTGTTCGAGCTTAGAAATTCTAAAACCGCTTTAAACTCCGATTTAAGCCATTAGTTTGATTAGACAACTATAAGGGTTCATTCACTAACCCCAAACACCCACTTAAACCATTTATAACCTCTAAAATCGTTTCATTAAGACCAAAACCCATAAAACCCACTTTTTAGGGAAAATGGGGAAAGCTTAAGAAATCACTAGTTTCAATCATAGAATCCAAGCTAAAGAAGAAGGGAATGCTAAATCACACAGAATACGAACTTAAGAAGGATTACCTGATTGATTTCTCTTCTCTATTGCCTCCTCCTTCTTCTTCTTCTTCTTCTTCTTCTTCTTCTTCTTCTTCTTCTTCTTCTTCTTCTTCCTTCTTTCCTTGCTTCACGTCACCACACCCACACAAGACCAAAATACTGATTTACAAATGGGGGCTGCCCTAAAAGTTTGTGCATATAAATACCTTCAACAAAATACATAAATGGTCCCTCAACTTAACTTTCATTTATTTCACTTTGGCCACCAAACTCTAAAACCTACTAGAATTTGGGTTGTTACAACACTCCCCCCTTAAAAGAATTCCGTCCCCGGAATTCCTCATTGGAAAAGATGCGGGTATCTTGCCCACATCAAAACCGACACTTCCCAAAGCAAAGCTATAACTGACTCAGTCAACCATCTCATCAGACTCGAAACATGGAACCTTGGGTGCATTTCCTTCCGTTCTTACGGTACTCTAACTCGTAGGCTACTGCTCTTACTCGGTCGATCTTGACTACAGAAGATTTACTAAGGCTTCTCATGCACCAACACTTACTTTAAGGAGGAACTTGGCTAAATCCTCTGCCATAACATGAGATTCATTTACCAAGAGACGGACACACACTTGACCGCTTGACACAAGTCCAAACCTGAACTTCCTGACAACTCACAACCTAGAGTTCCTTCATCGAAAAACAAGCAATCCTAGATTACTTCTCCTAATCAACAATCGACTAAGCGGATAACGTTTCCCTTTCTCGGACCACCACGAACACAGCTCGTCAACCATTTCTTACATCCTCACCACTTCATCACTCCATCCTGGTACGTAACCTAGGGTAGGAACCTTCAAACCTAACGTTGAAGTGTTCACCTACTAGAAATAAACTTATCCTGAAACACATCAAATCCTCGTTGATTACCACGTTCGTTCGGTTATAAAACATAACTCCGGTTACCCTCACCCAACTGGGAGGAATAACCATAGTCACACCATGCTATTCTCACTAGCTTAAACACTATACGACCAAATCGTTTACACATTTCTCATAAGGTCACTAACTTAACTCATTTAGTTGTCTCATCCACTTCTCCCCTGCACAAAAACTTACACAATTTCCTTCCTTAATATTCTTTCCAACGGTTCGCACACTATCGAAGACAATCTACACAATACTGTCAAGTGTACTACTTCCAATTTACTCACTTGATCCGTCATACTATCTACACCTTCCCCACGTTAGCGTGGAACACTGCTCACCACACATTACTTGCCCCTCTCTCCCGACCTTTCCACATGTTGCTATCGCTTTCTCATTACTTACATAACTAAACAGTTGCACCAAGATCTTATCTTAAGGCATTCAACCAAGCCGTCTTGAAACAAGACCAGTGTTCGACGTCACTACACATTCTTTAATCTCCAACTTTTACCTTCTCAGACATTTCTCTCACCCATAAGCAACAATTCACAATCTTTCAGGATTTCGCATCAATCTCACCACCTCTTGACTAACACAACCCTCATCCTCTTTAAACTTCCAATGACCCCAAAGTGTTTTTCTTAGTAACGTCTCCTATTCACTCTAATAATCCACCCCCTTGGAATCCCTATTACCAACGGATCTATTAACTCAGGAACACCCCGAACTCGGGTTCCACAATTCTTTCGATTAACCACCATGATCATAAAATCAGACATATATAAATACCGTCATCCCGGCTTTCTTACTTAGATTTACCTTAAATAATTCTTTAACAATGTCTCCTCTACTATACTACAGCTTGACTAATCTATTCATCATCTTCTTTAAACGTACTTCTGCCTTCAAGAATATACTTAACAACATACGTAACCACAAAGCTTGGTCTCACAAATGGGCAATCACCCAATTCTACCCCGACATTCCATTCCGATAACAGTCAAAATACACACCTACTTACAACCCCCGTACTTCAACAACTGGGATTGCAAAACGTACACTTTATCCGAAATCCCAAAAGGACTTCCTTCTAATCCTTCATCTTTCTAACATCGCCTTACTACATCACCGGCTGACACAGCTATCTTGGCAATTGACGCTACTATTCATTCGTACATTCACCACTCCTATTATCACACTACCAACCAAGTCTCTCATGGTCATTCGTGCACAATTCACACTTTCCTTCATATTTTCTCGCATACACAATCGAGTCTATCTCGCTACTTTGTCCTTTCTCACTCTAGCTGAACTATAACTTCCTAGTTCCCAATTAGCTCAAATGCAAGCGTTCTTGCTCGCTCTTTAAGATCCGAGGCCTTACATAAGCTGGACACAGTCCCTCACTGGACGATAGAATCTACACACTTGCTCCGCTCGTGTTACATACCTCATCATTCTACGAACCCTCCATACTTCGTAAATAGAACGCTTAATCACAACAATAACTTCTCATCCTCTTAGCACCTCTACACGGTGTTCTATCAACTTTCAACCTTCTGGTTCAAGTCTTCGGCCTCAACCATCTTACACAACAATCGACTTCTACATCAACTGACAACCTGTAACTACCTTCTTAACTTATTCTATAACAGGGGTTCCTTACGGAACCTAATCCTTCCACATATCATAATCAACTTCATGATCTGCCTCCCTCTTTTCGAAACCTACTTATGTAATATCAACATTATGAGCTCACCTCAAAACTTATACTCCCACGCTATAGACATTTCATTCTTCCTCATCACACTACTCAAAACGAGTTGCAAAAAAAACAATCACCTAGAAGGCTTCGAGTCCTTCCTCCGGACACAACCGTCCCTTGACAAACGTACATTCAGATACCGAACAAGGGTGCAAACCCTCATACAACCGACACTATAATCCACTTCCGACTCTACCCTGTTCACCTTTCCTCTTGAACACAAATACTAAGGCTACAACATTCTTTCCTGATTTGTCCGACACTTCTTCACTCTTGAAGTTCTTCCTTAGCCTAACATGTAACATCCTACGACCTAGTGAGTTCATAGCCTTCATGCATGACAACGCAAAAGACAAATCATTTCGTACATTTTATCATTTTAAATAAACAACATTTAGAAACAACTCGGGTACTCGTGACCCCATCGCTCTTACAACTTCAAAACTCTGTACAACGATTCGAGAATCATTGGCATGCATCTTCCCGTGAACCCCAATCTTGCTCAATCCGAACAATGTTATTACGAGGGTAATAATTTGCATGAAAATCTTTTCATATGAGACAATTCTGAAAGAGTTACCGACACCAAGTAAACCAGTCGGTTCTCACACTCAATTGTATGATATCAAAAAGGTCAATAAGCATTTTGGTTATAAGTGAATTGCAGGTAACCATTTCCTTGGCCATTTTGTAACAATTTAACTTATCATTAAAAGTGTGGAATACTTTGCAAATCGTTTACCTCAAATTTTCAATGTGCGACGTACTGAAATCGCTTTTTCTTTAAACGTGCACTCGTACAAGCTGACTCATTTTGTTCAAAGTTGACATTTACATTCTTATTTTAAATCGTGAAAATTTCATGTTACATAAAAGAACGCCATGCATGAGACTCTATTTGCAATTGAAGGCTACTCACTCTAACAAGGTCAACCGCTTAAATTACGCAACTTATCTTTGACACTCCACCTACGACCAATGGTCGTCCTTTCGGTCACGCAACAACCTGCTGAACACACTTTCCACCTCTCACTTACTCAACCCTTTCATACTATTTCGCTTTGAACAACTATCTCACTTTCCACTCCTATATGCTTTCATTTCACTATAGGTATCTTATTTCATTTACCCTGTCCTTGAAAAGCTCGAATAAGAATTCAAAGCTCCATTGGCACTTTCAAGGCTTCGACATCGCCCTTTCTTACCATCCCGACCGATCTATCCCAAGATTTCTAGAACTGGGGCTCTCCCAAAATAGGAGTCTTACTCAAACTCAACATCCATCTTCTTCGAATCTACGAAGAGTTACCTCTATCCGACTCATAACGTTCTATACAACATTCTTTCTCTACGATGTATACATACATCACATCATAAGTGACCTCTCAAGAAACTTCCCTAACAAGGGGTCTCAGTCTACCCCTCATGGATCTTGTTGACAATCTAACGTACTGGAACACGACATGAGCACTAGGTAGGTTAATAAGGTAGGTTAAGCACATACATGTACCTGTAAGTTCGCAATTACACTGGCCAGGTGCAATCTCAAACTTACCTTACATGACAGTCCTCGGTACCTTATTAGTCCTATCTCCATAATAGTGTCCTCCTAACGCATTTCCTGTGTCTACATTAGTGCCCTCTTAACGCGTTTCCTGATTCTCAGTTGTGATCTTCTACTCCCAAGTTTAAGTTTAGGCCCGTCCGGTCACCTAAATCCCTTAAACTATGGCTCTGATACCATTTGTAACGTCCCAAAAACATAACAAGACAACCAAAGCATTAAATCATACTCTGTAATAAACCTGGGTCCCAAAATTCAGTTACATCATTCCCAAACTAAGGTTGGCGGAAACAACCTATACACAACTGAGAACAACTACTACTACAAGTGGCAACGGCACAGTCTCTAGCTGCATCTGTACTCAATCATGCTCTTGCTCACTAACTTGAGCCTCTTACTACTTGCTTACCTGGAAATGGTTTAATTTTGAAAAGCGAGGGTTAGACCAAAAGGTCTAGTGAATTCCCTCCGAAAACAACATATATAAGCATTGGGAAAATCGTTTATAAAATTCATCATCAAACTTCACATAACGTCAAACATGGTACTGCACCGTGATGAGGACCCCATAAACTAACCACGATCGGGGCCCAAGCAGACTCCCCTTTCGCCGCGATCGGGGCCCAAGCAGACTCCCCTCTCGCCTCGTACCGGGGCCCAAGCAGACTCCCCTCAACCCGAATAGGAGGGAAACAGATTCCAACCTATCGGCTCATCACCCATGTCCAAGGGATCATCGGATCCCAGAGCATACCGATCCCACGGTGCAGACCGACTCCACATAGCATACATCACATGTCATACTTCATACAACTTGGAATCTCGTAAACCATATAATCCTTTCATCATGCCAAATATTCTTTGAATAAAGTATGAGCTTTCATGTAAAAACATGCATATCGATTTGGTAAACATTTCGTGCTCAAAGTGAACCATTATCAGTTAAAAGAACAATTAACACATTGCGTCGTAAATAGGTTTAGGGAACTCACCTTGATGACGCTGAACGCACTTCTTGAAATCACCAAGCTAATCCAACCGAACACCTAAGGGCATTGAATTCGAATCAGATAAAATATCTCAGCCCTACTGTCCGGATACCTCTTCCCGGACACAGCACTTATCCGGACACAACACTTATCCGGACACTACACTTATCCGGACACACCACTTATCCGGACACTACACTTATCCGGACACACCAGTTATTCGGACAAAACTACCCGGACACCTTCACGAGACACTTACCCGGACACATGCAACATATCCGGACACCACCAAACCCTGGTGTCCGAAAAACGCTGCTGTTCGAGCTTAGAAATTCTAAAACCGCTTTAAACTCCGATTTAAGCCATTAGTTTGATTAGACAACTATAAGGGTTCATTCACTAACCCCAAACACCCACTTAAACCATTTATAACCTCTAAAATCGTTTCATTAAGACCAAAACCCATAAAACCCACTTTTTAGGGAAAATGGGGAAAGCTTAAGAAATCACTAGTTTCAATCATAGAATCCAAGCTAAAGAAGAAGGGAATGCTAAATCACACAGAATACGAACTTAAGAAGGATTACCTGATTGATTTCTCTTCTCTATTGCCTCCTTCTTCTTCTTCTTCTTCCTTCTTTCCTTGCTTCACGTCACCACACCCACACAAGACCAAAATACTGATTTACAAATGGGGGCTGCCCTAAAAGTTTGTGCATATAAATACCTTCAACAAAATACAGAAATGGTCCCTCAACTTAACTTTCATTTATTTCACTTTGGCCACCAAACTCTAAAACCTACTAGAATTTGGGTTGTTACAAAACTGCATGTAATCGACTAAAAATGTTTTAAAGTAAAAAGAAACCTAAATCAGTTTTACTGTCCCTAAACCGTATGTCATTAAAACTCCACGCAAACGTCGGGGACAACAGCGTGATAGATGACACGGAGAACGGACAACGATGGGGCGACAAAGAGTGACGAGAGGGGAGTGGTACTATCGTTTGCAAATGGTTTGAACTTTGAATGACGCAGAGTTTGGGAATGATAAAACTGATTTATGTTTCTTTTTACTTTAAAATCTTCCTAGTCGGTTAAAATGATGCATTTAACCAATTTTTAAAGCTTGATGATTTATTTATAGAAAAAATCAATGATTTAATCATTCAAAATGAGAAAGTTCAATGGTTTTTTCTTTTAAAAATTTAGTTTAAGAACTTAATCATTCAAAATAAGATAGTTCGTTGTTTTTTTTGAACTTTTCCATTTATAAAACGTTAAAAAAAGTCTAGGTATCTTAACAAACTCTTTTAGAAAGCTTAAGTTTATAGGATAACAGAATTATGCGTTATCTGAAAAAAAAAAAAATTAGATCGCTTTCACAATAAAATATTATGTTAGTTATTTTATGTGGCACTTTTAAAAATTAATTTTTAAATACATTTTTTCATAAAATACATAAAAAATTAATATAATATTGTATTCCAAAAGTGTTAATTGAGATTTGGAAGTGAATTAATTAATATGTATTATTTGGTCCAAATTTATTCCCTATTTGACAAGGCAAAAACCACATGGTTTGTCCCTACAAACTAACCCACATCACACGGCCACTATCAAACCCATCAACACAAATCTTTTAGCCCTACGATCTTGTCTAATATCTCTATTCTCTAACCCTCTTTGCCGCCCTTTTAATATGTTTTATGTCTATATATACATACACATATACATACATGGTTAACTATTCAAGAAAATATGAGAATAATAAATCATGTGCAAAATTACATGTGATTTTACATTAATGGCAAAAAAAGAGACACATTAGGAGGCTCATTACTTCAATTAGTCCTCATGTTCCTCGAATGGATCTCTTGGTTGTTGAGAAGGTTGCCTAGATAATGAAGAACCATACGACTGAATTACCTGGGATGCTTGTGCCCATAGGAAAAAGTCGCGGCCAAAGTCATGTGAATCATATATGATTTTGTATATTAACGACCGTTCTCTTGTTTTCCTAAATAATTAGCGTTCTCGTTTAAACTCACCCCTACACACACACACACACACACACACACACATATATATATATATATATATATATATATATATATATATAGGGGTGGGTTCAAATGAAAACTCAAATTCAATTGTAAACATGAGGACAAGTCACAACCATTGATCAAGATTTGGAAAACTAATCAATGGTTAAAACTTAATTAAACCAATTGAGAAATGATTAGGGGCAAATCTGGAAATTTGAATCAACGCCTACCATCTTTGACTTTTTATTTTCTTTTTTAATTAAAAAACTTTTACCCCCTTAAAGTTTAAAATAAACTATCTTAAAAATTACTAATATTTTAATCAAACAAATTACATCAAAAAAACGAGAATTTCATGCTCTTCGATATGACATCCATCTCGATATAGTTTTTTCTTCATTTTAACCGTTTCTACGTGAAATGCTATGTATGTGTTATATTCAGTCTGAATATGTATGCACGTTTCATGCTGTCCATATTCAGTATGAATAACAAAGGAGAACGTTCATTCACTATTCATGACGAATAACACAATATTCAAAATGAATAATACAACATTCAGGATGAATAATACACGAATTCCTGATTCATGTATTATTAAACATGAATCGTGTATTATTCATCCTGAATAACACATTATTCACCCTGAATAATACATTATTCATGTTGAATAATATATGAATGACCCGTGAATATTGAACACATGACACACTCTCTTTGTTTTTCGATTCACAACTGAAACTTGGTTTTATTCTTTATGAATATGTATGCACATCTTCAGGTGTCCACATTCAGTATGAATAACAAAGGTGAACGTTCATTCACTATTCATGACGAATAACACCGTATTCAAAATGAATAATACAACATTCAGGATGAATAATACACGAATTCCTGATTAATGTATTATTAAACATGAATCGTGTATTATTCATCCTGAATAACACATTATTATCCTGAATAACACATTATTCACCCTAAATAACACATTATTCACCCTGAATAACACATTATTCACACTGAATAACATATTATTCATGTTGAATAATATATGAATGACCCGTGAAGGTTGAACACATGACGCACTTTCTTTGTTTTTCGATTCACAACCGAAACTTGGTTTTATTCTTTATGAATATGTATGAGCATCTTCAGGTGTCCACATTCAGTATGAATAACAAAGGTGAACATTCATTCACTATTCATGATGAATAATACAGTATTCAGGATGAATAATACATGAATTCATGAATCGTGCATTATTCACCCTGAATGATGTATTATTCATACTGAATGATGTATTATTCATACTGAATGATACATTATTCATGAAGAATGATACATTATTCATGATGAATAATACATGAGTGACTCGTGAAGGTGTGGAGACGTGACACACTCTCTTTTGTTCATCGGTTCACAATCGAAACTCGATAGGTTCCCGATTCATCTCGATAGGTGTTGGGTTATGGTAATGAAGAACACGATACCTTAGGACGCTGAAGAAAGTGTTGTAGAAGGTGATGTCGAGTTACGAACTTACGGTGTCGAGATGTTGTATGCACTTGAACATACATAAATATTCATACCGAATATAACACGTATATGACATTTCACGTAAAAACGGTTAAAACAACAAAAGAACTATATCGAGATAGATGTCATATCGAAGAGCACGAAATTCTCGTTTTTTTGATGTAATTTGTTTGATTAAAATGTTAGTAATTTTTCAGTTAATTTATTTTAAACTTTAAGGGGGGTAAAAAAATTTAATTAAAAAAGAAAATAAAAAATCAAACATGGTAGGCGTGAGTTTTAATTATCTTCCCTTTTTACCCCTAATCACCTTAATTAATAATTTCAATTAAAAACTCTATTTAATATGAGTCATTGAATCAATATAGATGAAAGGGTCAAGATTCATCCTCATGTTTACAATTGAATTTGAGTTTTCATTTGAACTTTTCTATATATATATATATATATATATAGAGGAAGACTAATTTAAAACCCTCCAAAAGGTTGAAGCCAATGCAACCCATGATCTCACCATTGATTAAATATTTAACGGTTGAGATCAACTTCAGAAATAACTACCGATCCACTAAACTTAATTTTAGGAGATTTCTGAAGTTGATCTCAACTGTTAAATATTTAATCAATGGTGAGATCATGAGTTGCATTGGTTTCATTCTTTTGGAGGGTTTCAAATTATCCTCCCTCTATATATATATATATGCTAGAAGCGTACTCGTGCAATGCAGCGCGATACATTGGGAGGCTCATTACTTCAATTAGTCCTCATGTTTCTCGAATGGATCTCTTGGTTGTTGAGAAGGTTGCCCAGATAATGAAGAACCATAAGACTGAATTACCTGGGATGCCTGTGCCCATAGGAAAAAGTCGCGGCCAAAGTCATGTGAATCATATATGATTTTGTATATTAACGACCGTTTTCTTGTTTTCCTAAATAGTTAGCGTTCTCGTTTAAACTCACCCCCCCCACACACACACACACACACACACACACATACATATATATATATATATATATATATATATATATATATATATATATATGCTAGAAGCGTACTCGTGCAATGCAGCGCGATACATATCGATCTTAACGTTTCGTTTTATTTTTTGTCTTTATCGATTTTATAATATGTTTTTGTGTAGTTTTAAGAAAACAATAATGTTTTTTATATAAAAATTAATTAAATTTTTAATTATAATTTAATTTATGTTCAATAATAATGTAATTTATTTTAGGTTTGATAATATTTTTTTTATAAAATAAACAATAAATATTCTATTAGATTTCAATGATTATCTTAATTATATTTTATATTTTTATATTTGAAATTTGATGTTTATCTTGTATTTAATTATGCAGAGAGTGATTTTAGGGGAGTTGAAGACGAAGTGGTTAGAGATAAGAATTGAAAGTCAAGTAAATAGCATTAAAAGTAGTACATAAAGCTTTAATGGTTAGTTTTAAGAGATTTTAAGTAATTAGCATTAGACAAGGTTCTAAATGGCGTGAGGCGTGGCATGGCGGCAAAGCCAACCCTCAAGCTTTAGGAGCTACGGCGAAGCCATGGCGTTTTCAAGGCGTGACTTATGACGTCAAATTTCTAATTCATATATAATATTATATATAAAAACATGTGTTTTGTAGTATTACTCAATGAGCCAATAGTAGTAAGTAAGTTAAATTAGGGTATATATTACAAAACTTGCAAATGAGACATTAAAAACGCAAAGAAAAATCAAATATAGCATTATGAAAACTGCGCATTAGGCCATGGCGTGCCACGGGCTTAACGTGGCGTGAGACACAAGCCTTGGTGCCATGGCGCGCCATGGCGGCTGTGCGGCGAGTTTTTTAGAACATTGACATTAGATAGTGGTACATTAAGCTTTATGATTAGTGATGGCCAAAAACCGGGTTAGGGTCGGGTCGGGCCGAGACAAAAACCGGGTTCAAACAGTAAAGCCCAAAACCAGGTCATGGAAAAACCGGGTCGGGTCGGGTCGGGCCGGGTTAACCCCGAAAATCCCTAACCCGTTTGATGTTAGGAAAAACCGGTTTTATAAAAACCGGGCCGAGCCGGGCCCAAAACCGGTTCTGAGATCGGGCCGGCGTATTTTCGTATTTAAAAATAAAATAAAAATTTCTTTGTATAATAATTAATTACTAAACTTTAAAAAGTAAAAAATTGGATTGGATCACTAAAATACACTTTAAAAATACGTTTTATTTATAATATATATCACTAAAATACACTTTTACGTTTTATAATTTATATATAATTTTAAGTTACAAACTTACAATACATAAATTCTAATAACCCGAAGGTCCCGCTCCCGAACTCCCACCCCCACCACCCCATCCCCATGGATTGTAATTGTATGGAGAGTAGTATGGATTCTGATCTGGATTGTAGTCTTCAAGAGAATTGTACTTTTGCAGTCGTGCAATAGCCGTGCGATCATCAAGGCGGTCGGTGTCTGGTTCTTCTTCGTCATCGTTGTAATGTGAGACGTCACCGACACTACTAGCATCAAAATTTTCGGTTACGGTTCCCGGCGTACTTAGTCCTTCATCCGCTTCGTTTTCGGCTAAGTTATCTTCCACACCGTCTAGATCATTCTCCAGGTTTGTTTGATGTTGAATTCAGTTTTCTCCATCCAAGTAATCCTTCAAACATATGCAGCACTCTACCGATTGCGGGGTTAATCTTGTCCGACGCTCCGATATGATCCTACCACTAAGAGAAAAAACAGACTCCGAAGCTACGGTACTAGCTTGGATTGTTAGTATATCAAGGGCAATAGTCGCCATAATCGGGAAACTCGGTTGTTTATTTTTTCACCATTCTAATAAATCTAGTGATTCAACATCTTCGATGATTGTGGAGGATGCCGTTATAAAATTAGTACGTATGTATTGATTGAATTCACCCAAATTATCCCCATCATATCTAGCTTTTTAGTAGATTCCATGGAAACCGATTGCATTAAAGTTGACATTAAGTCGGATCGGTTTCGGCCACGGCTACTAGAACCCGGTGAAAACATTTGAGTTGTAGGGCGATATCCTCATTATACGACCATACTTGACCGAAATTGTCAAGTATGGGTTGACTTGGATCGTCACCCGATTTCAACCTCTTGCATCTCTCCTCGAAGTGGCGCTTTAACGTGGCATTTGAGGCGGCTTGAAGGAAATCTCCACACCGTTTGCATTGCGCTTTTTTTGTACCGTCGGAAAACATCACCAAGTTGAAATGCTCCTAAACCGGTGCTTTTCGTCCATGCTCGGCAACAACGGTGTAATTTTGTTCGGCCATTTTTTTGAGAGTAGAGACTAGAGAACTAGAGATTTTATAGTAGAATTTGCGAGAAACGAATATAGCGAGAGCCGAGAAATGAGAATTGTATGCGTTTTTTGCGTTTTGTAAGTTGGTGATATGATCCATAACACCCCCTAGTATTTATATGGGTTGGAGGGTGAAAAAACACCAAAAAACCGGCTAAAATCCAGTCCAAACGGCTATATAACCGTTATATAACTGTTATTTTTTTGAAAAAAACGTTTTCGGGCCGGGTCGGGCCAAAAACCGGGCCGTGAACCGATTTCGGGTCGGGCCGGAGAAAAAGCCAAAAACCCAAACCGGTCCTGGCTATCGAGCTGGAAATCGGTTTTTGACCGGGTCGGACGGGGCCCGGTTTTTGACCGGGTCGGGTTCGGGTTACCCGATCGGGTCGGGTCGGGTCACCCGATCGGGCCTAAATGGCCATCACTATTTATGATACAGGGAGAATTCGAGAGTTAATAAAGGTTTTCACAAATATTCGGGAAAAGAGAAAACGAGCTCGAAAGAAGGCCAAATACCCGGTTCAAACTCCGTACCACAGTCGTTTACGCAACTTATCCCGCGACTTGGGTCGCGTTCAAAGTTGCGTGGATGTTTTGAGCCGTCCTACACGGATTGCGTTTATCTCTTTATTTCATTATTTTGTTTCTTAATTATTTAGTTATTATAATTAGATTAGGATTAATGTCTGGTTTCCTTTTTAGTTTTAGGATTTATCTTTAGCTAATAATTTATTTAGTTTCCTAGTTGGTTTAGAATTAGGATATATTTATTTCCATATATTAACATGTTTAGATTATAAATAGGATTGTTAGGTTTCATTGTTAATCAAGTTTATCGATTAATAAAATTCGTCTTTTTTGAGAGGATTCTCTAGTTCTTTGAGTTTTACGCTCGTGATTCTCATCCGTTAAAAGTATTTAGACGCTTGTCGATCCTTCCGCAAACCTTCGCTGCGTCAAGTGGTATCAGAGCAACAGCCGACTACCAAAGCGGATTTAGTAGAGATGGGTGTGGCCTTATCCACAATACTCACTAATCTGACAGCGGCTGTCAACACACTTCAACCCAATTTCGTCAACGACAATCGTTGGAGAAGAGACATGTTTGAAGAACCGGTTAGGGTTCTACGTAATGGCTACCGTAACCCGGTAAATCTCTCGAGTTTCGATCCGAAGAGAAGGAAGGAGAGTTGAAGAATCTGAGAAGAAACAAACACGATTATCGTATGAAAACGAACATTATGTTTTTCTACAGAACTATGGGATTCGAAGAATTCTTAGATTGGCAAATCGAAGTCGATCGATTCTTTGACGTTGTAAAGGTGCCCGAAGACAAGCAGGTAAAGTTTGTTGCTTTTCGTCTAAAGAATGTCGCTGTTGTTTGGTGGGATAAACTGGTGGTGCAAAGACAACGACAACGAAAGAGACGAGTTCCATCTTGGAAGAGAATGAAACATCTTATGATGGAACGATTCTTACCGGTAGATTATGAATGGATTCTTAACAAACTCTATCCTAAACCCAACAACGACGACCGCCGGAGAAGGGATTGTAACACCTCGAATTTCCATTATATTATATTTAATATAAATGGGGTCTATTTGTAATTTAGTCTAAGTTTGTGGACTATTTGTAAATGTAAACTCCAGGGTTGAAATTGTATTTTGACTAAAGTTTAAGAATGATTGTGAAATTAGAACTGAAGGTCTATTGGTAATTTCTTGAAAGTTGATATTACTTAAGAGTTGGGTTAGGTTGAATTGAGATATTATCTCAAATCATCTTGTTTAAAGTCGGTCCAGAGAAAGAAGAGAAGATAAAGAGACGAGGAATTGGAACTGTGATTGTTTGTGGTAAGAGTTTGAATCATCTTACTTATTCTCTTAAATTAGTTAGTAATATCAAGTTGGAATCATCTTTCAAATAGATTGTTGAATCAGAGAAGGAAAGATTTGGATTGCTGAGTTAAAGCTTCATACAGGTGAGTCCATCTCTTCATCTAAATCATTATCAGTTGAAATTGAATCAAATTTTGTGTATAAGTTGTCTGAATGATTTGGTATAATTGTATTAAATTTAAGCCGAGCAACAAACTGATTTTAGATGAGCTTATTGAGCGATTTTGACGTGAACCAAAATACCCAGTACCGAGGTTCCGGAATGGATCCGAAAATGGGTTGAGTTCCGGTATTTAAATCCGGTATGGGTTCCGGATTTGAGTAGTTCCAGTGCGGGTTCCGGAAATCAAATAGGATCCGGAAATTTAGTTGGAACTGGAATTGTTCCGAAAATCAAATGGATCCGAAAAATGGTAATTCTGGTATTGGGCCTTGGATCCGGAAATGGGAAGTTCCGGAATGGGCTTTTTGGATCCGGTATTAAATGATTTTCGGAATGGCTTTGGGTCCGGTATTAAGTAGTTCCGGATTGGGCTTAGGATCCGGTATATATTGAATTCCGGAATGAGAGTGATCCGGAATAGATCCGACATGGATCCGAAATTGATGGTGATCCGAAATAGAATGAGATCCGGTTTCTGTTAGAATCCAGTTAGGGATTTGGTTTTAATTTAGAATCCGGATTTGAAAAAGCTCCGGACTTTGAGTTCGGAATATTATTCCGAATATAGTTTTCGGAAGAGAAACAATTGAGAATAAAAGATGCGATAGATTATTTAATATTCTTAGAGTTAAGAATATGTTACGAGATGTAGTGTGATATGTTATTATACATATACACTAGTGAGTGTAATGGATCCATAGGCACTGGTAGTATTGTAACGAGGAATAGACATAAAGTAAATTGTAATTCCTGTTGACCTGAAATGTGGAATAGGCATAAAGTAAATTGTAATTCTCATTTCGTAAAGGTGTTGTGAAATAGGGAATAGGCATAAAGTAAATTGTAATTCCTATTTCATTGTATGACGTGAAACGCGAAATAGGCATAAAGTAAATTGTAATTCCCGTTTATGTGGAAATGGAGAATAAGCATAAAGTAAATTGTAATTCTCATTTAGTAGTATAGAAATCGAGGAATAGGCATAAAGTAAATTGTAATTCCTGATTTCTATGGGAAGGTAAGAGATAGGCATAAAGTAAATTGTAATCTCTACTTCCACTCCAAGAAATAGGCATAAAGTAACTTGTAATTTCTTGGATATGAGCGATGATCTAGAATCTGCAATGATTCGTAATATGCTCTCGAATATGATAATATGACTTTCTGAATGTTAGTCATACTCATGAGATTCAGATATGTTCCCGTCATTATGAGACGAGTACGAGTACGGTAAGAATGGTGGCAAACCAGGTTTGTTTATATGCTTTGAATATCTGAGTTTTCAAAGCTTTTAATGTTTTAATTTGAAAATGGATGTTCTCACTAGGCGTAAGCCTAATTGTTCAAATTAACTTTTCTTACCAGGTACGAGGTCGGGGAGGTAACGGGAAGAGAGACGAGTGCTTTTGGTATTCTACTTTTGGTGATAAGCGGAGAAGTTAGCTTATGCGAGAATGCTTTTGATGATTTGTTTAGATAACCAATTAATCTAATTTTAGTTGACAAGATTAGATAAAGGTTATTTTGAGAAACTCGAGATGTATATATAAACCTTCGTAGTTAATTCTCTGCTTATTTATAAAAGTTTCAATGATATGATGATGAACCTTGTAAAATTTTTAAGGTTTAAATTGACCCTGATTTTTAGGGTGTTACAGGGATAGGCACGAGGAACGGGTCAACTGTAACACCCCAAAACAGGGGTTAACAAAAACTTCCATAAAACGGAAGAGTGGTACTCATGACTAAAGTAAAAGTATACATAATTATCATTACATAACCATCATTACAAAGATTTAGTTAATTATAACTACTAATGGACCACTAGCTTATTTGATCACTACTATAGCAATCAAATATCAAAAGGATGTCGGAAAGTTCTATCATCAATCTTCCAATCTTTAACTCTCCAACAATGATCCCATGCTCACAAGTCACAACCCCGTTCTAGACCTTCTTGTGTCCGGAACCACTAATATTTGTAACACATAAAACACATAACAAGTGTTAGGCTTTTAAAGCCTAAGTGAGGTTTACACATAGCACATAGAGCATAATCATAGCATGTAGGAATAACAATTCGATACATTCACAAATTGGATTTCATGGAGAAGGTCCATATCGCTACCCAGTTACATCATAATCGAATATATACCTTGATCGGTACCCCACGGTATTGTCACAAGGCATAACACAACGGAAAACCCCACGGTATCCGAGGGTATGAATCAATTACACTTACCCCACGGTGTGTAAGAATATATCCTTCAATGCCTACTAGGTGCTCCTCCAATTATGTGAATACCAAATATGTTAATCCAAATAATATTCAAAGCATATTTAGCACTTAACAATGGTCCAACCATTTAACATATCAATTCTACTTCCATGTAGTTCATACACATCCATATGTATCAAATCACATTCTATGTAATATCAATAATAAACATCCATGTTTACAATTCAATAATATGTCCATTTTGACCATTAAGCCATCTTTGCTTCATTAAGACATATATTAAGCCATCATCATAATCACATACCAATGATATATAATCAAACCCAACCTTTAACACTAACATTACCATGGCATTCTAAGTAATAAAACACAATTAATCCTCCATAACTTACTTGAACTCTTCTTGTTTCCCTCTTAACCATTAAGAGCTTATAAATCAAGATTTCTCATTAACAATTCCAAAATCAAGATAAATAATGGTAGTAAAGTATAATACAATCAATTAGATACAAGTTACTCACCTTAATTCTTCAATTGGTATAACCCTAACTTGAAGACTTGAACCCAATTACTCCAATCAAGATGCAAAGCCCTAATTGAAGTTTAATTGGTAAGATTCATCTACTAATTGCTTGAATTGGATTAGGATTAATAGAAGTGGATTTACCTTAGGTTTAGATGAAGAAATCGTCTGAGAGTGAATAGCAGAGCAAACTATCTGTTTTAAGAGTTCTAATTTAAGAAATGAGTGACTAAGAACTAAGAGGCGGGTTTTAACCCCCTTTCAACACATCAGGTGCTCGGCGCTGATGCCCGCGCCAGTGCATCGGCGCCACCATCGGCGCCAACTTCTGTTTGCTAGCCTTCTCGTTTTCCACTGATTTGGCCGTAACTTCTTCGTTAGAACTCCGTTTTTACCCCGGAAAGTACCGTTGGACTCGTAATCAAATTACCCATCCAACTAATCCATAAAATCTAATATTTCACTTTATCACCTATTTTTCATTAATTTCCTTAAGGAATAAACTTACTGATTCCTATCGGAAGTTATCAAATAACAAGTAACAATCACGGAAATTACTTAGGAAATCAATTATAATCTAAAAAGTCAAAATATAAAGAAATATTAGGACTATTATTACTTACAAGGATTTTCCGGGCGTTACAATTCTCCCCCACTTGAAATAGATTTCGTCCTCGAAATCTTAGGTTAAGAAAACAAATGTGGCTATCGTCGCTTCATATTCTCTTCCGGCTCCCATGTGATATTAGCTCCACGGCGATGTTTCTATTTCACCTTGACCATATTGATTTCTTTGCGTCGAGTTCCTTTAGTCGAACGCTCCAAAATAGCTTCGGGTTCTTCTATACAATGCTTGTTCTCCACTCTAATTTCTGATAATGGTATCACATTTTCTTCATGACCAAAACACTTACGCAAATAACACACGTGAAAAGTCGGATGGATTCCGTTCATCTCAGGAGGTAAGTCTAACTTGTAAGCTTGCAAACCCACACGTTCTAAAATAGCAAACGGACCAAGGAAACGAGGACTCAACTTTCCTCTTTTTCCAAAACGGATTAACCCTTTCCACGGGGATACCTTTAACATTACCCGCTCCCCCACTTGGAATTCAATTGGTTTCCTTTTCTTGTTTTCATAACTCACTTGTCGATCTTGGGCCGCTTTTAATCGTTCTCTAATAATCTTGACTTTGTCCGCCGTTTCTTGAACAATTTCCGGTCCAGCAAACTGTTTCTCTCCCGCTTCCAACCAACAAGCCAGAGTCCTACACTTTCTCCCATAGAGTGCTTCAAATGGTGCTGCCTTCAAGCTAGAATGGTAACTATTGTTGTAAGCAAACTCTATTAATGGTAGATGCGCGTCCCAATTTCCACCAAATTCGATTACACAAGCCCTCAACATATCTTCTAGAGTTTGAATGGTCCTTTCACTTTGACCATCCGTCTGCGGGTGATAAGCCGTGCTCAGATTCAATCTAGTACCAAGTTCTTCTTGTAATGCTTGCCAAAATCGTGACGTGAACCGACTGTCCCTATCAGAAACTATGGATACAGGCACACCATGTCGTGAAACCACTTCATCAATGTAAAGTTTTGCCAACGAGTCCATTGATGAGGTTTCTCGCATTGCCAAGAAATGCGCACTTTTCGTCAATCGATCCACAATAACCCAAATTGTATTATTACCTTTCAAAGTTCTAGGTAATTTTGTCACGAAGTCCATTGTGATCTTTTCCCATTTCCACTCAGGTATTTCCAAAGGCTGCAATTTACCATAAGGTAATTGATGTTGAGCTTTTACTTGAGAACAAGTTATGCATTCACTTACATACTGCGCCACATCCAACTTCATAATCGGCCACCAATATTGCGACTTCAGATCTCTATACATTTTGGTGCTCTCGGGATGAATAGAGTACTTGGATTTATGAACTTCATCCATAAGTAACCTTCTATTCTCTCCGATCTTCGGTACCCATACTCGCCCATTGAACAGTTTAACCCCATGGCTATCTTCAGTTAACAACTGTTTCTGCTTCACCATCACTTCATCTTTAAGATTTTCTTCTTTCAATGCTTCCACTTGCGCGAGTCTTATGCGATCAATCAAACTTGATACAATGTCAATTTTAGCAAAATCTGCTCGTAGACCCCTACCACACTCTTTCCGGCTTAAAGCATCAGCAACGACATTGGCTTTACCGGGATGATAAAGCAGTTCACAATCATAATCCTTGAGTAATTCCAACCACCTTCGCTGCCTCATATTCAACTCCTTTTGGTCGAAGATGTACTTCAAACTTTTATGATCGGTAAACAATGTGCATTTGGTACCATAGAGATAGTGTCGCCACAACTTTAATGCAAAAACTACTGCGGCCAATTCTAAGTCATGGGTGGGGTAATTCTTTTCGTGCACCTTGAGTTGTCTCGAAGCATAAGCTATTACTTTTCCTCGTTGCATTAAGACACATCCCAAACCCATTTTAGATGCATCACTATAAACCACAAAATCTTCTGATCCTTCAGGCAAAGATAAAACAGGTGCTTCACACAATTTCTTTTGAAGGGTACGGAAAGCCTCTTCTTGAATTTCGGTCCAAATAAAATTCACATTCTTTCGAGTCAAAGCTGTCAAAGGAGATGCGATCTTTGAGAAGTCTTGTATAAACCTTCGGTAGTATCCCGCCAATCCTAAGAAGCTTCGTATTTCACTCGGACTCTTGGGCGGTTCCCATTTCATAATTGCCTCAACCTTTGAGGAATCCACCTTTACCCCATCTCGAGTAACTACATGACCCAAGAACTGTATCTCTTGCAACCAAAAATCACATTTCGAAAATTTCGCGTAAAGTTTCTCCTTTCTTAATGTCTCTAACACTTCACGGAGATGAGATTCGTGATCCGCTTCATTCTTAGAGTACACCAATATATCATCGATAAAGACAATTACCGATTTATCGAGAAAAGGTCGGCACACCCGATTCATCATGTCCATGAACACCGCCGGTGCATTCGTCAAACCGAATGGCATTACTAGGAATTCGTAATGACCATAGCGGGTTCGAAACGCCGTCTTTGGAATATCGTCTTCTTGCACCCTTACTTGATGATAACCCGAACGTAAATCAATCTTTGAAAAACATGTCGCTCCTTGCAATTGATCAAATAAGTCATCGATTCTGGGAAGTGGATATTTGTTCTTCACGGTTACCTTATTCAGCTCTCTATAATCTATACACATACGCATTGAGCCATCTTTCTTCTTCACGAATAAAACTGGTGCTCCCCACGGTGACGAACTCGGTCTCACAAATCCCTTATCCAAGAGTTCCTGTAACTGTGCCATCATCTCTTTTACTTCCAACGGAGCTAAACGATAAGGTGTTTTAGCAATCGGAGACGCTCCCGGCATCAAGTCTATCTTGAACTCTACTTGAAGATCTGGTGGTAAACCTGGCAATTCTTCGGGAAATACGTCAAGAAACTCGCACACGACCTTCACATCTTCCACTTTCTTCTTTTCCATCTTAGCATCAATCACATATGCCAAGAATGACTTACAACCTTTTAATACACATTTTCGCGCCTTTAGCATAGTCATAAACGCCATTTCTCCCTTCCTCTGATCCCCATATATAACAATAGAGTTCCCGTCAGAAGATGGTATACGAATTAGCTTCTTAGCACACACAATTTCAGCTTGAATTCCTGCTAACCAATCCATACCAACCACTACATCAAAATCCCCAATCAAAATTGGCATTAAATCTATTGGAAAATTCTTCCCTTCTATCTCTAGCGGACATCTTCGCAAAACATGTCTTACCACAACATTTTCACCATTAGCTATTTCTACTAACAAGGCTTCTTCTAACTGACTAACAGGCAAATCTAACTTTTGAATAAATGATAATGACACAAATGAATAACTTGCACCAGAATCAAATAAAACACGCGCAGGTACGGAGTTTAGAAGAAATGTACCCGACACCACATCCTTTGAACTTCTAGCCTCGTCAGTCGACATTTGAAATGCCCTTCCCGTTGCCTTCGGTGGTTCTGACTTGGGTTTCCCAGATCCGCCTGTCTTCAACCTTGGGCAATCTCTCTTCACATGACCCGGCTCACGGCATTCAAAACAAATTACCCCTTTTATTGAACAATCCCGCATTAAGTGCCCAACTTTTCCACATTTACTGCAAGTTAGAGGATCCTGGTACTGACGAGTGTTACATGGACCCACATGAGATTTCCTGCATCGATTACACCATTTAGCCTCGTTACGATTATCTCCAACTTTATTCCCCATGAATGGTCTTTGTTGACGGAAATTTCCAGACGACCCTTCCCATTTCCTTTTCTCACTTACTGGTCCACTCTCCAACTTTCCTTGAACCAAATCATCTTCTATTCGCAAAGATTCTTCAATTGCTTCTTGTATGGTTGAAACCTTAGCATTTCTCAAAGCAGTCTTCATACTAGCCGGTAATCCCCTTTGATACGTCTTTATCTTTGTTTTCTCGTCAGGAGCTAAGTGTTCCACCAAATTTAACTTCTCCAGAAACAATCTTGAGTATTCCATAACCGACATATCTCTTTTCTTCATCCCACGGAACTCATCCTCAATCTTGTCTAGTGCCCGCTCACTGCAATACTTTTCAAGAATTTTCTTTTTGAAAGCTGCCCATGTGAATTTGGCCAATAGTGCAGGTGCGATTGATGAACGTGTTAGATTCCACCACGTAAGAGCTTCACCCTTAAGGAGATGAGATGCAAATTTAACCTTTTGAAAGTCTTCACATTCGCTTGCTTCAAAAGTCATTTCTACTTCTCGAATCCAGTTCATATATTTAGTAGGATCAGTAGTTCCTGCAAACTCTGGAGGTCTACATCCCAAAAACGTCTTGTATGTGCATCTCCGTTCCTTTCTTCCCTCCCGAATAGTCGTATCCGTTTCCGTATTCAAAGTATTTTCCAAATTACCTTGCCCATTCAAAGAAATTTCTGCCATCGTCTCGCGTTGTCGAATGCTGTTATCTCTGTCATCCAACATCTTCATAATTCGTTCCTGTTGTTGAGTCATAGCAGATTCCATAGCTCGGAGCATACTATTCCTCAACCGAGTTTCAAGAGCGTCTTCTTCCGCTACTGGGTTCGATGTACCAACGTTAAGTCTCGATACATTTTCTGCTCCTCCGCCTAAAATACGCGGTCTCGGAGAATGTCTAGTTGTTGCTTGAATTTCAGGTTGGTCAGCAGTAGATTCAGATGCTGACTGACCATCACGCGGTTGCTGCCCACGACTTCGAGTATTTACCATTTCAGTCTGTCAAGCACGCGAGAATAAGGTAAGAATTAGACTAATTTTGTGCACTAATACACTTATCAATTACCATAATAATAGAGATCAAGTACACTTACATAACAACATATTCATAATAGCATTAGCTAGATGAAATTATGAATATGTAATATACAAGTATTCTTATTACCATCATTATAATTTTCAACAAATGTATTTTCACAATTCCTAACACTCTCCCATCCTATGTTATCTACCCATTCAGCAATATTTCAATCTTATTGTTCTCAGCTTAAGTCTAGGCATACTATAGTCATACCTAGTTCACTTAAACTAGAGCTCTGATACCAACTGGTAACACCCCAAAACAGGGGTTAACAAATAACAAAAACTTCCATAAAACGGAAGAGTGGTACTCATGACTAAAGTAAAAGTATACATAATTATCATTACATAACCATCATTACAAAGATTTAGTTAATTATAACTACTAATGGACCACTAGCTTATTTGATCACTACTATAGCAATCAAATATCAAAAGGATGTCGGAAAGTTCTATCATCAATCTTCCAATCTTTAACTCTCCAACAATGATCCCATGCTCACAACCCCGTTCTAGACCTTCTTGTGTCCGAAACCACTAATATCTGTAACACATAAAACACATAACAAGTGTTAGGCTTTTAAAGCCTAAGTGAGGTTTACACATAGCACATAGAGCATAATCATAGCATGTAGGAACAACAATTCGATACATTCACAAATTGGATTTCATGGAGAATGTCCATATCGCTACCCAGTTACATCATAATCGAAGATATACCTTGATCGGTACCCCACGGTATTGTCACAAGGCATAACACAACGGAAAACCCCACGGTATCCGAGGGTATGAATCAATTACACTTACCCCACGGTGTGTAAGAATATATCCTCCAATGCCTACTAGGTGCTCCTCCAATTATGTGAATACCAAATATGTTAATCCAAATAATATTCAAAGCATATTTAGCACTTAACAATGGTCCAACCATTTAACATATCAATTCTACTTCCATGTAGTTCATACACATCCATATGTATCAAATCACATTCTATGTAATATCAATAATAAACATCCATGTTTACAATTCAATAATATGTCCATTTTGACCATTAAGCCATCTTTGCTTCATTAAGACATATATTAAGCCATCATCATAATCACATACCAATGATATATAATCAAACCCAACCTTTAACACTAACATTACCATGGCATTATAAGTAATAAAACACAATTAATCCTCCATAACTTACTTGAACTCTTCTTGTTTCCCTCTTAACCATTAAGAGCTTATAAATCAAGATTTCTCATTAACAATTCCAAAATCAAGATAAAGAATGGTAGTAAAGTATAATACAATCAATTAGATACAAGTTACTCACCTTAATTCTTCAATTGGTATAACCCTAACTTGAAGACTTGAACCCAATTACTCCAATCAAGATGAAATGAAGATGCAAAGCCCTAATTGAAGTTTAATTGGTAAGATTCATCTACTAATTGCTTGAATTGGATTAGGATTAATAGAAGTGGATTTACCTTAGGTTTAGATGAAGAAATCGTCTGAGAGTGAATAGCAGAGCAAACTATCTGTTTTAAGAGTTCTAATTTAAGAAATGAGTGACTAAGAACTAAGAGGTGGGTTTTAACCCCCTTTCAACACGTCAGGTGCTCGGCGCCGATGCCCGCGCCAGTGCATCGACGCCACCATCGGCGCCAGCTTCTGTTTGCTAGCCTTCTCGTTTTCCACTGATTTGGCCGTAACTTCTTCGTTAGAACTCCGTTTTTACCCCGGAAAGTACCGTTGGACTCGTAATAAAATTACCCATCCAACTAATCCATAAAATCTAATATTTCACTTTATCACCTATTTTTCATTAATTTCCTTAAGGAATAAACTTACTGATTCCTATCGAAAGTTATCAAATAACAAGTAACAATCACGGAAATTACTTAGGAAATCAATTATAATCTAAAAAGTCAAAATATAAAGAAATATAAGGACTATTATTACTTACAAGGATTTTCCGGGCGTTACATAACACCCCAAAACAGGGGTTAACAAAAACTTCCATAAAACGGAAGAGTGGTACTCATGACTAAAGTAAAAGTATACATAATTATCATTACATAACCATCATTACAAAGATTTAGTTAATTATAACTACTAATGGACCACTAGCTTATTTGATCACTACTATAGCAATCAAATATCAAAAGGATGTCGGAAAGTTCTATCATCAATCTTCCAATCTTTAACTCTCCAACAATGATCCCATGCTCACAAGTCACAACCCCGTTCTAGACCTTCTTGTGTCCGGAACCACTAATATCTGTAACACATAAAACACATAACAAGTGTTAGGCTTTTAAAGCCTAAGTGAGGTTTACACATAGCACATAGAGCATAATCATAGCATGTAGGAATAACAATTCGATACATTCACAAATTGGATTTCATGGAGAAGGTCCATATCGCTACCCAGTTACATCATAATCGAAGATATACCTTGATCGGTACCCCACGGTATTGTCACAAGGCATAACACAACGGAAAACCCCACGGTATCCGAGGGTATGAATCAATTACACTTACCCCACGGTGTGTAAGAATATATCCTCCAATGCCTACCAGGTACGAGGTCGGGGAGGTAACGGGAAGAGAGACGAGTGCTTTTGGTATTCTACTTTTGGTGATAAGCGGAAAAGTTAGCTTATGCGAGAATGCTTTTGATGATTTGTTTAGATAACCAATTAATCTAATTTTAGTTGACAAGATTAGATAAAGGTTATTTTGAGAAACTCGAGATGTATATATAAACCTTCGTAGTTAATTCTCTGCTTATTTATAAAAGTTTGGATGATATGATGATGAACCTTGTTAAATTTTTAAGGTTTAAATTGGCCCTGATATTTAGGGTGTTACAGGGATAGGCACGAGGAACGGGTCAACGTTTTGTGCAACAACAACTACGGCCGTATTATACAACCAGTTTCTTCCCTGGTCAAACAACCATCCATTCCGAAAAAGTCATCTGAAAAAGTCGAAGTCTTGTCGGATAAATTCGAAGAGGAAGTCGTCCCCGTTGTGATCGAGCCACAACAAGAAATCTTAACCGAGACCAAAGTGTCCAAACCATATTTCGAACCAGCCACCGAAGAAACAGAAAGTGAACCGATTAAGGACATTCCCGAGCCAGCGAAACTTTTGTCACAAGAAGTCAAAAAGGTTGAGCCTAAATGTGATGCTTCCATTATTCAAGCACCCAAGGCTACGGTTCAAACCGAAACAATTCCCGGTAAAGTTACTTTAATCTCTTACCCTATAGAATTTGATAAAATATCGTTTGCATGGAAACAATCGCGACAACCTCCGTTGGAATTTGAAGATTGGTCAAAATTTTTGAATTTTGGAGACCAAGTTGTGAATCTAACGTTTTGAAGAAACAAATATTTTACGGGTCAAATGAAGATGCTTTTCAAGTGAACTCGGGGACAAGTTCTTTTCAAGTGAGGGTGACTGATACAGAGAAAATTCGAGAGTTAATAAAGGTTTTCACAAATATTCGGGAAAAGAGAAAACGAGCTCGAAAGAAGGCCAAATACCCGGTTCAAACTCCGTACCACAGTCGTTTACGCAACTTATCCCGCAACTTGGGCCGCGTTCAAAGTTGCGTGGATGTTTTGAGCCGTCCTGCACGGATTGCGTTTATCTCTTTATTTCATTATTTTGTTTCTTAATTATTTAGTTATTATAATTAGATTAGGATTAATGTCTGGTTTCTTTTTTAGTTTTAGGATTTATCTTTAGCTAATATTTTATTTAGTTTCCTATTTGGTTTAGAATTAGGATATATTTATTTCCATATATTAACATGTTTAGATTATAAATAGGATTGTTAGGTTTCATTGTTAATCAAGTTTATCGATTAATAAAATTCGTCTTTTTAAAGAGGATTCTTTAGTTCTTTGAGTTTTACGCTCGTAATTCTGATCCGTTAAAGGATTTAGACGCTTGTCGATCCTTCCAAACCTACGCTGTGTCACTTTAGCAATTGTTTTAAGAGTTTTTTTTTCAAGCTTTATAATATAGTATAGATATATGCGAAGGATCGTGTGAAAAGTTGAGTTAGCGTGAGAAGTGGATCTAAACCTCGGATCATTTTTTAATCTCAAATCCACCCATGAACCACACTTGATACGAAGATTAATCTGATGCATATGGATGCATCTTACCTCGGTGCATCTTATCTTAATATGCATCCTAACAGTTGATAACCACTTTTCACGCTAACTCAACATCTCACTAGAACCCAACCCATCTCTCTCTCTATATATATATATGAAAAGGATCAACTCACATAGCACTTAAAAACAAACAAACTAAAGAACCTATTTAAATTATTAGATTGAGACGATTCAACACATGTGATTATACATGTGAAAGTGATATGATTGAAGGTATATATGTAAAACTTAATAAACTTAATAAACTTAATCAGTCACTACAACAAAATCAATATATATATATATATATATAGAGAGAGAGAGAGAGAGGGGAGGTTCAAGGGAAAATCTAAAAAAAAGGAAAACTGAAGAACACTCTGGTGGCCCTTCATCTGGACGATATGCACTTGTGTACGCAGGTAATTATGTTGTTTTTTTGGTTTTTATGCACAAGTGCATTATGCATTTGTGCATATGCACAAATGAATGTTATAAATTACCTGTATGCACAAGTGCATACCGCCCAGATGAAAGACTACCAGAGTGTTCCTTAGTTTTCCGTTTATTTAAGGTTTTCCCTTGAACTTGACCCTATATATATATATATATATATATATATATATATATATATACACGAGAATGTAGAAAAGAGAGTTAAAGAGAAGTTTTCATTGAGTCTTTAAAATTTTGTGAGATTCTTGATTTTTTTTAAAAATAAAATGTTGCATTAATTGATTACAATCTTTCATGTTCTATTCTTTTTTTAGCCTAACAATGCTTATAAATCAAAAATTATTCTAAAAGTGTATATTTTTTAGCGATTTTGTATTTTTGTTATTAATCTAACAAATGCTTAGAAATTAAACCCTACTTTTAAATTGTTTTATTATTTGGTTAGATAATAGTTAATTAATATCTTTTTTTAATAGAATGTTTTTTATTTATTTAATTTTATTGTATTTAGTACGTTAACAATGCTAATTTTAGAACAAATTTTGAATCATTATTTTGCAACCAAAAAGTTAAAAATGTATGAAACAATATCAGTGAAAATAACTGCATAAAAAATAATCGAATACGTACATTGTATTATATTACATTTTATTATCAAATTACGCTTCATCTTAATTTGGTTACACGTTTCCTAACATAAGTTTCGTCACCGTGCATCGCGCGGTGCCAAACACTAGTTAAGTTTATAGAACGCATAAAATAATTGTCCTAATAGAGTGTTTTATAGGAGTAGCCAAGAAAACGTTCTATCTAAAAAAGTAACAATAACTTTATAGGACGCTTTTAGGCGTGTAACAAGCCTATGACCCTTTTGAGCGTAATAGCTATTTTATAGGATATTTTTGAGAAGTGCTCTATAAACCCATCTTTATAGAACACTTTTCCAAATAGTATCCTATAAAAATAGAATATTTTATTTGAAAAATGTTATAAAAAAAATTGTTACGACGTTAAAAAACAATCTCTAAACTTCTTTTAACACTTTTAAATATGACGTTTTTTGTTTGATCCTATAAAATTATGTCATATAAAATACTATGTTAGAACAATTGGTTATTTTAGAATCCTTATAAACTCAATTTTGTTACAGTACTCAACCCCACCCCAAATTTGTAACTCATGTGACCGACCAGTAAGATGATTGTCCTGCCATTGCTCTTTCCATGTCCTCTATTATTTATGGTTTATATATATATATATATATGTATATATAACAAGCACTACCCACAAACACAACTCATTGCTTCTCTCAAAAAAAGAAACACAAACCCTAATAAGTTGCAGAATCTTAACAATAATTTGTTTAAGAAGAAACATCATATATGGCAAGAGAAGAAGGGTTTGAGCTTGACATCACTGAGCTGCGACTAGGGTTACCCGGTGGCATCGGCGGTGAAAGAAAGGAGAAAAAGAGGGTGTTTTTGGATATTCTTGGTGGTGGTGATCGGAAAAGTGATGAAAACGACACTAGAGAAGTGGTGGTGGGGTGGCCGCCGGTGTGCTCGTTTAGAAAGCGAACGATGACCAACATGTACGTGAAAGTAAGCATGGATGGAGCACCGTTTCTTCGGAAGATTAATATCGGTTGTTTTAAAGGGTATTCGGATTTCGTCATGGCTCTTGAGAACCTCTTTGGTATCATCGGTAGGTTCTTCATCTCTTTAATTTCTTAATTTGCTTACTGAGAAACACCCTGATAACCGTTTATCTGGACGATATACACATGTGCATACAAGTAAAAATTGAGGAACAACATAATAACTTCTTTTTTCATATAATTTGTTTTAAAAAAATTGATTATATTTAAATTTATTATAATATACATTTTAAAGAATTAGTTAAATGTATTAAATTTATCAATTAGTTTTATTACATGTTTAAGCTACAATAACTTGTAATCTTAAAATATAAAATATTTAAATTAGTGAAGAATACTTTTACATGATAAATTATTTTTAATAGTTTTTTTAAATACTGTATAATTAATACTATAATATAGTATTAATATTAAAATGCTTACTACATTCGTACCAAAAAACCATTTTTAGATTTTCAATTATGCTATGTTTTGGGCAGGCTAAAAATACACACCTATTATTTACTTAGATGCAAAATTTTCTTATATATTAATATTATCGATCCTTACATACATACAAATTAAGATTAATGTTCAAGCGAGAAATCTAACTATTTAAGAAAACACGAAAACAACAAATCATGTGCAAAATCACATGTGATTTTACATTAACTTTAAAAACTGGACACGCGCGACTTAAAGTGGCGGGAAAAGTCACGTAATCATATATGTTTTTGTACGTGAATCATATATGATTTTGTACATAACAATTGTTTTCTTAAATAGTTAGCATTCTCGTATGAACCCATATTTACAAATTAAAATATATCGTGATTAAGTTTTAATATATCGATACCCTTTTATTTTATGTACTATTGGAAGAAAGATGAATTCTAAGTGACGATTAGTTTGGTGTAAATATTTATGAAAATGAAAGTGAAAAGGAAGTCGTTTTGATGTACTTTTCATACAAATTTGTGATGTTTCCGACAAGCCCTTTATTTATAGTAAAAAAAACAATATACGATATAATAACGATCAATAGATGTTGATGAAAAATAGGTGAATGCGAGTACGTTCCAATATACGAAGACAGAGATGGAGACTGGATGCTTGTAGGGGACGTCCCTTGGGAGTAAGCCTCTACATTCAACTACCTTTATTTACTTATTTTTATCACAATGACTGAAATCTTAATAAATTCATGCATGTAAAAATGATTAAATATATGTAAAAGTTCGTCAAAGTGACTAGAAAGTGATTTTTTTGTTGAAAATAAAAGGAGATGAATATAATTGAAGGTACTAAAAGTGGTTGGAAAAAAAGTAAAATTAAAAAGTGAATTCATCCAAAGGCTCATAAGAGCATCTTCAACAGCTTCCCTATTTTGGAGAAAATGGGGAAAATGGGGATTTTGGAACACAAATAAGCTCCAACAGCTTCCCCAAAAGTTTTTTCAAAATGGGGATAATAGGATTTTTCCCAAAATTTTCTCCAAATATGGAGAATATTCCAAATATGATTACAAGTGTTTTTTCAAATATGAGGTATCTGTTGGAGATGAGTGTAATTTTTTTTGGGGATTTTGACTTTTGCTTCCCTATTTTGGAAAATTTTTGGGGAAGCTGTTGGAGATGCTCTAAGTGTTCTCACTATAACTCGCTTACATGTTACACTGTATATATACATATGTATGTATATATATACTTATGTACTTACGTAAGTATGTTTTGTTCTCGTTACTTCTCTACATTGACGGATGCACTCCATGGGGTGTGGGGGATGGGACCCCATTAAAAAGAAAAAAAGGTGATTTTTTTAGGTTAAAAATATAGAATTTTCAAGTTTATACCTTAATGTCTCTCCAGTAATTTCTCGTGAGGGACCCATCAATCAAAAAAAATGTTTCGAAATCAACCAAAAAACAAAACTACTCTCGAAATCGACTAAAAAATAAAAAAAAGACCATCGAAATCGACAAAAAAACTTAAAAATCTCTTAAAATCTACCAAAAAAACTTTGAAAGTCCTCGAAACGTTGGATTTAAGCTAAATATATATCGGACAATTTTTCGGGCATTTAAACTAACTTAAAAGGGACATCAGTAGGATAAAATTCTGGATCCGCCACTGCTTCTCTACCATGCCTCTTATTCCTACATGATTCCATATATGGTTAATTTAAACATGAACAAACTCAAAGTAAGAGATAACAAAAATGTCTATGTCACATGTAGCTTTATGCTAATATATATAATCATATATGATTAAGAAACAGTCAATCCAAATATGCCCACGCTTAGCCCACCAGATGTTTGACAATTCCTTAACAGCATGTAATGTTTAGTATACTATCACATTTGATATATATATATATATATATATACACACACACAAACATACATAGGCGATGGATCACGTGAGAAGTTAAAGTTAACGTGAAAAGTGGATCTGAACCGTAGATCATTTTTAATCAAATGCCCTCCCACGAATTGCGGCTTAGAAATGAATTGACCAGGTGCATCTTGCCTAATATGTATCTATTTCTCATCCAACGGTTGATAACTACTTCTTACGCTTCTCACGTTAACCTTAACTGCTCACCGGAAACCAATCCTATATATAGTGTATATGTATATTTATATGTATATGCAATGAATGCTTGTACATGCCTAGTACATAATTTCATGTATTAAAATTTGAAAGAGTTGTACCGGTTTTTTTTTTGTTGAAAAATCATTATGAAAAGCAACGAGTGATAAATACGACTGTATATAAACTTTTTTATAGTGAAATTACGATATTGCCCCCGAATCTCATATCATTTCAGCAAGCCACAAAAGTTTCATTCTTTCGATTCGACTCGACTCGATTTGACTCATTTTTCCGATCTGCATTTCCAAATCTAAAAAAAATCACTTTCACTTGAAATTAATATATTTCAATTAGAAAAAAAATCAAGTATTTTACGATTTTTGTGATACAAGATCGGATTATAATATATGTCTTCTTGTCGAATAATGTCTTTCACACCCAACCCTATAGGGGGTGTTTGGGATTGCTTATTTTTTTGACTTATTTGCTTATTGTTTTTCCTCACCACAAATAAGCTATTTTGAGTGTTTGGATTGAAAAAAGGAAAAGTGCTTGTGACTTTTCTCCACCATAAATAAATTGTTTTTGATAAGTTAATCCATTTTAACTTATTTGAAAGTGCTTATAACTTATTTGTTCAAATTACATTTTTACCCCAAATTCCTTTTTATCATGACATAAGTTGATAAGCACTTTTAAAAATAAGCATAAATTATTTTAAATAAGCAATCCCAAACACCCCTATATCTCAACAAGAAAATCAATGTTTACTACCAATCACAACTCACAAGTTTTAGATTGGACATGACATTCATACCAAAAATTATATATCATTGATTCCTATCTACCTTAAAGATTCCTTCTGAAACATTTCTAAATACAAAAATTCAGTATCTTTTCTTGAATTAGTAAATTAGACAGGATGTCTTTGCACAGAATAAAAAGTCGTGGCTCGATCTTCAGACCCGAAATAACCCAACCAGAAGCCACATGATGCCTAATCGAGTTGTAAAATCTTCAAACCATAAATATTTTAAATGTATTATATCAATCTACAGTTAGACATCGTTTTTACCGGTACCGCCTTTGATCTGCCATGACCGTGACAGACCACTCGTTAGCTCTTTTCAGAAGTGTATTAGAGTTAATTCCACTCGTAGTTTTATTATTTATTTGCAAAAAAATTCAGCTTTCTTATTTATTCTGGTACGACTTTTCTCAATTCCCCATGTAGGATACAAATCAAATATAAACCATGTATTTGTTGCACCCCTTACAAACCAACGTGTATATATGCATAATTTGAGATGCATATATGCATTATCTCATATGAATGTATGTCCATTATATGTATATTTTTGCACGTATGCATATTTATATGCATATTATTTACATATGCACACTGGTTGTTCACATATGCATACCGTGGTTTGTAAGATGTGCAACAAATGTAAGGTTTGCATTTTTCGAAACCTATATATACATGTATGTATAATTTAATGATCTAATGTACAACTCTTAATTGCAGGATGTTTACGGAAACGTGCAAGAGGTTGAGGATGAAGAAAAAAGTCGTAGGCGGTGAACTACAAACGAAAAACTTGATGAGTAAAGATTGAAATTAAATTAATGATTAAGCATTATTAATTAATTGTTGAGACTAAATATTTTTTGGGTTTATTTAATTTTTAATAATGTCATTAAGGAGATGATTTAATATCTATATTTATACGATATTATGAAAGAATTATTACGGTTATCTTGAAAATTTTAAGATGTACGCATTTTAAAGAAAAAATGTACAACTTGTTAAGCTATACACAACCCCTTCACACCCACTTCCTCCAATCTCTCTACGTTCCAATTTTTCCATTTTAATTTGTAAGGGGCTGTTTGACAGTTGCTGAATGGTTTGGTGCAGAATGATTAAGAGACTTTTATTATATAATGCAAAATGAGATATGGTTGTTTGGTAATTGTTTAGAATGAAATCAGGGTGCTGAATAATTAAGGGAGACCCAGGATGCTAAAACATTCAGAGGGTTTTAGAACCATTAAGAGGCAGAATTTGTTTTTGCCAAACAAGATTTACATGTTAGCGATTCAGAGGTTGCCTCTTAATGGAACCATTAAGAGGTAAACAAACAGCCCCTAAGTTACACTTAATACTCTTATAATTAGTAATTACATTTAATTTTAATCTTTTACTTTTTCTTTTTCATTTTAAACCATTATCATATTAACATAAATAATTGTATATGAACTAAAATGAATTAAAAATACATTTCTTTTTGTTTTATACTATTGTAATCGTCTCGTCAATACCTTCGAAATGAGTTCCATATTGAGTATTTTTTTATTTAAACATTATTAAATATCATGAATATATTTGTTCAGAAAAAATATGATGAATATATACGAATTAATTTGTTTTATATTTCTTACGTTTTATTTTTCATTTTACACACTTATCATATTAAAAATACATAATCATAGATTAACTAAAATACATTATAAAATGCATTTTTCTATAAATTATAACATTACAACTACTATTTTATTCATTAAATGTGATTTATTTTTTTATATAAATGAAGCATATCCTTTTCATATCAATATGGAATAAGAATCCATTGACTTTTAGAAGTCAAAAGTCGACCCTAATTTTGCACCCGACAAGGTAACGAATAAGAGGATGCAACATGCAAGTATGCAATATATATAGAGAGGTTATTTTGTTAACATATTAAATGTTGTTAAATTTATAAATTATCATTGATCAATAAGGATTTATTTCAATAGATGGTTAGTTTAAACTTATGTAATAAATGTGTAAGGATATGATATTAATTTCATCAATTGATTTTTTTTAGCCATATTAATGAGGGGTTACAAAACATATATATGAACATCAATAAAATAACGTATTGAAATGGGATGAACATCAATGAAATGATGTATTGAACATCAATAAACATAAGTATTGAATATGAATGAACAATTACAAAACATATGTATGAACATTAATGAGGAGTTACAAAACATGAATGACGTATTGATATGGAGTTACAAAACATCAGTGAATAGTTACAAAACATACATATAAACATTAATGAGGAGTTACAAAACATACGTATGAACATCAATGAAATGACGTATTGAACATCAATGAACATACATATTTTTCTTCAATTAACTCTGATCACTAATGTTCACATATCCAAAATATTTATTGCTTTTCAATTAATAGGTATGTGAATTGTTATTCAAAATCAGATTAACACCAAAAAGTGGGTTAACAAAATAATATGTCCTTGCATATATATATATATATATATATATATATATATATATATATATATATAGGCCACAGTTATTTTGTAACCTAAAAAAAGTTTACATTCTCGTTCAACCCCTTTATAACCATTCAATTAGAGCATTTATTGTGGTTTTTTAAATAGTTAGCATTCTTCTTCTTCTTCTCCTCTCCTCTCCCCTCTCTATCTCTCTCTCTCTCTCTCTCTATATATATATATATAGAGTGAGAGAGAGAGAGAGTTAATAAAATGTAACCGCTAAATGTGTGAAACTTTTGAAACCAAATCTAGACCATTGATTTTTAATCTTGATTTAATTATACTTGAGGGTAATTACGTCAATTGCATACCTTTAATATTTTCGAAATTTTATTAAAAAATATTAGGAGGCGTTAATTTAGGAAGTGATTTATTTTCTCTTATTTTTTTATTGATTTTTGATTCTATCCATTTTTGATAATCATCTTCTTCAACAAGAAACCGGCTTTGTGCATATCAAAAACTCCATAACTGCAGTCGTGTAAGGAGTTATTCAAAAATATCGTTTTGTAGTTTTTCGTGGTTAATAGTCATGTATTTCGATAACGAAAACGCAAATAATGAAGAAGAAGTTGGTACTGATCCAATGGACTTGTATGATGATATAGCGGACTTTGTGATTGCGCATGGATCAGACGACGAATGTGATGAAAGATTTCCAGAGGGTGATCATGATTCAATTGACGGTACTCCCAAAAAAACGGGTAAGTGTTATATTAAATTTTACAATATGAATGTTAAAATATATGAGAAAATTGACAACGATTCTGTTTTTGGGTATGTCTTACTCATCATTCTTCGTCTAAAAATTATCGTATTAATAACCGATTGATTTAGGAATGGTAACCGTATTGTTAAGTTATATCTGAAAAATTCTGGAACGCTTTTTAATATGAAAAATTGTTTTCGTAGGTTTATAGAATAATATGGTAATCAATACGAAATCCATTATTGAGTTGTTTACATTTCGTATTTTGGATATTATTTAATATGAAAACATATGAAGAACTATATAGTATGAAATTATATACTTGGTATTATTTATTATGAAATTATACATTTATGTTATTTTCATATATGAAAACTATGTAATATGTTTTTATTTAACTGGTTTCTTACCGACTGTTATATGAAAAATCATCAGTAATGCTCCATATATCTGTTGCTATTTGTACATTTGTTATGGGATTGCCCCTTATAATATTTATAGTATTAAATTATATTTTTTTTTTCGTAGTACATCATGAGACTTTTGTGTCACCTGGGGGTACGAAATATTGGATACCTTATGTTGATGACACTCTAAAGATTGGTCTTGGATATGAATTTAAGTCTATTGACCTTGCTGATGTTGCGTATATGAAATATGCGGAAGAAGCTGGATTTGATGTTCGTCAATCCAACAAGAAAAAAAACAAGTTTGATCAGGTGATATCACGTTATCTACTTTGTTAAGGCAAGGTATCCCTGTGAGTAGAGACGTCGAGTCCATGACTAGGAATTCATGCGTTAAACGTACGAATTGTAGAGCATGTATTAAGTTTCGTCGTAGGAAGGAAACTGGCACGTATGTTGTTTATAAGTTTGAAGAAAGGCATAACCATGCTCTATACAACTCTGTTGACAAGACGATGTCACGTTCGAAACGACGGTTGCAATATACTGATTTTAGGAACGTATACAATGGGTCATCATCTTCTCTTGGTGGGTCAAAGTCGTATAATATCCAGGCTGCGCTTAAAGGTGGTTATGAATATGTTAGTCAGACTCAAGTTGACTATCAAAATGCTAGGACTTCTATGGGACCATTTGTCGGCAAGAAAGATGCGCAAATGTTGGTTGATTTGTTGTGTAAACGTCGAACCGCCGTTCCTGAATATTTCTTTGATATATTGGTTACTGATGGGGAGTTACAGGCTGTTTTTGGGCCGATGAGATTGCTAGACTAAACTATAAAGAGTTCGGTGACATTATATCATTTGATGCAACGTATCGCATGAATCAGTACGTATTATATTATGAGCTAATTTATGTTTCATCATTGTTTGGTATATTTTTACTAATTATTTCATTTTTTTCCACAGTCATGCTATGAATTTTGTCCCGTTCATAGCTATAGACAACCATAGGCGTTCAGTTGTTGTTGGATCTGCGTTGATAAGCCACGAGAATATAGAGAATTTTAAGTGGGTGTTGGCTGCCTTCTTGAGATCACATGAGAAGCAACCTACCTTTGTTATTACTGATCAATGTGCGGCTATGAAACAAGCAGTTCCGTTTGTATTCACAGAATCGAAACATCGTTTGTGCATGTGGCACATTATGAAAAAACTTCCCGACAAGGTATGTTTTCTATTTTTATTTAATATTTTATATACTTATGTTATTGCATGCCTAATATTTTTAGTAGCCATAATAGGTATAGCCATTCAACATTTTAATCACATTTACACTATTGTAGATAACGTCCGATCTTGATGCGAATATAACTTTCAAAAGAAGATTTAACAAGTTAGTATGGAATGACCATATGAGTCCTGAGGAATTTGAGATTGAGTGGGCTAGTATTATTGATGATTATGAACTGCATGACAACGAATGGTTAAGAGAGATGTACCGGATTAGACAGTCATGGATATCTGCGTATTACAGGGATGTTCCCTTTTCCGGGTTAATGAGGATAACATCACGATCAGAGAGTGTGCACGCGTTTTTTCGTATATATGCATACTATCGTAATGATTTGGTCAAGTTTATTCATGCGTTTGATGGTGCTATAGAAAAGCAGAGGAACAGGCATCGCATCCTTAAGTTCATCACAAGAAACACGTTCCCTCGATGTGCTACCCCGTGTGTAATTGAGAGGCATGCTTCGGAGATATACACACGTGATGTTTTTAAAGAAGTCCAAAAAGAGATTAAAAAAGCCGCGTATCATTGTGGTGTCGTTTATCTTGGCGAAGAGGGTGATATACGAAAGTATAGGGTTCTACATAAAAATATAAAGGCTATCACCAAGTATTCATATCAGGTACGATTATTTTTTGATTCACACTTTTTTTGTAATATTGTTTGGATTATCTTATATTGAATAATAATATTTTATGAAATTTGTTACTTATAATATTTTTATTATCTTTTTTTACCAGGTTTCTCACAACACATCGACAGACATGATGGAATGTGAATGTAAATTCTTTCCACGTAATGGTACCCCGTGTCGCCATATTTTCAAGATTTTGCTGAACTACGACTTTGTATCAATACCATAAATACTTATATCTCGTCGATGGACTAGATCTCTTGTCCCGGTTGAAGTTCAAGTCGCTCGTGCACGGTATGGCGAGGTTGACGTAGAGAAGGAGCGTTTGATAAACGGGTTGTATTCTAAGCTTGATTTGTTGGTTAGTCGTATTAGAAACGATAAAAGTAAGTTGAACGTGCTAACCGAAATGATGGATAACATGAAATCTGAGTTCCAAGTTGATAATATAATTCCGTCTGCTGCTGCGGACAGAAACGAAGCGCTTAGGGAATGTTATGGTGTAGATGTTCCGAAAGAGGTTAATGTGCTACCACCTGCTGGTATACGGAACAAAGGATGCGGTACAGGAAAACGGTTGGTAGGTGTGTTGGAGAAAGCGGCCAAGAAGTGCAAGAAGCAGAAACGTCTGTGTAGGAGGTGTAAGACATATGGTCAGCACGATTCAAGGAATTGTCCGACGCGAAATAATGATGGATAGGTTCAGCATCGATTTTTTTCATATGTTTTTAATACTTATTCTACTTTTGTCTGGTGTCGAGATATTGGTTATGCAAACCCATTTATTATTTTTGTTGGACATAATTTACTTAATACAGTTTTATAGATTTTACTATTTTTCATATGTTTTTCATACTTATTATACGTTTGTCTGGTGTGGAGATATTGGATATGAAAACCCATTTATTTATTGTATTGTTTTTGCTTTTAATGGTTGTTTTATGTAACCAATGCAAACAAATCATTACTATCCGTACATATGAAAACCTATATGCATGCAAAAGCACCTTACACGTCCTTTGTAGATATAATAATAGCTTGTCATTTAGCATAGGGAAAGGATGGGTGTTGTATATAGGGTTTAGTAACATCATTACAAATAAGACTAAACAAGCTTCTTTTTTTGAAACCCCACATGCATACGGACGAAAAAGCATATATTCCAGCTTTATTCTATATATTAACCCATTGTTCTTCTTCTATTTTGCCATAAACCTATCTTCATATTCAGTCACTAGTCATGGCAAACAACCCAAGAAACCAAAATGGTGCTAATCCCATTGGATCTCATTCAAATCAAGTTGTTGTCATTGATGCGTTAATTCGAGAGAATCGAGCCCTCAGGGATGACTTGAAGCGTTTGCAAGAGAAGTTATGCATTAGACTTAAATGTCATATTTTTTGGTATGAAAATTTTAATCTAGTGTAATGTGGTTGTAGTTCTCCAATACAGTTAATGTCATAGTTTCGTATGAAAATTTTAATCAAGTGCAATGTTGCAGAGTATTTTGCAATGCTTTAATTTATAGTGTGAAAAGTTTATAAACAAGAAAGGTTAGTCAATCAACTCATTAATAAACATATATAATAATAATATTGTTTATCAAAATCATACAAAGTTTTTGGTTCAATGATTATATGTTTTAATACGAAAAACAGTTCATCGTTATTATATATTCTATTTAGTTTTCATAAGATCACATAATTGAAATTAATCTACACATATCTTAAATATTTGAAATGCCAGAAATTTGTTGCATAAAAACTATTCATACTAAAAACCAATAATATCCAAATGAAACAAACATACTTAAAATCCTAATCAGTATCAAAAACCCCAAATTCCAAAGTATCTCATAGGAATCCAAATTCGAAATCAGAAACAAATATTCAAATATGAAACAACCAACCCATAATCTGTTTTCAGAGGAAATATACCAAATCAATCAAACTTAGCAAGTCTTTTAGCCCGAGTTGCGTTCGCACGACCAAGAATCTGTGTTTGTGTTATATTGTCTATCTTGTAGAACCGTGTTATTTCCGATTGCACATAATCACGTCTCATGTTCCACTCGCTAAAGAGTATCTTTGCAGTGTACTTTTTTCTAAGTCCTTCCAATTGCCTTGCTTGTGTCGGGCCTTCCCTTTCTAGATTCGTTGTTAAACTCCTGCTTCCTCCACCCATGTAGCACTCCATATGCCTCATGATGAAAACACCACAATCCACATAGTTATTCCTTGTTTGCCAACTTGTAACAAGCCTAACCTTTGCCAAACCTTCTACAACCCTTGCTGCCGGGTGATGTGTCTCTTTCAAGTGGGTAGACAACATTGTTTGTTGTACATTACAATTGTTTATTTATATTATTAATTCGCAACACTAAATCAATGTTCATAATGCGATATGAAAATTTATACGTACCAACATACTGACATCTATGTCACACTTATCTTCTACATCTCTTCCCAAAGATGCTTGCTGTCGGTTGTCTATTATCTCAATCAAGTTACTTTTTAGATTGAACACCACACAGTAATAGTGTCGATCTTGTATAATCGGAAAGAATATCTGATCATATGTAATTCATTAGTTACTTAAATAAATATGTCACGCTTAAAACATACAAATCAATATAAATGAAATATTTTTATTTCATACCAGATCGACGTTTTTCATGTTGACGTTTTCAACGTGGTGCTTTGTTGCATCTGCAATGTTCCTCAAGAACCAATCGTAGCGCTTGTTATAGTTGTATATGTGGGGCAATAACACCCCACCCTCCTGATAATTTCTTTACGCATTAGAATACGAAACACCAACTTAAGTTTAATGTTTTAAAGTTGATGTCAATACTAACCAGGACTGATGTCTTGAAGAAGAACCTTTTTGGAGAATAAACGCTTCTGTATTTTAATTCGTAGTTCAAAATGTCTACCCACCCGTCGATCACGTTGGTTAGTATATGCTCATTCCCAGCCAAGCTTTCCATTGCTGCCCTTATGATTTTTTGGTCCGTACTTGACCAGTACAGCATGTCACTACATTTCCAGAGTATTATACATTTTGTTAATATACATTTTTCAAGCAAATTTCATATGTTACCATAATTGTTTTCGATTAAATTGACAAAAAGTTACCAAATTAATAATGTAATTGTACTTACTCTAGGCCACCATATCCAGCCAAGCAGAATTCATGGGCTTTCCTTTCGTCAGTAGTCAATGCCATTCGAACATCGACTGAGCGCCTAACGTACGGTGACCTCATCTGATCCCCAAGTCTTGTCTCTCTTTTGCTACCACGACGGTGTATCACATCGCCTACTGCAGTCCCTTTCCCTTTTTCAGTCGCGTTGTACTGAACCAGTTGGGTATCAAACGTTGCAGGAGTTGGCTCATCATGGTGCATCGCATCTGAAACTGCATCTTTCGACAACGATTTCACATATCGTTGTAGTACCTCATTGTCTATCTTATTGAGTTCCCGAGTGCACAAAATCTGTGAAAGTGGTGTTGGTGTAATATCAAAGTCTAGCTTGGTTGGGGTAACCTGCTGATAGGTATCATTATCCTCCTTTTCCTCCGTATAGACATCCGTATCAGTGTCTTGATCTGTCCTCGGATCGTTTCTGAAAGTCGTATCGAATCTTTCCTGATAGTCGTCGAAGTTCGTCTCTTCTGGGAACAATTCCATTGCCTCCTTTATCAATTTGCTCACGTCATGCTTACTGCAATATATTTGCTCCAGGTGTGACTCGATTTTTGCCATGTATTCCTGCGTTTTACTTAACATGATAATAATTATTATTCTTAACGGCTATCTTGACAGAATACCAAATACTGAAATTATGAAATATGTAATATATTTTCATATGAAAATCCATACTTTCATAACAATTACTGTAAAAAAAACTTACGAAAATATATTCTAAGTTCGTTTGAGATTATATATGAAGATTTATGTGAATAACCTTTTCACAGGTGTTTAATTTTTTTTAAAAAGGTACGAGAATTCTTAGGTTTGTACTGTAAAATTTAAAAAACATTTCATTACCACGCATTTGCATATGTATTTATATTTTTCATTTTTCGACATACGTTCTTTATACGAAAATGGTTTACTAGTACCTTTCGGAGCTCATATTCGTCCTCAAAATCTTCGCTAACCCCACCATCTGGTTCCGTATTTCACCACCATCAACTTTATTTGATTTGGTTGTATCGTCTATCACCTTTTCAAATGCTTCAAATGCAATTGCGATATCCTCATCTGTTATATCAAACCCATCACCCCCACCGGCGGCAACACCCACTGTTTCCTGCAGCTAAAAACATTTAGTAATTTCATTTATAGGTATTTATGTGATATTTTTATTAAAAAAGTGAGATAATGCAAGTACAACTTTGTTACAGTAATATACCTTTTCTATCGTATCTGATTTACCATTCACATCCACAAACCCCTTGTTTGAAGATATTACTAACGACTCGTTTACAGATTCTGTGGCAGTATCCATTACATTCACATCTCCTATATGTTGATCATCTTCCTAAAAAAATCAGTTTGTATGTTTTAAAAACATATTAACACTGGTAAAATTCTAGATAACAAATACAAATCAACGCTCACATCAGTATCAGTTTCTATAAAATCATCAATTACTCCCAGACAATTCATATATTTCCTACAATGCTTATCATAAATTAGTCCGAGACAATACCTCCCCCCAAGTTAATGTGTCCGATGCATCTACTGTTTTGCCAGTTCCTCCTTGTTGTTTTGCAAATCCATCATCACCCTTAAACATTATAATTATGCATTATGTTATAAAAACATACGAACATTCGTAAATTTTAAATATCAACCGTCATATAAATATTAATTTTCTATAAAATATTAACAAATTATTTCATCTATATGTTATAATTTGTTATATCGAGACAATACCTTCTCCCTAGATTCTTTTGGTGCTGCATCTTCTGCCTCGCAATCTCCTCCATGATTTTTTTCAACTTGATCATCAACCTTAAATAATATCATTGTATATAATTTACTTATCATTTGAATACATTTAATTAATAATGTAGATAGGTAGTTATTTATTACCACATCTTTTACAGTGGATCCTTCAGCCTCCTTTTTATATTGATTGCCAATGTTGCGCGTCTCGATTGACTTTGTTGTGTGTTACAAAAGCAAAGTCAAATAGTTAATAGAATGGACATTATAAATATGAAATAGAAGACGCGAAGGTATTATTATAAATTATGAAAATATAATAATCAGAATGTACCTTATTAACTTGTAACAACCCAAAATTCTAGTGAGTTTTAAAGTTGGTGGTCAAAGTGAAATAAATGAAAGTTAACTTGAGAGACTAGATTGTCAATTTATGAAGTGTATATATATAGACTCCAATCCCTAGGGCAGCCTCCATTTGGCTGAAATCAGTGTTGTGTGGGAGTGCTCTTGGTGTTGGTGGCTAAGGAAGAAAGAAAGGAAGAAAGGAAGAAGGCTTGAGAAGAAATCAAGAGGGAAAGGAAGAATCAAGCTAGAATCTGAAGGTAAAACATCCTAATTCGTTCTTCTGATTAGGGTAGTGCTCCTCCTTCTCTTTGTTATGGATTCTTAAGACTGATGTTATAGATTAATGGATTTTCACCATATTTTCCTTGAAAATGAGTTTTATGGGTTTTGTATTAATGAATCGATTTAAGAGATTTAAATTGGGATTAATTGGGTGTTTGGGGTTGGTGGATGAACCCTTATGGTTATGTAATCAAACTAATGGCTAAAATCGGGTTAGAAATCACTTTTAAGAATTTATTTTCGGGCAGCAGTCGTATCCGGACACCTTCAGTTCTTGATGATATGGTGGTTTCCGGATACGGATGCTGGTGTCCGGGTAAACATGGTATCCGGACTAGTATGGTATCCGGACTAGTATGGTATCCGGACTAGTATGGTATCCGGACTAGTATGGTATCCGGACTAGTATGGTATCCAGACAAGTGTAGTATCCGGACAAGTGTGGTATCCGGACATGTCAGTACCCGAAAATCATGTGATGGACAGTAGGTTAAGCCGTTTTATCTGATGAGGATCTATTGCCCTTAGGTGTTCGATTGGTTTAGCTAGGAAGAGTATAAGAAGTGCGTTCTACGATAATCAAAGGTGAGTTCTCTCACTCCTTTTTATGACGTACCATTTTTACTGAATATGGTTCCTTTATCGCGCATGAACTGTTTTATAAAAACTATGCATGCTTCCATGATTTGCATGTCTACCCACAACACGAAAGATGTTTTATGTTTTTCATGAATATGGTTTCAATGTATGTGCATGCTATGTGGAGTCGGTTGCACGGTGGGGACGGGGTACCTTGGGATCTTTGATCCCTTGGGCATATGGAGGTTAGCTTGTAGGTTGGCATTTGTTTTCTCCTACATGAAGGAACAAGGAGTCCATTTGGATTCCGGCGTAGACGAGAGGGTGTCTGTTAGGCCCCGATCGGAGTAGCTTATGCAGTTCCCTGAACCCCGTGTTTAACCTTGGATGATGTTATGAGAAAGATGTGAAAGTATTTTCTTTATGAAATGATATTTTTACTGTGATAAATGTTTATGGAGGGAATTCACTAGACCTTTTGGTCTAACCCTCGCTTTTCAAAAACTAAACCATTTTCAGGTAAGCGCGCTATGGGTTCTTCTAGTAAGAGCTAGGAGTGACTCAAGGAGGATTTGGAGACTAGAGCGACTCCAAGTTTTGACTGATAACTATAGATATAGTGCTCGGCTGTGGAATAGAGACTTCCGTTGTAAATGTTGCTTAGTATAGCGAAATGAATGTTTATGAACAAGATAATAATGTAATCTGAATGCTATTTTCTAGATTAATTCTTGTTATGATTTCGGGACGTTACAAATGGTATCAGAGCCTTAGTTTAAGGGATTTAGGTGACCATTGGGGCCTAAACTTAAACTGTAAGATGAGGAACACAGCCGAGACATAGGATTGCCTCTAGGAACGATCACTATAAATGCGCTTAGGAATAAGGTGCCAAGGACAAACGTGTAAGGTGAGTTTGGGATTACACCAGGCCAGTGTAATCACGAACTTACAGGTACATGTGCGTGCTTACAATACCTTACTTATAGCAAATTTGTTGTGTCACGTCTAGTAAGGATTAACTATCGGTTTCTTTCAGTTTAGCGCTATGGCTGGGAGAGCGTTGAGGAATAGGTCAGCAAGATCCCTGAGGGATAGACCGAGATCCATTGCTTGGGGAAGTGTCGTGTAAGAGTCATTATGATGTGATGTATGTAGACATCGTAGAGAAGAAACGTTGTGAAGAATGTTATGAGCCGTCTAGAGGTAGCTCTTCGTGGATTCGGAGAGGATGAATGTTTGAGTTCGAGTAAGACTCCAGTTTCGGGAGAGTCCTAGTTATGGAAACCATGGGATAGATCAGTTGGGAGGGTAAGATCGAACATTGTCAAAACCTTGAAAGTATCAATGGAGCCCTGACTTTTTAGTCTAGCTTTTCGTTGGCAGGATAAATGGAATAAGATACTCATAGTGAATTGAAAGCGTGTAGAAGTAGAAGGTGAGATAGTTGATCAAAGCGAAAATAGTGTGAAATGGTTGAGTGAGTGAGATGTGGAACGCATGTACATCAAGTTAGTGCTTGACCGAGAGGGCGACCCTTGGTCGAAGGAAGAGTGTTAAAGATAAGTTGCGTGGGTAAAACGGTCGACCTTGCTGGGGTGAGTAGCCTTCAATTGCAAGTAGAGTCTCATGCATAGCTTTCTTAAATATCACAAGAAAATTTTCACGATTTAAATTAAATGTGTAAATATCAATTTTGATCAAAAAGGGGTCGAAATGTGCAAGCGTATGTTAAAAGAAAAGGTGATTTCATTCACATTGCACAATGAAATTTTGAGCCTAACGATTGCAAAGTATTTCACACTTTTCATGATAAGTTAAATTATTACAAAAGGGCGAGAAGACGTGTGCCAGCAAAACTTTTACAATCAAATGAATTTTAACCGATTGATATCATATAAAAGAGTGTGAGAACCGACTGGTTTACTTGGTGTCAGTAATTTAATTCGAAATGGTGTCGTATGAAAGGATTTTCATTCAACGTATTACTGCCGTGATAACATCGTTCGGAATTGAGTAAGATTAAGGTTCACGGAAAGATTCATGCAAATGATTCTCGAATCGTTGTGCAGGGCGTTGAAGTTATAAGAGTGATGGGGTCATGTGTACCCCAAGTGTTTTCCAAACGTTGTTTATTTAAAATGATGAAATGTGCGAAAAGATTTATATACTGTATTGTCATGCATGAAGGCTATGAACCTACTAGGTCGTAGAATATTACGTTATAAGTTAAGAAGGAACTCCGAGAGTGGAAAGGTGTTGGACAAGTCAGGGGAGAACGTACGTGGTTGCAGTATATGTGTTCTAGAGGAAAGGCGAACAGTGATAGAATAGGAAGTGGAATATAGTATCGGTTGTATGAGGGTTTGCACCCTCGTTCGGTAACTGGAAGTACGGTTGTTGAGGGACGGATTGGGCCCAGGGGAAGGAGTAGAAGTCATCGAGGTGTTGGTACCAGCAACTCGTTGAGTAGTGTTGAGAGACAAAAGCGAAATGTCCACGGTGTTGGATATGAGTTTTGAGGTGAGCTTGTAATATTGATGTTACAGGAGTAAGTTCAGAAAAGAGAGAGGCGTATTATGAGGTGATTATGATATGTTGGTAGGATTAGGTTCCGTAAAGAACCCTTATTAGAGAATAAACTAAGAAAGTAGTTACAGGTTATCTGTTGTGGTAGAAGCCGACAGTTGTGTAAGGTGGCCGAGGCCGAAGTCTTGAACCAAAGGGTTGGAAGTTGATTGAACACCTTGTGGGAGTGTTAAGAAGATGAGAAGTTATTGTTTTAAAAAAGCGTTCTATTTGCTAAGTATGGAAGGTTCGTAGAAAGATGAGGTAAGTAGCACGAGTGAAGCGAGTGTGTAGACTTTATCGCTTAGTGAGGGACTGTGTCTAGCTTACATAAAAGCTCGAATCATAAAGAGCTACCTAGGATGTTTGTGTTTGAGCTAAGTGTGAACTTGTGAGTCCTAGTTCAACAAGTTGGGAGAGAACTAAGTAGCGAGACAGACTCGATTGTAGTATACGGGAGAATATGAAGGAAAGTGTGAATTGTGTACGAATGACCATGAGAGACTTGGTCGGTAGTGTGATGATAGGAGTGGTGAATGTACGAATGAATAGTAGCTTCAATTGCCAAGATATCTGTGTCAGCCGACGATGTAGTAAGGCGATGTTAGAAAGATGAAGGATTAGAAGGAAACCCTTATGGGATTTCGGGTAGAGTGTACGTTTTGCAATCTCAGTTGTTAAAGTACGTGGTTTGGAAGTTGGTGTTTATTTTGACTGTTATCGGAATGGAATGTCGGGACAGAATTGGGTGACTGCCCAGTTGTGAGACCAAGCTTTGTGGTCATGTATGTTGTTAAGTATATTCTTGAAGGCAGAGTAAGTTTAAAGAAGATGATGAATAGATTAGTCAAGCTGTAGTATAGTAGGTGAGATGAAAATTGTTCCTTGTGCGTGAGGGAATGATCCTAGAAGGAAATAGTTGGAACTGTTGGTTATGTTTAAGGAATGACATGATGATGATTGTGGGTCGGAGTGGTAGTATGATCATTAGTGATTTGAAACGTCATGATAGAGGTATAAGCCTTTGGATGGTTGATTAAAATTTTATAGATTTGTTAAGTAATGACGTTCATTTGTTATTTCAGGGTGTGTTACAATTCTTGGGGAAGTGTTTTTGGGATTAACACACTGAGTGTTAAAGAATTATTTAAGGTAAATCTAAGTAAGAGAGCCGGGATGACGGTATATATGCATCTGTCTGATTTTATGATCATGGTGGTTAATCGAAAGATTTGTGGAACCCGAGTTTTGGGGTGTTCCTGAGTTAATAGATCCGTTTGTAATAGGAAATCCAAGGGTGGTGGATTATTAGAGTGAATAGGGGACGTTACTAAGAAACATACTTTGGGGTCATTGGAAGTTTAAAGAGGATGAGGGTTGTGTTAATCAAAATGTGGTGGGATAGATGTGAAATCCTTAAAGAATGTGAATTGTTGCTCATATGTGAAAGAAATGTCTGAGAAGGTAAAAGTTGGAGATTAAAGAATGTGTAGTGACGTCGAACACTGGCCTTGTTTCAAGACGGCTTGGTTGAATGCCTTAAGATAAGATCTTGGTGCAACTGTTTGGTTATGTAAGCAATGAGAAAGCGGTATCAACATGTAGAAAGGTCGGGGGAGAGGGGCAAGTAATGTTTGGTGAACAGTGCTCCACGCTAACGTGGGGAAGGTATAGATAGCATGTCGGAACAAGTGAGTAAATTGGAAGTAGTAAACTTGACAGTATTGCCGAAAGGTACAGTATTGCGTAGATTGTCATTGATAAGTGTGCGAACCGTTGGAAGGAATATTGAGGAAGGAAATTGTGTATGTTTTGTGCAGGGAAGAAGTGGATGAGACAACTAAATGAGTTAAGTTAGTGACTTTGAGAGAAATGTTTAAACGATTTGGTCGTGCAGTGTTTAAGCTAGCGAGAATAGTACGGTGTGACCATGGTTATTCCTCCCAGTTGGGTGAGGGTAACCGGAGTTATGTTTTATGACCGAACGAACGTGGTAATCAGCGAGGACTTGATGTGTTTCAGGATAAGCTTAATTCGAGTAGGTGAACACTTCAACGTTAGGTTTGAAGGTTCCTACCCTGGGTTACGTACAAGGATGGAATGATGAAGTGGTGGAGATATGTGTAATAGTTGGCGAACCGTGGTCTAGGTGGTCTGAGAAAGGGGAAACGTTATCTGCAAAGACGATTGTTGAGTGGTATAGGGTTGAGAGTTGTGATACGATGAAGGAACTCCGGGTTATGAGTTGTCGAGGTGTACAGGGTTGGTCAGGTGCCAAGTTGTCAAGTGGGTGTTTGTCTCTGGTAAATGAACCTCGTGTGGTGGCGGAGGATTTAGCCAAGATCCTTCTTAAAGGAAGTATAGATGCTTGATAAGCCTTGGTTAACCTTCTGTTGTCTAGACCAACGAGTAGGAACAGTAGCCTTCGAGTTAGAAGTACCGTAAGAACTGAAGGAAGTGCACACAAGGTTTCTTGTTTCGAATTTAATGAGATGGTTGACTGAGTCAGAAATAGTTTTACCTTGGGGGAAGTGTCAGATTTGGTGTGGGCAAGATACCCGCATCTTTTCCCAATGAGGAATTCCGGGGACGTAATTCTTTTAAGGGGGGAGTGTTGTAACAACCCAAAATTCTAGTGAGTTTTAAAGTTGGTGGTCAAAGTGAAATAAATGAAAATTAACTTGAGGGACTAGATTGTCAATTTATGAAGTGTATATATATAGACTCCAATCCCTAAGGCAGCCTCCATTTGGCTGAAATCAGTGTTGTGTGGGAGTGCTCTTGGTGTTGGTGGCTAAGGAAGAAAGGAAGAAGGCTTGAGAAGAAATCAAGAGTGAAAGGAAGAATCAAGCTAGAATCTGAAGGTAAAACATCCTAATTCGTTCTTCTGATTAGGGTAGTGCTCCTCCTTCTCTTTGTTATGGATTCTTAAGACTGATGTTATAGATTAATGGATTTTCACCATATTTTCCTTGAAAATGAGTTTTATGGGTTTTGTATTAATGAATCGATTTAAGAGATTTAAATTGGGATTAATTGGGTGTTTGGGGTTGGTGGATGAACCCTTATGGTTATCTAATCAAACTAATGGCTAAAATCGGGTTAGAAATCACTTTTAAGAATTTATTTTCGGGCAGCAGTCGTATCCGGACACCTTCAGTTCTTGATGATATGGTGGTTTTCGGATACGGATGCTGGTGTCCGGGTAAAGCTCCATGGTATCCGGACTAGTATGGTATCCGGACTAGTATGGTATCCGGACTAGTATGGTATCCGGACAAGTGTAGTATCCGAACAAGTGTGGTATCCGGACATGTCAGTACCCAGAAATCATGTGCTGGACAGTAGGTTAAGCCGTTTTATCTGATGAGGATCTATTGCCCTTAGGTGTTCGATTGGTTTAGCTGGGAAGAGTATAAGAAGTGCGTTCTACGATAATCAAAGGTGAGTTCTCTCACTCCTTTTTATGACGTACCATTTTTACTGAATATGGTTCCCTTATCGCGCATGAACTGTTTTATAAAAACTATGCATGCTTCCATGATTTACATGTCTACCCACAACACGAAAGATGTTTTATGTTTTTCATGAATATGGTTTCAATGTATGTGCATGCTATGTGGAGTCGGTTGCACGGTGGGGACGGGGTACCTTGGGATCTCTGATCCCTTGGGCATATGGAGGTTAGCTTGTAGGTTGGAATTTGTTTTCTCCTACATGAAGGAACGGGGAGTCCATTTGGATTCCGGCGTAGACGAGAGGGTGTCTGTTAGGCCCCGATCGGAGTAGCTTATGCAGTTCCCTGAACCCCGTGTTTAACCTTGGATGATGTTATGAGAAAGATGTGAAAGTATTTTCTTTATGAAATGATATTTTTACTGTGATAAATGTTTATGGAGGGAATTCACTAGACCTTTTGGTCTAACCCTCGCTTTTCAAAAACTAAACCATTTTCAGGTAAGCGCGCTATGGGTTCTTCTAGTAAGAGCTAGGAGTGACTCAAGGAGGATTTGGAGACTAGAGCGACTCCAAGTTTTGACTGATAACTATAGATATAGTGCTCGGCTGTGGAATAGAGACTTCCGTTGTAAATGTTGCTTAGTATAGCGAAATGAATGTTTATGAACAAGATAATAATGTAATCTGAATGCTATTTTCTAGATTAATGCTTGTTATGATTTCGGGACGTTACATAACTGTACTTGTGTGAACAGTTTCCTTCGTTGAAGTACTCTTGTCCACATGTTTTACCGGAGCATTCCGTTTCCTACCTCTAGAAGCCGTCTTTTTATCAGATCTAAGATTTGTTATCTGGGCCTTACGCAAACCTCCGTGATCGAACCCGTATTTTGTTCTGTCACGAAGCTTTTCCATGGTCCAAGTGTGTAATGGTAGCATACTCCTATCAACTTCAACCGACGGACACGACGTCATATGGACATAAAGAAGCTGTGTAGTGAATAATATTGTTAGTGTGTATTAATTAAAAAAAACACATGAAATCAAAAACAAAAAAATTACCGTCAAGAATGTCAGTGGCCCTGAGTAGAAGTTGTCGTATGTGTCACGCTTCCACTTACGCTTGCTTCTGCGCAGACTCTCGACGATGTACCGGCACCAGTTTATGTTTCGTATCATATCAATGCTCCCAATCTTTTTCACAAAAAGATTATGGCAGTTCCTAGATGGGTTGCATTCTGCCATTGTATTCACAAACAGTACAAGGAAATTTAACTGGAACATCTCTCCGGAGTCTGTTGAATCAAGTATTGCGCTTGACATATCAAAACGTCTCGGTCTTGGTTTCTTGTAAGTAGATTCCCATCGTTGTAATATATCACAAACTTTGGGGTCAACATCCACTGTGTCCAGGTTTATTTCCCCCAATTTAAGGCCTAAAATCCTGTGAACCGTTTCCTCGTTAATTCGGATACTTGCCATATATAACTCTAGCTCCAATCTATCCGTATCTAAGTTGTCTACCACGTAATACCCCAGCTTTGATGGTATCCCATCAACAAACAACTCCAGCATTGACTCAAGCCCCATTTTTCTAACAGCCTCCTTTTGATCAGCAGTAAGATGAATGCATGTCTGATGGAAAGTTACAGGTGACGTCCTAGTTCTAATACCATTAACACTACTTGGCTTTCTACCCTTTTTTTATGTTTTTCATCAATTTTTTCACCCTTTAATGCCCTTGATGATTTAATGGCAGCATTAGCTGAATTGAAAGAAATTGAAAATATGTTAATGTCTACAAAATATAACACATTTTCATGTAAATTTTAGCATTTAATTTTCTTACTCGACTTTGTTAGAGGTAATCGCTCTACAAAATCATCGTCGTCTGTTGATTCATCCCGTAGGTTTGGCCGTGAAAGAGCTAACATTATAACTTTTGTTAATATTTCTTTCACAGGCGTTAATGTGAATTTGCTAACATTATAACAGTATAAGTCAATAACAAGAATGTAAGTATTGTTAAAATATTTTCATACCTGCTCTTTTTCTTTTTTTACTTTTGTTCCCTCTATCCTTTGCCTTTTTAGCCTTATCCTTTGCCTCTTTTGCAGCCCCGCGGTCAGCGCCTTATATGAAAACAGGTAAATTCAAAATTGTTGGTGTTAAAGTATACAATGATTCATGTCATCTAATTTAGATACATATTGGCATGCATAGTTTAATGAAAAATCATTACCGTATGTTAACTTTTCATACTCTAAATAATTGGTATATACCTGTTGGTTTTGCTCGTTTCCTACCACGCCCCTCGACCATAATAACCTCGTCATCTTGCCTGTCGTGTTGTTGTTCTGGTAAATTGCATGATGTATACGTCATTTATTCATGTACCTCAATTTTGTGTATAAAATTTGTTCAATTGCATATAACAATTGTACCTTCTTCGTGTCGCCTTGCAGCTAATTCCCTTTTTGCAGATATACTTCGTGTTTTTGCTCCTTATGGAAATTCATTAAAACCGTTAAACATGCACAAATGTTACATCATTTGTTAATCAATGATAACATGCACAACACCAGTATATGTCAATCTAACCATTTTGATAGTCCAGTTTCACATGGAATCATGTTATTTCATGAGTCAAAACGCATCAAATACAACTTACAAATTCAATGTAAAATTTGTTTACATGCTAGGAAAACACAAACTGAGAATATTGATCTTAAACTATAAAAACATAAACAAATCTTTTGTTAACAGCGTTTTTACCATTTTTTCCCTAAACTTTTACATGAAAATGCCCAACATGAAAATATATTTCACAAGTTATAAACCTTTAAACCCCCATTTTTTCCAATGACAGTTCATACCCCTTTACCCATACATGAAAATATTTATCAGTGTCTATAGTGACATGAAATTATGCACAACAATAACATTTTGTATTTAGTTTTCGTAAGTTTAACAGGTGATTTTTCCTATGTTTCTTTTTAGTGACTGTAATGTTTAACAAGAAATTATGCACAACAATGGTCCATTTTTCTTAAACGACTATAATGTTTGTTTCACATATTTTTTTTGGGGGTTTTCATACACATCAACAAGAACACTTACACATATGAAAAAATGTTGTCTTCCATATTCGATTACGAGGTTCATACCTTCAAGTTGCAGAGCAGTCGATACTCCTTCCATATCCACGTCCACTGGATTTTCTTTCGTATTCTTGAAATTGGAAAACGAGGTCAACAACTTTATTCTTTCGCTTTTTCTTCTTGCTATATGAAATTTTTTGTCTAATTATCATATGAACAACATAATATTGAAAGCAAAATTATATGAAAAAGTCGAACCTGAAACCCTAACCTCTTAAACCCCTGTTTTCATCTTCCATCTCTTTCACTCCTTTTTATCGAATATTCAAATCGGCTTGAATGAAGGTATTTTCATACAAAAATCGTTTCCAGTTTTGTATCTCTTTGCCGTGGAATCAGGAAGAGAATAGGAGTGGTCCCCGATTTATCGCTTTTGATTAACCTTCCTATTTGATTTCGTACATTTCATTCCCAGAATACCCTTTTCATATTTTCATTTAGACCATCATGCCACCGGATTCATAGGTAATTACAAGTTTGCCACCGTTCTAATCTTGACCATTGATTGAAACAATCAATGGTCTAGATCTAGTTTCATAAGTTACATTTTTTTCATTGGTTTCATATTTGTGGGACTCTATATATATATATATATATATATATATATATATATATATATGTTTGTGTGTGTGTGTGTGTGGAGGCTTATTTTAAAAACTTTAAAATTTGTGAGATCCATGAGAACTTCTACACCTAGGTTTTGTTTCACATAATTTTTTCATCTACATGTAGTATTTAATGTATTGATTAATGTATATTTGTTTCACGATTTGTCTGTTTCATATGTAGTTGGTTCACAATGTGAAACCTTTTTACGTGTAATTTTTTGTTTCACAAACACGCCAGAAAGAGTCACATTCGAGGTATATGTGAAACAAATATTTGTTAATCATTACATTAAATTCAAGCATAATCTTATGATATAGCACATGATACACGTTCTGAGATATCTCACAATTCAGAGAGTTTTCAACAAAAGGTCAACTAATGAATACCCTATTATAAATCAGTAAACTACCATAAATACATCGGTTAATATTTAGTACACGTCAAAAATTCATTGTGAGATACGGTTTCCCATGCTTTTTAAAAAGAACCATATGAGAGCATCTCCAACAGTTTACCTAAAATTTTTCTAAAATGGGGAAGCAAAAGTCAAAACCCTCAAAAAAATTTGCTTTCATCTCCAACAGATTCTCCATTTTAGGGATTTCTAGTTTTGGGGTATTCTCCAAATATGGAGAAAATTTTAGGGAATCTCCAACTTTCTCCAAAATGGGGAAGGGTTTGGGGAAGCTGTTGGAGATGAGTTTAGGACCAAAATCCCCATATTCCCCATTTTCTCCCAAATGGGGAAGTTGTTGGAGATGCTTTGAGTGTTATAAAAAATTTGGACGCAACATAATAATATGTATACCACTTTATCTTTTCTGGTCATTTTCGGTTTAAAGAAGAACAAAGATGTAATATTAAAATGCATTGTTTAGCCTAAATTAGACAACATTTAAAGAAATAAAAACCACATGAGTTCTCACATGAAACGAAAACACCCATGTGTGATAAACTCGATTGTGTCGTTTTTAGAACTCTAAATTTGATGGATACACGAAGTTGCCAAACCATATGAACCTCTCCAGAAAAAGCACTTGATTTAAGAGGGGTCGGTTTTCAGATGAAATCAATTTCATTCCAATCAGATATTTTTTTATATTATTAGAGGGAGGTTCAAGGGAAAACTTAAAAATAACGGAAAACTGAAGAACACCCTAGTAACCCTTCATCAGGACGGTATGCACTTGTGCATATAGGTAAATTATGTTATGTTTATATATATATATATATATATATATATATATATATATATATATATATATAGGGGTTAAATCATGTGCGAACCAAAAAAAGATTAGAAACCATGAGAACCGATCTAAGCCATAATTTGGTTTTGATCCCATGGTTATAATTAAACTTTTGATCAAATGGTTATAATTAAAAGATTGAGAACCGTGAAAACCCATCTAAGCCGTAATAGATTAAATCAATTAATGGTTTAGATCGGTTTTCATGGTTCTCAACCTTTTTACGGTTCTCATTTGATTATCGTCCTATATATATATATATATATATATATATATATATATATATATGTTTGTGTGTGTGTGGAGGCTTATTTTAAAAACTTTAAAATTTGTGAGATCTATGAGAACTTCTACACCTAGATTTTGTTTCACATAATTTTTTTCATCTACATGTAGTATTTAATGTATTGATTAATGTATATTTGTTTCACGATTTGTCTGTTTCATATGTAGTTGGTTCACAATGTGAAACTTTTTTACGTGTAATTTTTTGTTTCACAAACACGCCAGAAAAAGTCACATTCGAGGTATATGTGAAACAAATATTTGTTAATCATTACATTAAATTCAAGCATAATCATATGATATAGCACATGCCAGTTATTGATATTTTAAACGATCATGTTTCAGGTTTTCTTTTTTAAAATCGTATTTTCATATACAAAATAAAACGTTTAGGTTAACCAAATCTAACAGGAGCACCATCTCACTTCACAGTCAAATATTTGTTCACATTATTATTAAAAGATATTTCTGTCATAAGTATATATATTTATTTTCTATAAAAGTAATTTAATTTTACAGGTTTTGTAACAAATGTGTATATATTTTGTTTGTATATTAGTCTAGTAAACTTTACTTTTGGTCCCTGTGGTTTATTGTTTATAACACATTTGGTCCCTACAATTTAAAAAATACACTTTAGCCATTGCAATTAGCCATTTGGTCCCTCTGACCAACGTCCGTCCAATGTCAGACGTTAGCCGCTACCACGTGAGTTAAGCATGAGGGTAAATCAGTCTTTTTCCCTCTAAACCCCTTTTTGTCTCTACCACCAAACCACAGGGACCACGTATGTCGGTATGTGTGTGTGTGTGCTCAACCCCTCACCCACCGCCTTCGCCCTCCTCTTCCGACCTTCATCCCCACCAACATCCACCGACCTCGTCATCACCTACCACCAAACCACAGGGACCACGTATGTGTGTGTGTGTGCTCAACCCCTCACCCACCGCCTCCGCCCTCCTCTTCCGACCTTCATCCCCACCAACATCCACCGACCTCGTCATCACCTACCACCAAACCACAGGGACCACGTATGTGTCTGTGTGTGTGCTCAACCCCTCACCCACCGCCTCCGCCCTCCTCTTCCGACCTTCATCCCCACCAACATCCACCGACCTCGTCATCACCTACCACCAAACCACAGGGACCACGTATGTGTCTGTGTGTGTGCTCAACCCCTCACCCACCGCCTCCGCCCTCCTCTTCCGACCTTCATCCCCACCAACATCCACCGACCTCGTCATCACCTACCACCAAACCACAGGGACCACGTATGTGTCTGTGTGTGTGCTCAACCCCTCACCCACCGCCTCCGCCCTCCTCTTCCGACCTTCATCCCCACCAACATCCACCGACCTCGTCATCACCTACCACCAAACCACAGGGACCACGTATGTGTCTGTGTGTGTGCTCAACCCCTCACCCACCGCCTCCGCCCTCCTCTTCCGACCTTCATCCCCACCAACACCTCAAAATCAGCTCTTGAGATTTAGAACCCTAAAGATCAAAACTTTTGATCAAGAAAACCCCAATAACATGCTCAATCTTTTACAATCTTAATAAACGATACTCGATCATCAAACAAGAAACATAAACCAGAAATCAACGACTTGCAAACTCAAGATCTATTGTGATTCCAGAGACGGATTTTGCAAGAACACTGATTTGAGCGCTAATTATTGTGATTCCAGAGACAGATTTTGCACATCCAGATCTATTGCTGATGATGATGCTTATCCATTTCTAGACAAACTTTGCACATCAAAACCCAAGTTCCTCAAGGTAATGGTATAAGGGTTTTGATGTGTAAAATTTGTCTAGAAAAAGAAATGCATATACCTTACATATTCTTCAAGGGTAGGCTCTGACCGTCGGAGGTGGGTTATGATCGACGGATGTGGGTTGTGACCACCGGAGAAGAAAAGGAGAGTGGCGGTGGTGGTTCTGCTACCACACAGACACATATGTATATATATATATATATATATATATATTACATTATTTGTTGAGTAAACGTCCGGATTTGGTCCCTGTGGTTTGGTGGTAGAGACAAAAAGGGGTTTAGAGGGAAAAAGACTGATTTACCCTCATGTTTAACTCACGTGGTAGCGGCTAACGTCTGACATTGGACGGACGTTGGTTAGAGGGACCAAATCCGGACCAAATGGCTAATTGTTGTGGTTAAAGTGTATTTTTTAAATTGTAGGGACCAAATGTGTTATAAACAATAAACCACAGGGACCAAAAGTGAAGTTTACTCATATTAGTCATTACATGTAATAAAATAGAGTAAATTACACTTTTAGTCCCTGTGGTTTGTTGAAAATTTCTATTTTCGTTCTTATGGTTTTGAAATTGCGATTTTCATCCCCATGGTTTATAAGTCATCACCTTTTTTGTCCTTATGATTTAATTTGTATTGCTATTTTTATCCCTATGGTTTACAATTCATTTCCATTTTAGTCCTTCATACTTAAAAGTAGTGTTTTAGCCTCAGTGACGAAAATAGAAATGAACTGCAAACCATAAGAACGAAAATCGAAATTTCAAAACCATAAGGACGAAATTCGTAATTTTTAGCAAACCACGGGGACAAAAAAGGTCATTTACTCAATAAAATATTAAAACCACAAAAGATGAATTTAAAAAGAATTTAATTTAAAACCCCTAATATTCCTACAGAATTTATATCAAATAACATTTATATTTATTTTTTTAAAAATATACATGTTAAAAAGTAGAAGATAAATATTGTTTGTCGGAAAAAAAACTTGCACTCGCTATATAGTTTAAATAATTCTTAATTATTAGTTTGAAAAATATCAACACATATATATAATCGTTAGAGACGTGCATTAGCAATATAATTATATACATAAGTCCATTTAGCATCTATTTGTTAGCAAGTTAATGAGCTTATTAGGACTACAACTTATTCAGTCAGCTATAACTTATACACGATTGATTGATAGTGACTTAGTGGTTTTTTTTAAGCTTTTATTTGCCACTTATGTCTAATTCGGCCCGACATAGACTATTCAGTCCATTTGTTTTTTTTCTTTTCAGAACCTCTTAATCTTTAATGTTCTCTGATAAATTAAATATTAACTTAGCCACTGAATTACATGTTGTTAGAATTGGAGAGTCGATTGATAGATTGAGAGACAGACTTGAGATGGCTGAATCGGCCGGCTTTCATATATTGAGAGAGAATTACAAAAGAGAGTCTATCCTAATAATGAACCCTAAGAGATCTATTTATACAAGGTAAGTTACACATAATTACAGAAAGGACCATGAACTATACATATTAACAATAATACTCTAACACCCCCCCTCAAACTCAAGTAGGGGAAGAATGAGCCAAATTGAGTTTGGAAACAAGAGCCCGAAAACGCCCTGGAAGATGAGCTTTGGTGAAGATATCTGCAGTCTGATCAATGGTTGAGATTGGAAGAAGTTTAACCGTCTTGCGAAGAACATGTTAACGAGTGAAATGACTGTCAATCTCGATGTGCTTTGTACGCTCATGAAAGACATCATTGTGAGCAATCTGAATAGCACTATTGTTGTCACACCATAATGGTGTTGGGGAAAATTGATAAGCACCCATATCAGATAGTAGCCAGTGTAGCCATACGAGTTCTTGTGTAGTGTCAGCTAAGGCTCTATATTCCGCTTCAGTACTGGACCGAGCTGTCAGCGATTGTTTCTTGCTGCGCTAGGAGATAAGAGAGTCCCCAAGGAAGAAACAATAGCCGGTGGTGGAACGACGGTCTATTATGTCACCATCCCAGTCAGCATCTGAGAAGGCACGAAGAGTTAATGATGATGTGGCTGAGAAGTGAAGCCCATGAAACATTGTCCCTTTGAGGTACCGAAGTATACGAAGAACAACGGCATAGTGATCTGAGCATGGAGCAGCCATTATCTGGCTAACTATATGAACTGCATAGGCAAGATCCGATCGAGTAACGGTCAGGTAGACCAGAGATCCAACCAGTTGACGGTACCGTGTGGGATCCCGCAGAGGGGTTCCAGCATTGGGAGCAAGATGCAGATTTTGCTCAATAGGTGTAGAGGCAACCTTGTTGTCTGTAATCCCAGCTTTGGACAGTAGATCTGAAATGTACTTGGCTTGACAGAGATAGATTCCGGAAGAGTCTGATAGAACTTCAAGGCCAAGAAAATAATGGAGCTTACCAAGATCTTTCATCTCAAAGCATGAGCTGAGGGAATGTTTGAGCTGGGTAATGCCTGTAGAGTCACTGCCGGTAATGATCATATCATCAACACACAGTAGGAGTAAGATGGTACCTGCAGCAGTAGTCCGAGTAAACAAGCCAAAATCATAATTACTCAGAGAAAACCCCAATGAGATGACAGTATTGCTAAATTTTTCAAACCAAGCACGAGGAGCTTGTTTGAGGCCATGTAGGGCTTTTCGAAGTCGACAAACATGACCTTGAAGGGATGTCACACCTGGAGGGAGTCTCATGTAGACTCCCTCTTCGAGATCACCATTTAGAAAGGCATTCTTGACATCCATATGATAGAGTGGCCATCTCTTGGTGGCAGCGATGGCTAGAAGGCTACGAACCGAGGTGACCCGAGCCACGGGAGCAAACGTTTCCTCGTAGTCAATGCCATATTCTTGATTGAAGCCTTTAGCCACTAGACGTGCTTTGTAACTATCAATAGAGCCATCAGACTTCGTTTTGATTTTAAAGACACATTTGCAACCAATGGGTGACTTGCCCGGTGGGAGAGGTACAAACTCACATGTATTTGCTTTGTCAAGAGCCTGAAGTTCCTCAGTCATACTTGCTGCCAAACAGGGTTAAAAGCGGCTTCCTTGTAGGAAGTGGGTTCATGGTTGCACAGCAAAGTGGCACAACAATGATAATCACGAAGGTGAGAAGGAACTTGTCTTACCCGATCGGAGCGTCGTATTTCATCTTGTGGTTGAGAGGAGCTAGGATCCATATGTAATAACCCAAATTAAGTGTTTTAATTTAAAAATAAAAGATAAGGGTTGATTGGTTATTTGTGAGAAAGTTTGAGGGCCAAATGGGAAAAAGGTAGGAAATCAATTTCCTTTCTTTTGGGAATATGCAGTATTTTAGTATTAGGATAATATAGGGTTTCTTTCATTTTGGGTGAGGGAGGCGGCTGCACATCGAGAGAGAGAGAGAAGCTGGAAAAAAAAGAGAAGAAGAAAAACAAAGAAGAAGAAGAAGAAGAGAAGCCATGGGAGACATTGTGTTTTTCGTGAGAGAGAAAGAAGAGAGAAAGAGAGTTGGCCATGGGAGAGTGTTTTGGGTGCAGCCGGCAGAGGAGAGAGAGAGGCGAGAGAGAGAGACTGTCGTGTGAGAGAGACCGCCGGCGAGAGAGAGAGACGCCGGCGAGGAGAGAGAGAGAGAGACGACGAGAAGAGAGAGAGTCGGCGAGAGTGAAAGAGAAACAGTCGAGAGTGAGAGAGAGATACAGCCGGAGAGAGAGAGATACAGCCGGAGAGAGAGAGAGAGAGCAGCGAGAGGGAGAGAGAGGGTCGTGTGAGAGAGAGAGAGCATCGAGGAGGAAGATGGAGGCTGCGAGAGAGAGAGAGATTGACGATGAGAGAGAAAAGGTGGCGGTGGCCGGCGGCGGCCGACGGTGGCCGGCGGTGGTGGTCGCCGGAGTCCTAGGCAGCAGTTTCTTTTCCATTTCGTGAGGTTTTATTCCGGTAAGAAACCCTTCCATTTGCATTGCTCTCTTTTTCAAGTAATGTTAGACTTGTTAGGTCTCTAGTTGCACTTGGCTATGTGAAATGAGAAATCAAATAAGGGTATTAATGTCGAGTTTTGTTTATAATTCGTGTTGTCATAGTTAAATCAAGTGTTTATGTGGATTCTTGGTTAGAGAATGGCGTGTGTCAATTAAAAAGAAGAATTGTGGTCAATATGGAGTAGAGTTTGAATAATGGCGAATTATGTGGGTTTTGTTTTGAACCGTGTGTATCGGAAGTCGGTATGTTCCGGGAGTGGGCCCGTAACTCAAGTTTGGGCCGGGATTGGTTTATTGGGCCGAATTGGTTGTTGGGCCGAGAGAATTATTAAGTCCTTGTGGGCTTAATTATTAAGATTGGGCTTAGTTTATTATTAAAGTCTATAATTATTTAAAGGGGCCTAGTACATAATCGATAGTCTAATTATTAAATTTGGTCATATTATTATTATTATGATCCGGTTTTGTTATCTAGAATCAAATGTTATAATTTTATGTTGAGATCCTAGAGCCGGGTAAATTAATGGATCCAGTATAGTGTGTCAATTGGATGGGTGAGCAAAGACCATTAATTATGATTTTTGGACTAGAAGATAATCTACTAATTTAGATAAGTTAGGGTTGAGTTCGGGGTTTAACTCGAGTAATAAGTGAACGGATTATGACGTACGTTATTAATATAATAGGTGTTCCACCTAGAGATCGGAAGTGTAAGTGGGGAGCTTTGGAGCAAGCAAGCCAGGTGAGTTTTCTAAACTAAAATGTATGGCTTTTAAAGTGTTTTCAAAATGTGTTATGAATGTTGAGAAATTGCCATGCTTTATCATTATGCTTTAATTGCTTGAAAGTTGTTTAAAGTTTTATGTAGAATGTATGCATACATCATGGAGACGTAAACTGGCAAAGACGGGAGAGTAGTTCCGCCAGCTCTCGTGCGGGAAGGGAGGTCCCTATATGCCAGGAGCGAGGCTCCGCAAGGCAGCATGAGGCTGACTCGTTGTCACCTTCGGGTGGCTTCAGGGTGTCAGATTACGAGGAGGCGGACTTTAGTCCGTATACGATTTATTTACTGTGTTGAGTATAAATGTTTTATGCTGAAAAGATGAACTGTATTTAAATGCTTTGATAACTGTTAGTAGGGACTCACTAGACCTCAAGGTCTAACCCTCGCATTTTCAAATAAAACCCTTTTCAGGTAAGCAGGTACAGAAAGGCTCTAGCAAGTAAGCAGGGCGTTAGCAAGAGAAAGATGGATAGTGTAGCAACACTATAGCTTTTCTTAGTTTACTTCTCAGTTGTGTAGGTTGTTTCCGCCAACCATTTTTGGATATTATGTAAGAAATTTTAGAGATGCGATTTTGGGATATTTATTTTATATGAAATGTATTGTTTAAAATTTGTTGGGTTGTTACAAATGGTATCAGAGCCATAGTTTAAGAGATTTAGGTGACCGGACGGGCCTAAACTTAAACTTGGGAGTAGAAATCACAACTGAGAATCAGGAAATGCGTTAGGAGGGCACTATTGTAAATACAGAAGATGCGTTAGGATGACACTATTGTAGAAATAGGACTAATAGGGTACTGAGGACTGTCATGTAAGGTAAGTTTGAGATTCCACCTGGCCAGTGTAATTGCAAACTTACAGGTACATGTACGTGCTTAACCTACCTTATTAACCTACCCAGTATTTATGCCGTGTTTCAGTACGTTAGAATATCAACGAGATCTCTAAGGTGTAGACGGAGACCCCTTGTTGGGGAAGTTTCATGGGAAATTATTATGAAGTGAATAATGTATACATTGTAGAGGCGAAGTGTGTTTAGAATGTTATGAATCGTATAGAGATGGATCTTCGTGGGTTCGAAGAGATAAAATAATTGATTTTGAGTAAGACTCTTGTTCTAGAAAGTCCCAGTTCTAGAAATAGTGGGATGAGATCAGTTAGAATGATAAGGAATATCGGTGTTGAAATTTTGAGCGTATCAATAGAACCCTGACTTCTTAGTCGAGCTTTTCAATGGCAGTGTAAATGAAATAAGATACCTATTGTGAGATGAAAGCATGTAGAAGTAGAAAACGAGATAGTGATTAAAACGAAACAGTGTGAAAGGGATTGAGTAAGTGGAATGTGGAAAGTGTGTTTAGCAAGTTGTTGCGTGACCAAGAGGGCGATCGTTGGTCGTAGGTAGAATGTCAAGGATAAGCTAAGCGAGTAAAGCAGTTGAGCTTGTTAGAGTGAGTAGCCTTCAAATGCAAGTAGAGTCTCATGCATGGTGTCCTTTTATGTAACATGAAATTTTCACGATTTAAGTTAAACGTGTAAAGATAAATTTTGATCGAAAATGAGTCAGAATGTGCACGCGTATGTTTAAAGAAAAAGGTGATTTCATTTACATGGCACCATGAAGCTTCGAGTTTTATAATTTGTAAAGTATTTCACTCTTTTCGTGATGAGCTAAATTATTGCAAAAGTCAAGAAAACGATTGAATGCAAAACTTTTATAACCAAAGTGAGTAATGACATGTCGGAGTTAGTTATGAGTACGAAAACCGACTGGTTTACTTTGTGTCGGAAATTTCTTTCAGGATGTGGTCGTATGAAAAGATGTTCACTTAATATATTTCCGCCATAACGACATATTTTGGGTGGAGTGAGATTAAGTTTATGGAAAGTTGCATGCGAACGGTTCTCGAGATCGTTGTGCAGGGCGTTGAATTTATGAGAGTAATAGGGACATGTGTACCCAAGATGTTTTCGAGTGTTGTTGATTTAAAATGATATAGTGTGCGAAATGAGTTAATTAGTGTGTTGTCATGCATGAGGGCTGTGAACTCACTAGGTCATAGAGTATCACATTTTAAGTCGAGGAAGAACTCCGAGAGTGAAGAGATATCGGTCAAATCAGGAAAGAATGATATAACTTTAGTAAGAGTGCCCAAGAGGAGGGGTGGACAGTGATAGAGTCAGTAGTGAATTATAGTATCGGACGAATGAGGTGTTGCACCCTTGTTCGGTAGCTAGATGCACGGTTGTCAGCAGGCAGTTGTGTCCGGAGGGAGGGTTTGAAGTCTTCAAGGTGATGGTCTTAGCGACTCGTTAAAGAGTAGTGTGGTAAGGAAGAATGAAATGTATGTGGTGTAGGAATGTGAGTCTCGAGGTGAACTTATAACGGTAATGTTACCTGAGTAGGTTACGAAAGGAGGGAGGCGGATCATGAAGATGATTCAATATGTTGGTAGGAGTAAGTTCCGTAAGGGAACCATGTTTAAGAATAAGTTAAGAAAGTAGTTCCAGGTTGTCGGTTGCTGTAGAATTCGATAACTACATAAGATGGCCGAGGCCGAAGACGTGAAGCGGAAGGTTAGAAATTGATTGGACACCTTGTAGGGGTGTTAAGAGGATGGGAAGTGATCATGTTGAGTAATCGTCCTATTTACGAGGTATGGAGGGATACGTAGAATGATGAGGTATGTAGTACAATCGAAGCGGGTGTGTAGACTTTATCATTCAGTAAGAAAAGTGTTAGGAATATTTCATATAGATTTGATGTGTCAAAACTTCAACTTACAAGGGTTCGAATTGTAATATGTTTATTTTATAGTTATCCTTGTAAATTCTAGTTTATCTAGGATTGGTATTTATCTAGTTTCTAGTTTATCTAGGTTTCTAGTATATAAAGAAACCTAGAGATATAGAATTAGACGTTCTTGAAACCCACGTTTAAACAAAAACGTGTAGATGTGTGTGCATGAGCCCCAAGGTTCTTAATCCTAATACTTGAGAAGAAGTATTCGTTTGTTGATAACTTAGGTCAACAAATTGGGGCGTGAGTATGTAATCAGTATGTTTAAATTAATGAACCTTGTTAGTTATACAAATCTGTCGTTTAATTCCGCTGTTCATGTTGTGATTTGTATATGTTTATTCCGTGATCTAGAACTAATCATTCTTGAGCTTAAAGATCCGGTTTAGGGTTTTTATAAATCCTATCAGGTGGTATCAGAGCACATGGTGCTCTCTGATCTGGAAGAAAAACAAGGTTTAATGGAAGATTTGAAGAGACGAAAGAAGACGAACGAAAGAAAGAAAAATCAGATTTTTCGCAGAAATTTTCTGGAAAATCACATCCGGCCGTTTCGCCTATTCCCGGAGATTGAACCGTCGGATCGCCGCGATTTTTGGACAGCAGCTTCGGGACACATTGTTTAACATTATGTCTGGTTGGATTGGCCGTACGACGTCCAGAACGCTCCCAGAAATTCTCGAAATCCAGCAGTTTTTTTTTCTTGATAAAAATTGTTCTTCACTCAGAATTCCTCAAAGCCATGAAATCAAAGCCGCGATGCAATGGAGAATACATGTCACACACCATGTTAGGATCATGCTCGACAAAAGGAGGATGATTTTTGTTTGTTTCAAGAAATTTCACAAAAACAAGGTATGAAGGTTTGATGAACGATAGAGGAAGAATGCTTAAATGACTACCCTTTGATCGTCATCAGTTGATTACAAAAAGGAAGATTAATTAGAGTTTGTTTGAAGAAGAAGTGAAAGTTAGAGTTTGTGTTCTTATCATATCTTTAAAGGTATCCTTCACCTGTTAAAGATAACCCGTGATATTATGAAGATTATTAACGTAATTGTTCGAAGAATGTGACTTCAATTTGACGAAATCTTAGAGAAGAAGATTGGTCGAAGGACATGGATCCCCTCATTCATGAGAATGACGTTGTTGTTCACTTGGTTTCTACGGGATATAAGACTCAAGGTTTGGTTTTTTACTTCAACTTCAAATAGATAATGGTTGATTTTCTTTACAACGTAATTGATATAACCTCGAAGACACAAGGATGGTTAGCATAAATTCAGGGGAAGAAGAAGTGTTGATCATTCAAGGGGAAGATTCAAGTTTGATAAGTTTTGGATTTGATTATGTCAAAAAGGGGAAGAGCTACTTGAAGATTCTGATGCTAAGTTTTGTCATCATCAAATAGGGGAAGATTGTTAGGAATATTTCATATAGATTTGATGTGTCAAAACTTCAACTTACAAGGGTTCGAATTGTAATATGTTTATTTTATAGTTATCCTTGTAAATTCTAGTTTATCTAGGATTCCTAGTTTATCTAGGATTGGTGTTTATCTAGTTTCTAGTTTATCTAGGTTTCTAGTATATAAAGAAACCTAGAGATATAGAATTAGACGTTCTTGAAACCCACGTTTAAACAAAAACGTGTAGATGTGTGTGCATGAGCCCCAATGTTCCTAATCCTAATACTTGAGAAGAAGTATTCGTTTGTTGATAACTTAGGTCAACAAATTGGGGCGTGAGTATGTAATCAGTATGTTTAAATTAATGAACCTTGTTAGTTATACAAATCTGTCGTTTAATTCCGCTGTTCATGTTGTGATTTGTATATGTTTATTCCATGATCTAGAACTAATCATTCTTGAGCTTAAAGATCCGGTTTAGGGTTTTTATAAATCCTATCAAAAAGTGTGGGGTCTTCGTAAGGGCTCGAATCGTAACGAGCTAGTTAGAAAGTTCGTGTCGGAATTAATTGAGAACTCGTGAGTTATAGTTCAACAAGTTGGGAAAGGACTACGTAGTGGGATAGACTCGATTGTAGTATACGTGAGAGTATGAAGGAAAGCGTGGTTGTGTATGAATGACCATGAGAGATTTGGTTTGCAGTGCGATGTTATGGGTGGGGGATGTACAGTTATGCAATGGCATTAATCGCCAAGGTAAATGTACCAACTAGTGTCGTAGTGATGTAATGATAGAGAGGAAGAAAGCATCAAATAGAAGCATCTTGGGGGTTTCGTGTGAGATGAATGATTATTAAACAGAATGTTGGAGCACGTAGGTGTAAGTTGACGTTGTGGTATGTTTATGTTCGGGATGAAATGACAGAGTGATGGAGGGTAGTTACCCAATTGAGAAATCAAGTGTTATGATTGTAAGAGTCGCTTAGTAAGCATGTTTTGGAATCATTGGAGGTTTAAAGGTAGATAAGTGATGAGTTAGCCAACAGGTGTTATAGTAAATGCTAAATCTCTAAAGAGCATGATTCGTTCTTATGTGTGAGGGAATGATCCTAGAAGGAAACAGTTGGAAGTTTGGTTATGTTTAAAGAATGACATGATGATGTTGATTATGAGTCGGAATGGGAGTATGATCATTAGTTGATTTGAAACGTCATGATAGAGGTATAAGCCTTTGGTTGATGGATTAAAAATTTTATGGATTTGTTAAGTAATGACATTTATTTGTTATTACAGAATGCGTTATGGTTCTACTGAAATTCTTGCTAAGAGTTGATAAGGGAAAATCGTTATGTTAAAGTGAGGAGTTGATGATAGTATGATGGAATAAGTAATTCTCAAATTATTTTTGAAAAGTGTAAATTGTTGGGTTACTCAGGGGAGTTGTTAGCTAAGAAGTCAGTTTTGACTGACGAGTTTTGTGAATACCATCATATCGAGATGTGATGCTAAGTTATGACATTAAGTGATCAAATATGATAACTTATGGGTGTTAGAACGAAATGAATTGCAACTAAATTGGAGTTTATCAGTTGAAATGAGTGGGTCGAGTTAAAGTTGCTTGTGATAAAGAGAAGGATTGTTTTGTTTCGTGCGGTAAGGATCGGTGGTTAGCTTGCACTAGCCGAGAAAGGCAGTTGAGCGCGGAAACTGATAATGGGGTCATAAATCAGACAAGGATACTTAGGGGGTGGTAAGCATTGAGATACTTATAACCTTTGTCCGCATGTTATAATTTATAAGTTGGATCACGAGAGTTCGTGGGGAAGTGCTAGTGAGATTTAAGTCTTGATAAACAAGTTTGTCGGTTGTTTTGGAGTGAATTCCGGGACGGAATTCTGTTAAGGAGGGGAGATTGTAATAACCCAAATTAAGTGTTTTAATTTAAAAATAAAAGATAAGGGTTGATTGGTTATTTGTGAGAAAGTTTGAGGGCCAAATGGGAAAAAGGTAGGAAATCAATTTCCTTTCTTTTGGGAATATGCAATATTTTAGTATTAGGATAATATAGGGTTTCTTTCATTTTGGGCGAGGGAGGCGGCTGCACATCGAGAGAGAGAGAAGCTGGAAAAAAAAAAGAAGAAAAACAAAGAAGAAGAAGAAGAAGAGAAGCCATGGGAGACATTGTGTTTTTCGTGAGAGAGAAAGAAGAGAGAAAGAGAGTTGGCCATGGGAGAGTGTTTTGGGTGCAGCCGGCAGAGGAGAGAGAGAGAGGCGAGAGAGAGAGACTGTCGTGTGAGAGAGACCGCCGGCGAGAGAGAGAGACGCCGGCGAGGAGAGAGAGAGAGACGACGAGAAGAGAGAGAGCCGGCGAGAGTGAAAGAGAAACAGTCGAGAGTGAGAGAGAGATACAGCCGGAGAGAGAGAGATACAGCCGGAGAGAGAGAGAGAGAGAGAGAGAGAGAGAGCAGCGAGAGGGAGAGAGAGGGTCGTGTGAGAGAGAGAGAGCATCGAGGAGGAAGATGGAGGCTGCGAGAGAGAGAGAGAGATTGACGATGAGAGAGAAAAAGTGGCGGTGGTCGGCGGTGGTGGTCGCCGGAGTCCTAGGCAGCAGTTTCTTTTCCATTTCGTGAGGTTTTATTCCGGTAAGAAACCCTTCCATTTGCATTGCTCTCTTTTTCAAGTAATGTTAGACTTGTTAGGTCTCTAGTTGCACTTGGCTATGTGAAATGAGAAATCAAATAAGGGTATTAATGTCGAGTTTTGTTTATAATTCGTGTTGTCATAGTTAAATCAAGTGTTTATGTGGATTCTTGGTTAGAGAATGGCGTGTGTCAATTAAAAAGAAGAATTGTGGTCAATATGGAGTAGAGTTTGAATAATGGCGAATTATGTGGGTTTTGTTTTGAACCGTGTGTATCGGAAGTCGGTATGTTCCGGGAGTGGGCCCGTAACTCAAGTTTGGGCCGGGATTGGTTTATTGGGCCGAATTGGTTGTTGGGCCGAGAGAATTATTAAGTCCTTGTGGGCTTAATTATTAAGATTGGGCTTAGTTTATTATTAAAGTCTATAATTATTTAAAGGGGCCTAGTACATAATCGATAGTCTAATTATTAAATTTGGTCATATTATTATTATTATGATCCGGTTTTGTTATCTAGAATCAAATGTTATAATTTTATGTTGAGATCCTAGAGCCGGGTAAATTAATGGATCCGGTATAGTGTGTCAATTGGATCGGTGAGCAAAGACCATTAATTATGATTTTTGGACTAGAAGGTAATCTACTAATTTAGATAAGTTAGGGTTGAGTTCGGGGTTTAACTCGAGTAATAAGTGAACGGATTATGACGTACGTTATTAATATAATAGGTGTTCCACCTAGAGATCGGAAGTGTAAGTGGGGAGCTTTGGAGCAAGCAAGCCAGGTGAGTTTTCTAAACTAAAATGTATGGCTTTTAAAGTGTTTTCAAAATGTGTTATGAATGTTGAGAAATTGCCATGCTTTATCATTATGCTTTAATTGCTTGAAAGTTGTTTAAAGTTTTATGTAGAATGTATGCATACATCATGGAGACGTAAACTGGCAAAGACGGGAGAGTAGTTCCGCCAGCTCTCGTGCGGGAAGGGAGGTCCCTATATGCCAGGAGCGAGGCTCCGCAAGGCAGCATGAGGCTGACTCGTTGTCACCTTCGGGTGGCTTCAGGGTGTCAGATTACGAGGAGGCGGACTTTAGTCCGTATACGATTTATTTACTGTGTTGAGTATAAATGTTTTATGCTGAAAAGATGAACTGTATTTAAATGCTTTGATAACTGTTAGTAGGGACTCACTAGACCTCAAGGTCTAACCCTCGCATTTTCAAATAAAACCCTTTTCAGGTAAGCAGGTACAGAAAGGCTCTAGCAAGTAAGCAGGGCGTTAGCAAGAGAAAGATGGATAGTGTAGCGACACTATAGCTTTTCTTAGTTTACTTCTCAGTTGTGTAGGTTGTTTCCGCCAACCATTTTTGGATATTATGTAAGAAATTTTAGAGATGCGATTTTGGGATATTTATTTTATATGAAATGTATTGTTTAAAATTTGTTGGGTTGTTACAAATGGTATCAGAGCCATAGTTTAAGAGATTTAGGTGACCGGACGGGCCTAAACTTAAACTTGGGAGTAGAAATCACAACTGAGAATCAGGAAATGCGTTAGGAGGGCACTATTGTAAATACAGAAGATGCGTTAGGATGACACTATTGTAGAAATAGGACTAATAGGGTACTGAGGACTGTCATGTAAGGTAAGTTTGAGATTCCACCTGGCCAGTGTAATTGCAAACTTACAGGTACATGTACGTGCTTAACCTACCTTATTAACCTACCCAATATTTATGCCGTGTTTCAGTACGTTAGAATATCAACGAGATCTCTAAGGTGTAGACGGAGACCCCTTGTTGGGGAAGTTTCATGGGAAATTATTATGAAGTGAATAATGTATACATTGTAGAGGCGAAGTGTGTTTAGAATGTTATGGATCGTATAGAGATGGATCTTCGTGGGTTCGAAGAGATAAAATAATTGATTTTGAGTAAGACTCTTGTTCTAGAAAGTCCCAGTTCTAGAAATAGTGGGATGAGATCAGTTAGAATGATAAGGAATATCGGTGTTGAAATTTTGAGCGTATCAATAGAACCCTGACTTCTTAGTCGAGCTTTTCAATGGCAGTGTAAATGAAATAAGATACCTATTGTGAGATGAAAGCATGTAGAAGTAGAAAACGAGATAGTGATTAAAACGAAACAGTGTGAAAGGGATTGAGTAAGTGGAATGTGGAAAGTGTGTTTAGCAAGTTGTTGCGTGACCAAGAGGGCGATCGTTGGTCGTAGGTAGAATGTCAAGGATAAGCTAAGCGAGTAAAGCAGTTGAGCTTGTTAGAGTGAGTAGCCTTCAAATGCAAGTAGAGTCTCATGCATGGTGTCCTTTTATGTAACATGAAATTTTCACGATTTAAGTTAAACGTGTAAAGATAAATTTTGATCGAAAATGAGTCAGAATGTGCACGCGTATGTTTAAAGAAAAAGGTGATTTCATTTACATGGCACCATGAAGCTTCGAGTTTTATAATTTGTAAAGTATTTCACTCTTTTCGTGATGAGCTAAATTATTGCAAAAGTCAAGAAAACGATTGAATGCAAAACTTTTATAACCAAAGTGAGTAATGACATGTCGGAGTTAGTTATGAGTACGAAAACCGACTGGTTTACTTTGTGTCGGAAATTTCTTTCAGGATGTGGTCGTATGAAAAGATGTTCACTTAATATATTTCCGCCATAACGACATATTTTGGGTGGAGTGAGATTAAGTTTATGGAAAGTTGCATGCGAACGGTTCTCGAGATCGTTGTGCAGGGCGTTGAATTTATGAGAGTAATAGGGACATGTGTACCCAAGATGTTTTCGAGTGTTGTTGATTTAAAATGATAAAGTGTGCGAAATGAGTTAATTAGTGTGTTGTCATGCATGAGGGCTGTGAACTCACTAGGTCATAGAGTATCACATTTTAAGTCGAGGAAGAACTCCGAGAGTGAAGAGATATCGGTCAAATCAGGAAAGAATGATATAACTTTAGTAAGAGTGCCCAAGAGGAGGGGTGGACAGTGATAGAGTCAGTAGTGAATTATAGTATCGGACGAATGAGGGGTTGCACCCTTGTTCGGTAGCTAGATGCACGGTTGTCAGCAGGCAGTTGTGTCCGGAGGGAGGGTTTGAAGTCTTCAAGGTGATGGTCTTAGCGACTCGTTAAAGAGTAGTGTGGTAAGGAAGAATGAAATGTATGTGGTGTAGGAATGTGAGTCTCGAGGTGAACTTATAACGGTAATGTTACCTGAGTAGGTTACGAAAGGAGGGAGGCGGATCATGAAGATGATTCAATATGTTGGTAGGAGTAAGTTCCGTAAGGGAACCATGTTTAAGAATAAGTTAAGAAAGTAGTTCCAGGTTGTCGGTTGCTGTAGAATTCGATAACTACATAAGATGGCCGAGGCCGAAGACGTGAAGCGGAAGGTTAGAAATTGATAGGACACCTTGTAGGGGTGTTAAGAGGATGGGAAGTGATCATGTTGAGTAATCGTCCTATTTACGAGGTATGGAGGGATACGTAGAATGATGAGGTATGTAGTACAATCGAAGCGGGTGTGTAGACTTTATCATTCAGTAAGAAAAGTGTTAGGAATATTTCATATAGATTTGATGTGTCAAAACTTCAACTTACAAGGGTTCGAATTGTAATATGTTTAATTTATAGTTATCCTTGTAAATTCTAGTTTATCTAGGATTCCTAGTTTATCTAGGATTGGTATTTATCTAGTTTCTAGTTTATCTAGGTTTCTAGTATATAAAGAAACCTAGAGATATAGAATTAGACGTTCTTGAAACCCACGTTTAAACAAAAACGTGTAGATGTGTGTGCATGAGCCCCAAGGTTCTTAATCCTAATACTTGAGAAGAAGTATTCGTTTGTTGATAACTTAGGTCAACAAATTGGGGCGTGAGTATGTAATCAGTATGTTTAAATTAATGAACCTTGTTAGTTATACAAATCTGTCGTTTAATTCCGCTGTTCATGTTGTGATTTGTATATGTTTATTCCATGATCTAGAACTAATCATTCTTGAGCTTAAAGATCCGGTTTAGGGTTTTTATAAATCCTATCAGGTGGTATCAGAGCACATGGTGCTCTCTGATCTGGAAGAAAAACAAGGTTTAATGGAAGATTTGAAGAGACGAAAGAAGACGAACGAAAGAAAGAAAAATCAGATTTTTCGCAGAAATTTTCTGGAAAATCACATCCGGCCGTTTCGCCTATTCCCGGAGATTGAACCGTCGGATCGTCGCGATTTTTGGACAGCAGCTTCGGGACACATTGTTTAACATTATGTCTGGTTGGATTGGCCGTACGACGTCCAGAACGCTCCCAGAAATTCTCGAAATCCAGCAGTTTTTTTTTCTTGATAAAAATTGTTCTTCACTCAGAATTCCTCAAAGCCATGAAATCAAAGCCGCGATGCAATGGAGAATACATGTCACACACCATGTTAGGATCATGCTCGACAAAAGGAGGATGATTTTTGTTTGTTTCAAGAAATTTCACAAAAACAAGGTATGAAGGTTTGATGAACGATAGAGGAAGAATGCTTAAATGACTACCCTTTGATCGTCATCAGTTGATTACAAAAAGGAAGATTAATTAGAGTTTGTTTGAAGAAGAAGTGAAAGTTAGAGTTTGTGTTCTTATCATATCTTTAAAGGTATCCTTCACCTGTTAAAGATAACCCGTGATATTATGAAGATTATTAACGTAATTGTTCGAAGAATGTGACTTCAATTTGACGAAATCTTAGAGAAGAAGATTGGTCGAAGGACAGGGATCCCCTCATTCATGAGAATGACGTTGTTGTTCACTTGGTTTCTACGGGATATAAGACTCAAGGTTTGGTTTTTTACTTCAACTTCAAATAGATAATGGTTGATTTTCTTTACAACGTAATTGATATAACCTCGAAGACACAAGGATGGTTAGCATAAATTCAGGGGAAGAAGAAGTGTTGATCATTCAAGGGGAAGATTCAAGTTTGATAAGTTTTGGATTTGATTATGTCAAAAAGGGGAAGAGCTACTTGAAGATTCTGATGCTAAGTTTTGTCATCATCAAATAGGGGAAGATTGTTAGGAATATTTCATATAGATTTGATGTGTCAAAACTTCAACTTACAAGGGTTCGAATTGTAATATGTTTATTTTATAGTTATCCTTGTAAATTCTAGTTTATCTAGGATTCCTAGTTTATCTAGGATTCCTAGTTTATCTAGGATTGGTGTTTATCTAGTTTCTAGTTTATCTAGGTTTCTAGTATATAAAGAAACCTAGAGATATAGAATTAGACGTTCTTGAAACCCACGTTTAAACAAAAACGTGTAGATGTGTATGCATGAGCCTCAAGGTTCTTAATCCTAATACTTGAGAAGAAGTATTCGTTTGTTGATAACTTAGGTCAACAAATTGGGGCGTGAGTATGTAATCAGTATGTTTAAATTAATGAACCTTATTAGTTATACAAATCTGTCGTTTAATTCCGCTGTTCATGTTGTGATTTGTATATGTTTATTCCATGATCTAGAACTAATCATTCTTGAGCTTAAAGATCCGGTTTAGGGTTTTTATAAATCCTATCAAAAAGTGTGGGGTCTTCGTAAGGGCTCGAATCGTAACGAGCTAGTTAGAAAGTTCGTGTCGGAATTAATTGAGAACTCGTGAGTTATAGTTCAACAAGTTGGGAAAGGACTACGTAGTGGGATAGACTCGATTGTAGTATACGTGAGAGTATGAAGGAAAGCGTGGTTGTGTATGAATGACCATGAGAGATTTGGTTTGCAGTGCGATGTTATGGGTGGGGGATGTACAGTTATGCAATGGCATTAATCGCCAAGGTAAATGTACCAACTAGTGTCGTAGTGATGTAATGATAGAGAGGAAGAAAGCATCAAATAGAAGCATCTTGGGGGTTTCGTGTGAGATGAATGATTATTAAACAGAATGTTGGAGCACGTAGGTGTAAGTTGACGTTGTGGTATGTTTATGTTCGGGATGAAATGACAGAGTGATGGAGGGTAGTTACCCAATTGAGAAATCAAGTGTTATGATTGTAAGAGTCGCTTAGTAAGCATGTTTTGGAATCATTGGAGGTTTAAAGGTAGATAAGTGATGAGTTAGCCAACAGGTGTTATAGTAAATGCTAAATCTCTAAAGAGCATGATTCGTTCTTATGTGTGAGGGAATGATCCTAGAAGGAAACAGTTGGAAGTTTGGTTATGTTTAAAGAATGACATGATGATGTTGATTATGAGTCGGAATGGGAGTATGATCATTAGTTGATTTGAAACGTCATGATAGAGGTATAAGCCTTTGGTTGATGGATTAAAAATTTTATGGATTTGTTAAGTAATGACATTTATTTGTTATTACAGAATGCGTTATGGTTCTACTGAAATTCTTGCTAAGAGTTGATAAGGGAAAATCGTTATGTTAAAGTGAGGAGTTGATGATAGTATGATGGAATAAGTAATTCTCAAATTATTTTTGAAAAGTGTAAATTGTTGGGTTACTCAGGGGAGTTGTTAGCTAAGAAGTCAGTTTTGACTGACGAGTTTTGTGAATACCATCATATCGAGATGTGATGCTAAGTTATGACATTAAGTGATCAAATATGATAACTTATGGGTGTTAGAACGAAATGAATTGCAACTAAATTGGAGTTTATCAGTTGAAATGAGTGGGTCGAGTTAAAGTTGCTTGTGATAAAGAGAAGGATTGTTTTGTTTCGTGCGGTAAGGATCGGTGGTTAGCTTGCACTAGCCGAGAAAGGCAGTTGAGCGCGGAAACTGATAATGGGGTCATAAATCAGACAAGGATACTTAGGGGGTGGTAAGCATTGAGATACTTATAACCTTTGTCCGCATGTTATAATTTATAAGTTGGATCACGAGAGTTCGTGAGGAAGTGCTAGTGAGATTTAAGTCTTGATAAACAAGTTTGTCGGTTGTTTTGGAGTGAATTCCGGGACGGAATTCTGTTAAGGAGGGGAGATTGTAATAACCCAAATTAAGTGTTTTAATTTAAAAATAAAAGATAAGGGTTGATTGGTTATTTGTGAGAAAGTTTGAGGGCCAAATGGGAAAAAGGTAGGAAATCAATTTCCTTTCTTTTGGGAATATGCAATATTTTAGTATTAGGATAATATAGGGTTTCTTTCATTTTGGGCGAGGGAGGCGGCTGCACATCGAGAGAGAGAGAAGCTGGAAAAAAAAAGAAGAAAAACAAAGAAGAAGAAGAAGAAGAAGAAGAGAAGCCATGGGAGACATTGTGTTTTTCGTGAGAGAGAAAGAAGAGAGAAAGAGAGTTGGCCATGGGAGAGTGTTTTGGGTGCAGCCGGCAGAGGAGAGAGAGAGGCGAGAGAGAGAGACTGTCGTGTGAGAGAGACCACCGGCGAGAGAGAGAGACGCCGGCGAGGAGAGAGAGAGAGACGACGAGAAGAGAGAGAGCCGGCGAGAGTGAAAGAGAAACAGTCGAGAGTGAGAGAGAGATACAGCCGGAGAGAGAGAGATACAGCCGGAGAGAGAGAGAGAGAGAGAGCAGCGAGAGGGAGAGAGAGGGTCGTGTGAGAGAGAGAGAGCATCGAGGAGGAAGATGGAGGCTGCGAGAGAGAGAGATTGACGATGAGAGAGAAAAAGTGGCGGTGGCCGGCGGTGGTGGTCGCCGGAGTCCTAGGCAGCAGTTTCTTTTCCATTTCGTGAGGTTTTATTCCGGTAAGAAACCCTTCCATTTGCATTGCTCTCTTTTTCAAGTAATGTTAGACTTGTTAGGTCTCTAGTTGCACTTGGCTATGTGAAATGAGAAATCAAATAAGGGTATTAATGTCGAGTTTTGTTTATAATTCGTGTTGTCATAGTTAAATCAAGTGTTTATGTGGATTCTTGGTTAGAGAATGGCGTGTGTCAATTAAAAAGAAGAATTGTGGTCAATATGGAGTAGAGTTTGAATAATGGCGAATTATGTGGGTTTTGTTTTGAACCGTGTGTATCGGAAGTCGGTATGTTCCGGGAGTGGGCCCGTAACTCAAGTTTGGGCCGGGATTGGTTTATTGGGCCGAGAGAATTATTAAGTCCTTGTGGGCTTAATTATTAAGATTGGGCTTAGTTTATTATTAAAGTCTATAATTATTTAAAGGGGTCTAGTACATAATCGATAGTCTAATTATTAAATTTGGTCATATTATTATTATTATGATCCGGTTTTGTTATCTAGAATCAAATGTTATAATTTTATGTTGAGATCCTAGAGCCGGGTAAATTAATGGATCCGGTATAGTGTGTCAATTGGATGGGTGAGCAAAGACCATTAATTATGATTTTTGGACTAGAAGGTAATCTACCAATTTAGATAAGTTAGGGTTGAGTTCGGGGTTTAACTCGAGTAATAAGTGAACGGATTATGACGTACGTTATTAATATAATAGGTGTTCCACCTAGAGATCGGAAGTGTAAGTGGGGAGCTTTGGAGCAAGCAAGCCAGTTGAGTTTTCTAAACTAAAATGTATGGCTTTTAAAGTGTTTTCAAAATGTATTATGAATGTTGAGAAATTGCCATGCTTTATCATTATGCTTTAATTGCTTGAAAGTTGTTTAAAGTTTTATGTAGAATGTATGCATACATCATGGAGACGTAAACTGGCAAAGACGGGAGAGTAGTTCCGCCAGCTCTCGTGCGGGAAGGGAGGTCCCTATATGCCAGGAGCGAGGCTCCGCAAGGCAGCATGAGGCTGACTCGTTGTCACCTTCGGGTGGCTTCAGGGTGTCAGATTACGAGGAGGCAGACTTTAGTCCGTATACGATTTATTTATTGTGTTGAGTATAAATGTTTTATGCTGAAAAGATGAACTGTATTTAAATGCTTTGATAACTGTTAGGAGGGACTCACTAGACCTCAAGGTCTAACCCTCGCATTTTCAAATAAAGCCCTTTTCAGGTAAGCAGGTACAGAAAGGCTCTAGCAAGTAAGCAGGGCGTTAGCAAGAGAAAGATGGATAGTGTTGCGACACTATAGCTTTTCTTAGTTTACTTCTCAGTTGTGTAGGTTGTTTCCGCCAACCATTTTTGGATATTATGTAAGAAATTTTAGAGATGCGATTTTGGGATATTTATTTTATATGAAATGTATTGTTTAAAATTTGTTGGGTTGTTACACCATAGACTCAGCATATGGCTCAGAAGTAGTCCTTGGAGTTGGTGCAGATGATTGATCATAATCAGATGGCATAGATGGGACAGATGAAGGCTCAGATGAGACAGGTGAAGGCTCGGGTGAGACGGAAGAGGGTGGATCAGATGGTGGGGAGAGTATGGGATCTAATTAGAGTGAGTCCAATGAGATAGATGTGTCTGTGAAGAAAGAAGTAGAAGGAATGGGTGTGTCCTGAAATTTTGATACCGTAGAGAAGGGAATATGTTCCCAGAATGTGACATGACGGGATATATGAAGTCTCTTAGAGACTGGATCCCAACAACGATAACCTTTATATTCAATTCCATAGCCAAAAAAGCAACACAAACGAGAACGAGGTTCAAGTTTGGTGTGTTCATGAGATTGCAGCTGAACAAAGCAAGCACAACCCCACACTTTGAGTAGTTCATAGGGAGGAGAGACTCCATAGAGTACTTCATACGGAGACTTTTGATTTAGAATAGGAGTCGGGTGTCGGTTGATGGTGTAGACAGCCGTGAAGGCTGCTTCACCCCAAAAGCGTTCGGGACACTTGGCTGATATTAACAGAGTACGGACTGTGTCAAGGATGTGACGGTGTTTGCGTTCTGCACGACCATTTTGTGGAGAGGTGCAGGGACAGGAGTACTGAGAAAGAGTACCCTGAGATTGAAGAAAAAGGAGAAGAGGCGATTCTTTGTATTCCATAGCATTATCTGCTCGAAGGACCTTTATAGGCTTGGAAAATTGGGTTAGAATCATACGAGCAAAGGTGATATAAAATTTAGGTAACTCTGAGCGGTTTTTCATGAGATAAATCCATGTAAAACGTGTGTGATCATCGATAAAAATAACAAAATATCGAGCACCTCCCATAGATGGGTGTGGTGCTGGTCCCCATACATCAGAATGAATAAGATCAAAAGGGGAAGCAAATTTAAAATCATTAGTTTGAAAAGGTAAGGCATGGTGTTTGCCAAGTTGACAAGATAAGCAAGAGACATTTTCAGAGGAAGTGTTTCCTAACAACCCTGAACTAGCTAACACTTTTATTCTAGCTAAAGATAAATGGCCTAGGTGGGCATGCCATAGTTCAAAAGAAGGAGTACTAGAAACGGAAGCCGCAAAATTTGATGAAGGTAATGGGAGACGGAGGTAGACCACTTCAACCATCCGACCAACTTTACGGCCTACTCCAAGGATCTGCTTGGTCTTTGGATCCTGCACACCACAACCAGAAGGATGAAACAAAACGATTAGACCGGCTTCCATAAGCTGTGTAATTGAAATCAGACTCAGAGATAAGTTAGGAATGTGCAGCACATCATATAATTGAATGTTGGGGGTAGATACAGTCCCACTGAAAGATACAGGTAAACGAGTATCATCAGCGGTACGGAATGAGGAGAACATGCTGGAAGTTTGTTTAGAGACAAAACCGTCAGCCTTAGGTGTCATGTGGTTACAACAACCAGAGTCAAATAGCCAAGGGTTACCTGATGCAGAGGTATTGCATTGAGAATTCATACCCATAGAACCTGTCATGAGTTGCTCCATGAGCTCTTGATTTCGATGCATGAGTTCCATAAGGTCAGGTGTGGAGTTGTTGCTATGTTGTGCCTGGACTGCTGGCAATGGAGAATCTTGGGTCATTGAGCCAGCAACTGATTGAACTCGAGACTGCTGTCTTTGGTTACTGGAGTTCTTTGGATGTTTTGGGCAATCAGACCCATAGTGACGTGGGTGGATGATCCCACACCAGCGACATTTCCGAACTGGGCAGTTGAGTAGAAGATGAGAAGTAGAATGACAGAATGTGCATTCACTGTTGTTCCCCTTGCCTGCAGATTTAGACTGGTCATTGGTGCCCCATTTACCTTTTGGTTTACCTGAGCTGGAAGTGTAGAGCACAGTATCTGATGGTAGTGGAAAACGTTGTTGAAGACGAGTTTCTTTACTTAGCAGTTCAGTGATAGCTTCTTCAAGAGTAGGTAATGGATGTCGATGTAGGAGCGAGGCTCGAACGTTCTCAAAGCGATCAGTGAGACCCATGAGAATAGTAACCAAATGAAATTGGCTAAAGTAGGCAGTAAACTTTCGAGCAGTTTCATCAAAGATTTAAGGTGCACCCAGGTTCAGATGATCTCTAAGAGCTTGCATCTCAGAGATGTAGGAGTTGATAGACTGATCAGGCAGTTTCCTTTTGTTCTGGAAGGTAGTCCACAACTGATATTGATGAGATAAGCCTGTAGAAGTGTACCTGTTTGTAAGAAAATCCCATAGTCCTTTGGCTGTGGTATAGCCGAGGAATTGTTGATTGATCTCAGTAGTGGTAGAAGCGTTTATGAATCCAAGGATGCGAGCATTTGCATCGTCCCAATCATTCATACGTTTTGCAAAGTCGACTGCACTTTCCTTTTCCTCTTGAACAGGAATGGTAGACGTACCAGTGACATGGGTATAAAGTCCATGAGACTTGAGGAGAATGGACATATGGTGATGCCACAGGACGTAGTTTTTCCCATTGAGAACGACTGAGATGGGATTGGAGTGACTGAAGTTGTGAGCCATTCGAACTGATTCAAGGATTTGATAAAGCAGGTTTGTCGCAGCCAACTCTTGTCGCAACCAACAGATGTCGCAACACACCAGTGTCGCAACCAAAGGTCTTGTCGCAATAGGGAAAGTTGTCGCAACTGAGGATTGCGATAAGATACTATTCAAAAGATGAGGGTTGCGATAAGAACCCTTGTCGCAAGTGAAGGTTGCAATAACAGAACTTGTCGCAAGTGAAGGTTGCGATAAAAACAACCTTGTCGCAAGTAACAGTTGCGATAGTTATGATAATGAGGGTTGCGATAGTTATGATACTGAGGGTTGTGATAGTTATGAGACTGAGGGTTGCGATGCTTATGAGGGTTGCGATAGTTATGAGATTCAAGATGTTATTGAGTTGAATCTTCAAAACTGATCAGTTTTGGCTGAAATTTGGTACGCGGGTTCGTGACACTATTCTGGGCAACTTTAATGCTTGGTGTTTTGTCCGAAAAACAGCAGAAGATGGTTTTTCGAAGCAAAATAGAGTGTAGTGAATACAAAGATGTAAAACTCCGAAAATAAAATCGAATGATACGTACCTACAGCTCTGATACCATGTTAGAATTGGAGAGTCGATTGATAGATTGAGAGACAGACTTGAGATGGATGAATCGGTCGGCTTTCATATATTGAGAGAGAATTACAAAAGAGAGTCTATCTTAATAATGAACCCTAAGGGGGCGTTTGGTTCGCAGAATGTTTTTGGATGGAATGGAATCTGTCAAAGGAATTTGACTTTGAAGTAATTGGAATGGAATGTTGTCAGGTTTGACCAGCTGTTTGGTTGACAGAATTGGAATGGAATCTGTTAAAGGAATTGGAATCTGTCTGTTTGGTTCACACAATGTAGCTTTGGAATTGGAATGAAATTTGGGTAAATGACCAAAATACCCTTTTGTTAATTTTAATTTTTTTAAACAAAAAATGCTTTAATAAAATAGTCATTAAATACTTTAATAAAATTATTATTAAATACTTGAATATTTAAATCATATAATATACACAACCCAAACATAATAATAAACCAAATGACATTACTTGATCGATTTAGAAATTGTTCCACAAAAATACTTACGTGCTATCGTCACTAATCGATCATAGTTCAAATACATGTTCCAAAATAATTACATGCCACCAAAATAATTACATGTCACCAAAATACAAAAGCATGGTCTAGTTCATGTTCCAACTTTTGCAAAAATCATTAATAATTAAGTGGTCATTCTTGCAACATATGCCTCACAAACTCTTCCCGAGCTTCTCCTTCATAGTTCCAAAAACTTAACATGGCTTCAGGATCACGTGTTATTTTCCTCAATGCCGTAAACCTTTCCATTGAAGTAAGATCCATCTTGGCAAGTTCAGAACCAACAATGGACTTCTTTTGATGTATCTCCATCTCAACTTTCACCAAATTGTTCGATGTTTTTTCAAGTCTATCTCCAAGTATGACAGCAGCATTCTTTATTGCATCAACAAGAGGATCACCTCGACTCTTGCGCTTCCTACTACCTTGAGATGTACACTCTTGACTTGGCATTCGGCTATCTTCCATGACAACATTTTCATCAGATTCTTGTTCTTGACTTGGCAACTGGCTATCTTCCATGACAACATTTTCATCTAACCCATAAAAGTCTCTCGCTTGATTGCCATGAGCACGATCCTTTCCGAAAACGTAACACATGTCTTCATAATGTGGAAATGATTTGTTTCTCCATTTTGCAGCCTTTTTGTGTACCTAAATTTGCAAATAAAATAAAATAGAAACCATTAAAATAAATTCTTAACATGGTAATAAGTTAAACATCCCTAATATGTACCTGTAAGTAAGCATCCCAAACTGAATCGTCAGCAGTCACACGCTTCTTCACACTATCATACCCAAAACCACTTGTATTTGTACCATGTAGCATATCATGTACAGTTTGCCAAGCTTTTTTCATGGTTTTGATTCTGGACTCGATGTGTGGTTTACCTAATATATTTTTTTCAGGAAGGGAGATTTTCAAAGCTTCTTCCAGAACCAACAAGTACCCGCATTTGAAGCCATTATCAACTTTATATCCTCCAACATTAACCAAATTCACTAACGCCTCCAAAAGTTTGGCGTCTTCCTCTTCTATGTTTGGCTACTAAACAACAAACTGTAATAAAAAACCAAACAATAGCACTCATAGCTTCTTCCAAAAATAGTCGCATAATCCTACGTTTGCGTGTTGTGAGACTAATTCGGGCCATTTCCTGTTTATATATCATACATGAAACAGATTGTAAATTCACTATCTTTAAAGAACATAAGTCATATTGAGGAATTACACCAACTTAATCAATTCAGAGAAGCAAGAGCATATGCGAAAAACGTTTTCATTCTATAATACCGAAAGCACTACAGATAAATTGATATCAATGTCAATTTCTATTAAGCACTTTCTCATTTGACATGGTTCTTGGTGCTTATTTGATCGGTAACATGACAGCTTTAATTGTGAAAGGATCAAAGACAGAAAGATATAGGGATAAAATGTCGGATCTTCTTAAATATATGGACAGAAATAGATTAGGGAGAGATCTATTGAAGACCTTCCAAGCTCTATCCGTGCCCAGGTACAGAAAGGAGAAATAATTGCAGTTCTTCTAATGCCAAACGTACACATTGTTTACTGTTATTTTTTTAAACAACTGTGGTATGAAATTACCTTTTGCCTCAACTAGTCCACAAATCGATGTTTTTCATCATCAAAAATAGAACTCAATACTGGAAACTATTCTATTTTATATGTCAAGACATAGCGTATTGCTTTAGTATGAACATATTTCATGATCCAACATATAACATATGTCATCAATAGCATATGTTACTTCCTATCTTGCATTTTTAATACATCAGTAACAACATATATGCAAGCTACTAGCAAATGCTGAATATGAATACATGATTTGCAACAGAAAATGCAATAGAAACCCTAAAATAACTTGTAGACAGTAGAAATATATGATTTGCAATAGAAGCTTTATTTTGTTATGTTATTTTGAGGGTTGTGTAATGTATTAACAACAAATAGCATAAGCTTATAAATCTTTAAAATTCCATTCGGTCCAGAAGAAATCGGTCCACAAAACGAGAGACGAACCTGTGTGGAAGAACCTTGTGCGACCCTGTGCGACGATGGAGAGAAAACGAGAGTGGAACCCTGTGTGCGACGATGGAGAGAAAACGAGAGTGGGATGGCGGCTGATAAAAGATAAATTAGGGCAAGGGTAGTTTTGGAAATAATAAAATGTTCAAATTCCATTCCTTTGGAATACCATGGTTAAGGGAAGGAATGAAAAATGTCTTGCCAATGGAATTGAATGTGTTGGACAACCTAAGGGGGGGGGGGTAAGGTTGTATTTAAAAACTTTTACTTTCAAAAAATCTTTTATAAATAAATACAGTACAGAAACAGTATAAATAAATCAGAGTATACAAATAGTAAATACACAACAATTATATAAACAGATATAATTAAAATGCACAGAGATTATATAAATAAATATAAATGCAAAGCAGTTTATATAAATAAATATAATAAAGCACAGCGGAATAAATAAAGAGATAAGGGATAGAGATACTTGACACAGAGATTTACTGATTTACCACCAACTGTGATAAACCAGCAGCCGAGACACTTCTCGACACGATCCAATAAATGTATTCTTTACGGTAGAAATACAAACCAAGTACAAAGGTATTGTAATAGTTTCTCAAGCCTCTGCTATGAGATAAACAGGATCACACACCCGTTATTCAAAAACTTACAAGAGGAGTATAACTCACAATGGGTAATCACTCTTGTATAATATCTCACACTTGGATATTTTATAAAAAAAAATTTTATAAAATATATATTATAAGTGAGAGTGAGAGAGCTGAGAGAGGTTGCTGCTTGTTACTGTTGTGTTGTTCTAGGTCTTGTTGTCTTCATCAACAGCATGCTTCATATATACCAAGAAGCTCCAACGGTCATGTGCAGCCGCGGTATACCGCCAAAAGGCACGCGGTATACCGCCGTCAGAAAAGTGCACTGACACACCAAACGGCTACATGCAAAGTTGGCAGGAAAAAGTACCCGCGGTATACCGGCTGTACCGCCGCGGTATACCGCCGTCAGGAAAAGCCATTTCAACCAATAGGAATTGCACACGGGCCTGCCGCGGTATACCGGCTGTACACCCGCGGTATACCGCCAAAAGTGTACTCGCGGTATACCGGGTATTCCCCACGGTATACCGCCGTCAGGAATGAAACTTTCCAGGACAGCAACCAAATCTTGCTGATCTTCTTAAAACCTTTATTAAAGTTAATTTATGGGTTTTTAGAAATATCCAAGTGGTATATTATTTTAGGGTGTTTATCATTATTAGTTATAAACAATAATGACGACGTAAACACTTCCGTCTTGAACCCTTCAGATTAAATCTTCGTGTTCTTCAACAACTGCACACTTGGATTAAATTGTTAGATAAACAATAATGCGTTGTGTTTGTAATCATCAAAATAAATATATATAAATATATAGAGATGTGGTACACTTGCACCAACAATCTCCCCCTTTTTGATGATGACAAACACAACCGCTAAACAAGAGCATAAGCGGTTTCTCTCCCCCGTTTGTCGAAACAAAAAGGGTCAAGAAAGACGGTATGCTTCCCCTCGAGAGATGCTCCCCCTCAAAATATGCATATATTTGAGGCAGCATAAACTCATGGGTAAATAGAGCTAAAAAGCTCCCCCTCAAATTAATAACGATATCAATTTGATTTTATAAAATTTGAGGGATAAAATAAAATGCAAAAAGCAATAGAGACAAAGATATACAAACCAATACGAAACACTTGCACCAAAACGGATCTTAAGGCTTCAATATTCGGTTAATTTTATGTGATTAAAAAAAAATCACCACGTATTATGACCTCGTCAGGTAACCACGTATTATAACCTCGGCAGGTAACCACGTATTATAACCTCGGCAGGTAACCACGTATTATAACCTCGGCAGGTAACCACGTATTATAACCTCGGCAGGTAACCACGTATTATAACCTCGGCAGGTAACCACGTATTATAACCTCGGCAGGTAACACGTATTATAACCTCGCCAGGAAACACCTACAAAAGGCAAAGAAAATATTTCGTGGTACCCTTTTCATATGGGTCCTTTTAACAGTTAGTATAAAACATAAACTGCAAAAAAAATATGTTGTCGACATAAAACAAACACGACAAACATACAAAGCCATATAAATGGTTTAAAACCACAAACGCATCCCACCGGGATTATCAACATTAAACATTCCTTTCGGAATCCATTTTCTAACCATTTTAATTTTACGATTGTATTTATCATACACATAAAATGAAGCATTTATATTCGCATTAGGTCTAGAAAAATTGCTATTATACATGCGAGCATACGGTTTCCTTCCATAATTCACATTTTTTATTTTTGACATATATGGAGGTTTTCTCGTATCAACTTTAGGAGATGCAAAAAATCTTTTAATGGGTTTACACGAACATTTATCAACACATGTATCGGAACCAATGCCTTTACGACAATTTATACGATTAGGCATATTTAGCATTTTAAGCACTTTATCATTGCTATTTTGAAATGCATTAGCTAACAGATTATCTTTCTCATGCGATTTACATTTAGCATTTAAATATGCAACTTCATTTTCAAGAGACTCGCATTTTGTACATGCAACACTTTCATTTTTATTTTCACTTAAGCATGCTATTTTATCATTTAAAATAACACAAGATTTACAAATATCTTTTTCACTTAATTTATTTTCTAATTTAGTGATAACATCTAAATCATAAGCAGATTTTTGTTTACCGTCATCTATTTCCTTTTTATATACAGATACGGTTTCTTTTAAATTAGAAATTTCATCTTTATATTTATTTGCGAGAGCGGCCATAGCATGAAATGATTTATATAATTCGTCAAGATTATTTTCATCGTCACTATAGTAATTATCACTATAATTATTATCATAATTATTTTTAGAAGAATATGATGAAGATACCTCATTATCATGGTCGGCCATGAAACAAAAATTTTTGGCCTCATTTATGCTTGCGCTCAACGCGCCTCCAACGAGAGCTTTTGGTGTGTTGATTTGTTTTGCTCGTTTTGGACACACACTTGCATAGTGATCCTTGTCACCACACACATAGCAAAAGCCTTTCTTTTTATTGGCTTTTTCATCGTCGCTAGATTCGTCATATTTGTCTTCACTTTTGTGGACGTTGCGACTTTGGTTTTTACTACCACGACGGTAGTCTTCATTTTCTTGAAACCTATCAATATTGGCAAACTTTTTGTTAGAAAGAAGTTTAGAAAGTTTTCTTACCAACTTGACTAAATCGTCAAGATTTTCGGGTTCATCATCGGATGAACTTGCATCTTCCTCCTCTTCCTTTTCTTTTGAGGCAACGACCTTGAGAGCGATGGATTTCTTTTTGACTTGCTCCCGGACTTGATTTCTTCTTAGTGCAATTTCGTGCACTTTAAGATTGCCGATGAGATCATCGAGCTTCATAGTTGCGAGATCTCGGGAGTCTTCCAAGGATGTGATTTTTGCCATCCACTCCGAAGGAAGTGCTCGAAGAATTTTCCTTACATAATCCTCATTAGGATAAGTACGACCTAATCCCTTCAAAGTAGTCATAATGAGGTTAAAACGTTTAAACATTGAGTCGATTGACTCATCTTTTGACATTTCAAATAATTCATAATCATGAACTAAAATGTTTATTTTAGAACTTTTAACTTGAGTATTTCCACGATGAGTGTCACTCAAGCTTTGCCAGATTTGATTAGCAGTTTTACAGGTATATACTCTTTCTATTTCATCGGAAGTTAAAGCAGCATATAATATATTTTTAGCCTCAAAATTTAAACAAAAAAGAGATTCTTCAGCGGGAGTCCAGTCCTTAACAGGTTTATCAACAATAACATTATTTTTTATAATAGTAGGGTTAAAATTCCCATTTTCTATAATATCCCAAATTTTTTGACTTTTGCCACGAACGTGACATTCAAATAGCTCGGCCCAAATGCCAAACTTTTCAGTATCTATCAAAGGAGTTTTAGAGAACACAAAATTAGTTTGTTGAGCCATTTAAAAAAAATTAAAGAAATGACTTTAAAAATTTAAACAGAAAATTTTTGAAAGCCCCGCTCTGATACCAAATGTTGGACAACCTAAGGGGGGGGGGGTAAGGTTGTATTTAAAAACTTTTACTTGGATATTTTATAAAAAAATATTTTATAAAATATATATTATAAGTGAGAGTGAGAGAGCTGAGAGAGGTTGCTGCTTGTTACTGTTGTGTTGTTCTAGGTCTTGTTGTCTTCATCAACAGCATGCTTCATATATACCAAGAAGCTCCAACGGTCATGTGCAGCCGCGGTATACCGCCAAAAGGCACGCGGTATACCGCCGTCAGAAAAGTGCACTGACACACCAAACGGCTACATGCAAAGTTGGCAGGAAAAAGTACCCGCGGTATACCGGCTGTACCGCCGCGGTATACCGCCGTCAGGAAAAGCCATTTCAACCAATAGGAATTGCACACGGGCCTGCCGCGGTATACCGGCTGTACACCCGCGGTATACCGCCAAAAGTGTACTCGCGGTATACCGGGTATTCCCCACGGTATACCGCCGTCAGGAATGAAACTTTCCAGGACAGCAACCAAATCTTGCTGATCTTCTTAAAACCTTTATTAAAGTTAATTTATGGGTTTTTAGAAATATCCAAGTGGTATATTATTTTAGGGTGTTTATCATTATTAGTTATAAACAATAATGACGACGTAAACACTTCCGTCTTGAACCCTTCAGATTAAATCTTCGTGTTCTTCAACAACTGCACACTTGGATTAAATTGTTAGATAAACAATAATGCGTTGTGTTTGTAATCATCAAAATAAATATATATAAATATATAGAGATGTGGTACACTTGCACCAACAGAATGGAATTTTAAAGATTTCATTTACTCAAAAGATTGAACCAAACACTGGAATGGAATCTTGTCAAAGGAATCTGACATTCCAATTCCACCAGATTCCACCAGAATCTGTGAAACAAACGGCACCTAAGAGATCTATTTATACAAGGTAAGTTACACATAATTACAGAAAGGACCCTGAACTATACATATTAACAATAATACTCTAACACATGTTATTTCCGTCCAACACCATTCTTTCGATTTCAACCTCGATTTTAGCCTAAATGCACCCCGGATTTGCAAAAATGCAAAGCGTGAAGAGTGTAGATAGATGTGTTGGCTTTCCAGAACATCTTGAATCGTTTAAATCGAGGATTCGGTGTGTGAAATATGATTAAAATTAGGGGTGACAAAAAACGACTCAACCTGCCAATCCAACTCAAAATTAGCAGGTTTGGTTGAGATTTTCAACCAATTAAGTTAAATGGGTCAACCAACCTCAACCCATTTATGTAATTGGGTTGGGTTGGGTTGAAATTTTCGACCTATTTTCAACTTGATTTCAACTCATTTCCAACATAATTTCAACACATTTGTAACCTGTTTTCAACCTATTTGAAACATGTTTTCAACCCATTTATAGTACTAGTTAATCAAATTAATTTAATTTTAATATCTTTTTATTTTTTAATGATTAAAAAATTAATAGAAAATAAACATATGTTTCCTAAGACGTTAAGACCTATTTTGAAAAAAAATAGTATTTTCCTCCTCAAGTCCACTGAAAACCCTAGTTGGCGACGACAACAATCCACCTCTCCCTCGGCCCTTCCAGACTTCACAGAGTTCACGTCGTTCCTACGTTTCAGTCCCACGAAATCGTTGTGGTTGTGCTTTTGTCATGAAATTAAGTAGTGTAATTATTTTAATTTTTATTTAAAATTTTAAAATTAAATGGGTCAACTCAGGTTCAACTCATTTATTTAACAGATTGTGTTGAGAAAATCTTAAACAGGTCAACCCGTTACCAACCCATTTAAGCATCAGGTTGGGTTGAAAATCTCAACTCATTTAGTTAAATTGGGCTGGGTTGAGATTTTAAACCCAATTAATAAATGAGTTAAACCCGAACCCAACCCAACCTCACCCATTGCCACCCTTAATAAAAATTCCACAGTCTCGCAAATCTGTCAACATTATTCTTTTGTTTCTTTTTTCGTCACGTCCTATGATCATTGATGCTCACTTTAATTGACGTATTTAAGTCGATTTTTTGAAAAGATAAAATATATATTTATACATATTCAGACGTATGTTCATACATTTGTCAGTTCATAAAAACAACCAATCTTCTTAATTTATATTTCATAAAAACCATAAGAGTGCGTTTGGTTTACGGGAATGGATTGGATTTGGATTTCAAGTGCATTTCAATCCCATGTTTCCATAGAATTTGGAATTGGAGGGTTTTGGAATCCTTGAATTTTGTTAGAAATCCCATGTTTGATGGATTTTGAAATCCTTTGGTGAAGGTCGGGATTTGAAATCCAATCTGGACGGGATTTGTGAGGCATGTTTGAGAAGCATGTGAGGTTTATTGAATTTTCGTTCACTATCGCTTTGTTACTAAAATAGAAAAAAGATAAGTAATAATTAATTATTATTAAGTTGTTTTAATACTAATAAACTATTGTTACTAATAAATTAAACAATATCTATTGGTTTGATATATATATATATAATAAACAAATTTGGATTTGAAATCCAATCCATTCCAATCCATTCCCGTAAACCAAACACACCCTAAGTGAAATCAGATTTCAGATTTCAACACCTCTCAAAAAACAAACCCCACCTTGATAATATAGAAAGTGACATATTCAATGAGCTTTAAAATGGCAGTTTTATACAGGAAAAACAAGTTTATTCAAAACACGTATTTCCTAATTAAAAAACATATTCCTTTTATTTATGAAAAAACTATTGTAAACAAAAACATTTTTAATCGATACAAACAAAATAAGTCACACAAATATAAATATATATATATATATAGGCTGGGTATCAAATACAAACCAACTAGTTTGTACAAACTCGTACAAACCATACATAGCTTCATGATTTTGTAAATTTGGCTTCATGAATGTATATATATATATATATATATATATATTTTGGCTTCATGAATATATAATTTGGCTTCATGAATATATCATTTGGCATTTTTAACTAATTTTTTTACAAAAATACCCTAAAATACCCTTATTTTTGTAAAAAAATTAGTTAAAAATGTCAAATGATATATTCATGAAGCCAAATTATATATTCATGAAGCCAAAATATATATATATATATACATTAATGAAGCCAAATTTACAAAATCATGAAGCTAGGTATGGTTTGTACGAGTTTGTACAAACTAGTTGGTTTGTACCCGATACCACCTCTATATATATATACCCATAATTTAATGAAAAATCTATTAAATTACCATTTTTATTAATTTTGTTTTAAATAAATAAAATAAAAATTGTTGAATAACAGGAGACCCGATAATCACGGAGGATGACGAAAGCTAAGCTGACCAGTGATGGTTATGCTCCAATAGCAGGAGCAAGAAAATCTATTAAAATATTGGATTTAAAAATAATCTTAATTCAGAAAATCTATTATTTTAATTTTAATACTAATGATAAAATTTATTTATTTTAATTGATAACAATAATTATAGAGTTTTACAGCATGAAAATTAATAAATAGAAACACAAAAACTAAGATTAAGATTAATTTAAAATACTATTAAAGAAAAGAGTAGATAAGGAACAAAAATCTCCCTCTCAGTGTATGATACCTTAACGCTGTGTTCTCGAAACTCATTTTAGGAAAGAAAGGAAAGAGAAATGGGTGGAAAATAAAAAAAACTCGTGTTCTTGAAACCTTTTTAGGAGAGAAACGAAAGGAAACGGAAGAAAAATAATGATAAATTTTCTTCCAAAACTTTCCTCCCAAATGTGGGAGGAAAGGGAAGGAAAGGAAAAGAAAGACATTTAAAAAAATTACTAAAATTATTAAAATTACAAAATTACCCGATATTTCCTTATAAAAGATATATTTTTAAGGGTATATTAGTAAAAATGACATCTTTCCTTTCCTTTCTCTCATGTTCAAGAACACGAAAAAATATTTTATTTCCTTTCATTTCCTTCCTTTTCTTTATCTTTCGAGAACACAAATGAAAAAATTACATTTCTTTCCTTTCTTTTCTCTCCGTTTCTTTTCCATCCATTTCCTTTCTTTTCTTTTCTCTCCAGATTAGAGAACACAGTGTAAGAGCATCTCCAACGACTTCCCTATAATTTCTCTAAAATTGAGAACCAAAAGCCAAAATCCCTAAAAAAACTACATTCATCTCCAACAGCTTCCACATTTTAGAGAATCCAACATTAATTAAAAATTAAAATATTATATTCATCTATTAAAATATTATTTCTCTCTCAACATATTTATTTTCAAAGTTTTCTATTGGTCCTCTCACTTGGTAATCATTTTTGGAGTGATCTCCATATTTGGAGAAAAAAAACTTTATCTCTCCAACTTTCTCCATTTTGGGGATAGTTTTGGGAAAGCTGTTGGAGCAAAATATTAGCCCAAAATCCTCATTTTCTCCATTTTCCCCATTTTGGGGAAGCTGTTGGAGATGCTCTAAATCCTGTCTAATCTGATAAAAGTAAGAAAAATTGTTCTATCCAGTATTAAAAGGAAAGAAATGAATCTGGATATAATGATTGAGCGTTTGGATCTTACAAAATTAATCAAAAATAGAATATTAATTATGGAACGTACCCGTCTATCTGTAAAAAATGACGGACAATTTTTTATGTATCAAATCATTATAATATTTTAATTTCAGTAATTTATTTTTCATTCCAAAAGCAATCAGAAGATTAACGAACATGTATTATAGGGAATTTAATTAAAATACACAAAGTTTGACTTTGACTTACCAAAATACCCATTTTCTCGTTGAATTTACCAAAATACCCAAAGTTTCCGCGGTGGACCCTGCGATCGCGGGATAGGGCTTACGTGGCACCCGTGTTGGGCCAAAGTGTCCCGCAGAGCCCCTAAACTATGCTCGCGGTGACACTTTTGGTCCCTGTCCGCGGTGGGCAAAAAAATTACGTTTTTGGTCCTTTTTTGCACGAAACTTTGCATGCTTTTACTATTTATTTCCACAATTATTGTACTTTGAAGACCAATTTGTGGTTCAAATTCACTGGCATGTTTGAGATTTCATCCATAAATATCAGTAAAATGCAATTCATAATTCACACCTTTCGCTTGCTTTCTTTCTTCAGTAAACAAATGGCATCGTCATCTAACCCATCGTCTACACCTGAAGGAATGCCACCTAAACTCCAGAAGGCGATAGCAGCAAAGGAAAAGGAGATAGACCAACTGACAGAAGAGTGGAAACAGATTATCGCCAGGAAGAAAGTCCACTTGACAAGGATCGAAGTGGAAGAAAAGGAGATCAAAAGGATGAAAGGGGATATAAAAGATATGGAGGCTCGTATTCGTCGAGAAAAAGAAGAAATTCACCACTGTACGCAAGACTTCGCAATTCTTCAAGCGAAGATAAGCGACAAGCAAAGTTGGATTGATCAAACTAAAGCAATTTTTCAGTAGGTGGTGGTACGGGTGTTGCTTTAGTACTTTGTTGTTTATGTGTTATTGTTTTGTAGTTTTCCAGTTCGACATTGTTGTTTCGTTCCTTTCCTGTTTGTATGTTGTTGTTTAACTTGTCCTGAATAAAGGTCTCTAATTTGTCTGAAAAGTAGTGTTTAAGTAGTCTGAAATTTGTCTAAAAAGTGGTTCATATTAAAAATACAACTCATAGATGTTATACAAGATTATTTCATAACAAACACATACTAATCATTGAATATTTTTTGATTTATTTATTTTATTATCGATGGTCCAAGTGTAAGTATTAAAAATTGGCGAAGGCTTTGTGATGGACAGACATCGATCCTTTTGTGCATACTCTGCAACTGCAAATACTTCAGCTCCAAACACACATGAATCATCATTCGCCAAATACCCATTTTCACAATTCTTAAATGAGTCCAGTGATACCAACTTGTCAAAACCCCATTTCATATATAACCATTACTATTCTCTCAATTTAGACTACTACCATTACTATTCTCTCCATTTAGACTACTACCATTATGATCATCATCCCATGTTCTGTTTCAAGTACCTTTCAAGGGAAATCAACGTTCAGATCAACGGTATAATATGGTATAGTTTCATGTGGCTCAAGCTCCGATGGGCCCTGCGTGTTACTTACTTGGCTGACTGAACGTCTACTCCTTGGCACGGTTGAAGGGCGGGATTTGGACATTCTCCACGAGTATGTCATACGTATTGGCACCGAGTACATTTTCGCTGTATCGAACCTTCACCACGTGATGGACGTCGGTTGTTCTTTCTCGGTCTCCCGGCTCTGTTCTTACCATTTATTGGTGGATAGCATGGCGGAAGGGGGTCGGGTGGATACACCCATTACTTCAGGGGGTCCAGCTGGATTTATTACCTCTGCGTATGTTCTCTGGTAAGTTTCGGACTTGAAGAAAGTTACAGCCAAGTCGCTGCAATCTCTACGACCCATATGTCTTGCCGCAACGATGGCATGGCCGCACGGTAACCCAGATTTTTGCCATTGGAAACAGGAACAAACATGGTCGGTCATATGGACAGTCGCGTGAAGATGGTTATCCTAAACCTCGTACCTCCCATACCCAATTTCTCTTACCCTCCATGTCGACGCGTGACGCGCCCTGAAGAGAACTATCTCCTCCGCCGCTGGTGTGAGTCTACTTTGCAGCTCAGCTCCTTTTCGGCGTCGAAGTTGGTACCACTCTTGTTGAAAGCTCCGAAAGTAGTCCATAAGATTAACAATCGGACATCTACGTGCAAAACGGGAGAGTGCATTCACCGACTCTGCACTATTGGAGGTCAGAATGTCATACCGTTGTGCAGGAAAATGGGTCGCGGACCACCTCTCCGGTCCAACATCGTCCATGACTTTGGCTGCTTTGTGTGCACTAACTCGTAGAAGATTCATGTACCGGTCAAACTCCCGATTCGTATATGCTCTGCATGCCACCCAATAGACATCCTTGTAGGTGGTAATACGTTTGTCCTGGGTTTTGGCGTTCATCTCCAAATGTCGACAACAATAGGCGTGAGGGGCGTTTGGGTACATGGCAGAGATTGCGCGCTTATGGAAGGAGCCCTGTCGGACATAAACACCGACCCTTGCAGGTCTCCGATAGCTTGTCTCAACATGGACAGAAACCAAGTCCACTCGTCCCCGGTTTCGGACTTGCCTACTCCGAAAGCTACTGGAACGATGGAGTTATCCCCGTCCATGGCAACCGCCAGGAACATCATACCCAAGTAAGGGCCCTTTAAATGGGCAATGTCTATTACCAGGACACGACGCAGATTTGCCAGAAATGTGCGGATCTGCAAAAACGTAGGTGGTTTACCTTTGTAAATGTTACAGTTTATAATGTGTAAACATATGACGTGTTAAAATACGTACCGCGGATCCAAGGGCCACGAAGCACATCTCAAACCGTCCATGTGAATCGGTGCTTAGCTGGGTGACAGTACCTGGATTCTGCAGCTGCAAATTATATAAATATGTTGGGAGTCGTTCATACGACTCCTCGAACGTGCCTCTCACCAATAGCAGTGCCCTGCATCGCACACGCCAAGCTTGGTGGTAACCAATCGTGACGTCGAACTGCTGGTGTACATCGTCCATGATGTCCTTTGGACGCAATGACCTACTAGCATCAAGAAAATTTGTTTTTCAGTATCGCACCCAAAGTCCTTTTGGTGGCTTGTTTGTGGTTGGGATTCATTTGCGTCCTCGAACAAGTGTGTACGTCGTCCAATTTTCTAATAAGTAACGCCCCTCCTTTCTCTCCCTCGGGAATCGCGTACATCCTCCACTTACAGTTTTCTCTCGCACATTCAACTTCGTATCGGGTTTTGTCGGATCTCGGCGTGTGACTTTCGAAACCCTCTTCCACGAACTTAAGTCCGATCTGACTTGCCAAGTGATCCTTCGAATCAAATATCTGACCTACTTTTAACCTTAAACTGCGATTATAAGGTGTAGGTTCGTAGGTTTGTGTATGAGTATTCTGGTCTGGAAGAATAGGGGGCATATCAAAATAGTCATTTAACTGACTAAATGATTTATTACTAGGGGTATATTCTTCGTGATCATCACTATTGGTATCTGATCTGTCTATATCAGCATTACCCGTTTTGAAAACATAGGTTTCGTCATCAGCAACTCCAGCACAGCGTCCTTCTTGTGGTTGTTGTTGTTGCGTCTCCGGAACATAATCAGGAATACAGTCGTCAGGCTGAAATTGAGAATCAGGCTGCTCCATTTGGAGGTCTTCGTCTCCAGCGTCGTCATCACCTTCGTCGTCATCATCGTCGTCACCGTCGTCATCACCTTCGTCGCACACCGATGAATCGGCATACACAAAAAGTAATGGCGGTCTTTCTAATTCGGCTGCAAAGTGCAGAAAACCATAGATATCCCTATCGTTGGATAACTCCACAATTGACCCATCACCATTTTTAAACACTAACTTGCAAACAGTAGAATGGTCGATTCCACATTTTTGCATGGCGTATGCAACAAACTTCTGATGAGTAAAGTTTACTGGCAATTTTACACCATGCTTAGATTTATAAGCAAAATTCCACTCATTGTTGTCTTGCACCCATTCACCATCGAAACAGAAAAATAACTTAGCTTTTGCAACAGATGAACTCATTTTTTCAGTAGTATCTCAAAAACAAAATACTGAAAAAAGAAAGCAAGAAAGAAGGATGGAATGGGTGTGAATTATGGATTGCATTTTACTGATATTTATGGATGAAACAACCAACATTGATGAAACAACCAACATGAATTGCAACCACAAATTTGTATTCCAAGTACAATGATTCAACATTGATGAAACAAGCCAGTGAATTTGAACCACAAATTCGTCTTCCAAGTACAATAATTGCGGAAAAAACAGAAAAAACCAGTAAAAGCATGCAAAGTTTCGTGCAAAAAAGGACCAAAAACGCAATTTTTTGCCCATCGCGGGCAACCACCGCGGGCAAGGACCAAAAGTGTCATCGCAGGCATAGTTTAGGGGTTTCGTGGGACACTTTGGCCCAACACGGGTGCCACGTAAGCCCTATCCCGCGATCGCGGGGTACACCGCGAAAACTTTGGGTATTTTGATAAATTCAGCGGGAAAATGGGTATTTTGATAAGTCAAATTCCAACTTTGGGTATTTTAATTAAATTCCCTATATTATATTACTTATATTTTAATTTATAATAATTACAGATTTATTCTTAATTAAATCATTTAATAGCTGCACGTGTCAATTTAACTTGGTTATAAACAAAGCAGGTGCTTCATAATAACCCGACAAACAAACATCATCACATGCTTGTCTGGGCCAGTATGGATTCATCATACGCCTTTTTGTTAAAGAACTTTATACATTACGTTACATAATTAAATAAAGAAAAATTAATTAAAATATCCGTTTTTAGACCCCTTTTATGAAAATACTCATTTTCTTTATGAAAGTGTCCGTGATCACAGATTTCTTTTGTGAATCGGATTTTTGGTCCGTGAAATTTGGTCCCCCGTCACAAATATTAAATATTCAATAATTTATTGGTACGTGAAAAGAATTTAGAAAAATCAATTTCACGGAAAATCATGGTATTATCATTTGATTTTGGAAAAATCAATTTATTGATATTATCTCTACTTTCATTTAATTTTGGAAGAGTTAACAAAGTTTACGGACCAAAAAATCAATTTCATGGACAACACATTCATTTTACGGACCAAAAATCCAATTCACAAAATGAGTTCGAGATCACGTGTACTTTCACGGAGAAATTTGTATTTTCATGAAAATGAAAATAGAATGAATATTGTCAATCAGGTTGTAGCGCAGTGGTTGATCGTCCTGAATGATGTGGTGGAATATCCTATCTACCCAGAGTTCGATCTCAGACGTCCTCAACATTGATAAGACATCTTTAAGTTTTAAAATTGCCAGAGATTAGTCTGGGCTGTGCCTGAGATACCCTTTCAAAAAAAATAGAATGAATATTTTTGTGAGAGAGGATCCAAAATTGAGTACGTTAATTAATTTCCCTTTTATAAATATTGTTTATATTTTGATCTTCATTCAATTTTTTATTTTTTATTAATATATTTAAAAAATAGATATCTCTATGCTTAGTGTCGTATATCTATATATTATTAAGTATTTAAGTTTTTGCTTTTTAAACAATAACTTGAACATTAATTATACCCCCTGCAACCCCTGTGCACTCTGTCGGCTTTCTCACAAACCAAAATTAAATTAAACATTTATCTTTTATACCCTTTTAATTATTTAATTATTTTACTTTATACTTTTTATTTTTTTAATTTTCATTTTACACCCTCATCATATTAACACATATAATTGTTTATTAGCTAAAATACGTTTAAAAATACGTTTTAATTTTAACAAATTACACCATTATAATCATCTATTCGATACGTTCGAAATGAGGCTAAGATTGAATATTTTTTGATTTAATTATTTTATTATATATCATATATACCACATAAAAATATTTTTTATATTTACAATTCATACCCTTATAGTTAATTATTTAATTTATGGTACTGTAATAACTTTTAGGAGAGTTTTTTTTGTCTCATTTATTTTTGTAACGCCAATGATTATAAGCAGTTTCAAATAAGGGGGTGTTTGGGATTGCTTAATTATTTTATTATATATCATTTATGGTACATCTCTTACTTTTTCAATTTTCGTTTTACACTTTTATCACATTAACATAATAATCATATATTAACTAAAATATGTTTAAAAATTACGTTTTAACATATCACATTAACATACATAATTACGTTAAAATACGTTAAGGAATTCGATATATATATTTTGTTTATAAAATACGTTAAGGAATTTGAAGCCAAACCGACCCAACCCGCCAACCCAATCAAAAGATTTCTTATAAATATTTTATTTATAAATGAGACATCACGGGTTGGCGGGTTGGGTCGGTTTGGCTTGGGGTTAACCCGTTATCAACCCAATATATGCGGGTTGGTGAAAAATAGTATCGATTATACATCGGGTTGACTCGGTTTGAGTTTTTTGCCTCGGACTGGGTTGGGTTGGCCGGGTTGGTCGAAAATTATTTGGCTCATTTCGAAGGTATCGACGAGACGATTATAGTGGTGTAACTTATTAAAATTAAAAAGTATTTTTAACGTATTTTAGTTAATATACAATTATATGTGTTAATATAATAAAAGTGTAAAATGATAAATAGAAAACTAAAAGGTATAAAGTAAATTAATTATATAAGTATAAGGGGGTGAAATGTAAATTTGAAATAAAAAAATAAAAAAAGATGGCATGTGAGGGAGGGGGTATACAAATTGTGGCAGGGGGTAGGGATAGAAAAGCCCTATTAAAATTAGGGATGTGCAACGGTTGGGTTCGGACGGATCGGAGCCCAAACCTCACTACCCGATCGGATTTCGGGGTGAAGTTAGAGTAACCGAAACCCGTCCAACTAACGAATCAGATATCGGGCTGTTCGGGGTCGGGTTCGGATCGGTTCTGGTGCTCGGGTTGAAAGCTACCAGTAGTAGTCCAGTACAACTACAAATCCAGGTCTTTAAATTTACAATTTAACCCATATAAAATTATCAATGATGCAATTGAAAGTTCCAAACTTTATCAAAAATCTTTAAAACGAAGTAGATTGTAGAATACAAGCCACATATGAAGAAAACCACGTATGGAGAAAACATAGAATCAAACTATCAAAGTAAGAAAGTAAGGAAGTAGGAAGACATACCAATGTACTACGGTACCAGCGGTGGTCGACGATGGAGAATCGGCGGTGGCCGACGGTTGAATCGTCTCCACTCTCTACTCCAGTAGTGGTCGGCGATGGAATCGTCTTCGTCTCCAGAGGCGTCGATGGAGAATCGGCAGTGGCCTACGGTGGAATCGTCTCCACTCTCCACTCTAGTAGTGGTCGGCGATGGAATCGTCTTCGTCTCCAGAGGCGTCGATGGAAAATTGGAAATTAGGTTTTTTAGGGTTAGGATTTAGGGGTGAGAAGTATATATATTTTCTTATTAATTTAAAAAAATTCGGATATTCGGGTCGGATCGGGTGGGTATACCCTGAACCCAACCCGATCCTACAAACCCGAAATAAAAAATCGGGGATCGGATCTCGGGGGGTCGGATATTCGGGTTAGACCGTTTCATGTGTTTCTCGGGTTTAGGGCGGGTTGGGTTTTCGGGTTTCGCTCACCCCTAATTAAAATTTCCAATTTCTAAAAGATTTATATTTTAACTTTTTTAATCTTAACACCAAAGTTTTTTTTTTTAAATCTCTGCTAGCCCATTTTAGTTTTGGTTTTATGAAACTGAATCAATTGTGAGACGATATGTTCAAAAATATCAAATATTTTTATTGTTTATTTGGTTAATTGACTTTATATTGATCCAATCGGACCTATTTGTTGGTGTTTCGTGGGATTTACGAAGGACCGGTGTAATGATGTTTTAAAAAACACTAAAAACTTTTGTTTTATAATAATCAGTTAATAAAAAAGTTACTTATTTTTTATAATTTGTTTTTATAATGATTTATAAAAAATGGAATTCAATTCCAAATTCTTATGTGAACCTATATTTATTTTATAATGTGAACATTTTTGTGTGTTTGTGAAACAAAAGCTACATGTAAGAAAATTTTGCACTATAAAGGGAATACATATGAGACAAAGAAATTATGAAACAAGTAGATGTTCATCAACACAAATTTCTCATATTTATCACATTGTGAAGATCTCGCTAATTGTGGAAAGGTTCAAACGATAAAGCGAAAAAGTCTCATTACCCCCCACACACACACATCTATATATATATATATAATTACACATATGGGGTTGGGTTCCATTGAGAAGTGCCAAATATGGTGATAAGTGATTATCAATCGTTGGATGAGAAATAGACGAACATTAGGATGAGATGCACCGGGTCAAGTTCCTTCCAAGGCGCAATTCATGGGAGAGTATTTGATTAAAAACGATCAACGGTTTAAAAGTACTTCTCGCCAAAAATGACTCTTCTCACATGATCACATACTTACGCGTATAATCTCTAAGTTTAATCATATAAGATTAAACACACAGAAAAACCAAATATACATATATATATATATATATATATATAATATTAAAACTTCTTCACCTATATTTTACTTCATCGTGTTAATTAAGCTCCTATTATTGTGTTAGAAAAAAATGTTTTTATCATTTCGAAACACAAGAATATTTTATTTAATTATTAAAATGAGAGACCCGACATGTGGATGCGTTACCTTCTTTTTCATCAACACACACGGGCACATGGTAATAATTCAGTGCTACAAGAACATCTCGACATTTGGTACTCTCACCAACTGATCTACCAGCTTTTCATCATCACACTCACAAAACAATCTGAACCGTTCATTGAATGCAACGTGTCTACTTTTGATTGGATCACTGTTTATCGCCACTCTTCTCTATAACTACCCAACACGCCCACGAAAGCAAACGTATCTCAAACTGGAAACTTTTACCGAACCGTCATCGGAAGGATATTATCCCAACCTCACCAAACAAAAAATGTCGTCGGAGACGTCCAAAATCACGTCGGAGTTAACCACCGCCGCCGATTACGGCCTTAATAATCTCAACGAAACAGAACTTACCTTAGGTTTACCAGGGGAATCACGACGCAGAAAATTGGGAACAAAGCGAAGGTTCTCGGATACGTTTGCGTTAAAATTAAGCGGCGATGAAGATTCCGAAGGTGATCAATCAGATCCAGAATGCTCCGATGCCACAAAACCTCCACCGGAAAAGTAAGTTTCAATGTCTTCGATTAAGTTTGTTGACGGTAGAAACACACGTACTGTTATTGAAACTAAAATCGCGAGTCGGCGACTGATTTATGAATTATGCATTTGAATATGTCAGGGAACAAGTGGTGGGATGGCCACCAGTGAGATCGTACAGGAAGAACGTGATGAACAGTAATTTCAATTTTGTAAAGGTGGCGGTTGACGGAGCACCGTATCTGAGAAAGGTAGATCTGGAATCCTACGCAGGCTATCAGCAGCTTCTATACGCTCTGGAAGACATATTCTCCTGTTTCACAATCGGTAGGTACATGATAATCTGAAACTGCTGCCGTTTTCAGACTTCAAAATCATCGTTCAACTCAATTTCCAATCAAAAATTCAAAACAATTTGATTGAACACTGTGTACACAACTTTACTTTCGATTCGATTTTCCTTAATTTTGTCTCGTTTTGGATGATTAACTAATGTAATTACATTGATTAACTAATTGTTACAGAAATTGTATTCAATGAGAAAAAGTTGATGGATCCTGTGAATCGAATAGAGTATATACCAACGTATGAGGATAAAGATGGCGATTGGATGCTTGTTGGTGATGTTCCTTGGAAGTAAGTTTCCCTAGTTTCTCCCCCAAATTGATCCAATCTGATTACAATTTCTTCGAAATTTCAAAATTAATTAGCTGTTAATTTTTCTTCTACTGTTTACTTCAATTCAGGATGTTCATTGACACTTGTAAGCGAATAAGGTTGATGAGAAGCTCGGAAGCCATTAATGGACTAGGTAAAATTAATATTAATCATCTGTTCATCTCGCATGCGTCACGTGAGAAGTGTCATTTTTATTGAAAAGTGTGAGAAGTATTTTTAAACAGTTGATCACTTTTAATTAAATACACTCTCATTAATTGCGGCTTAAAAGGGAATTGATCCAGCACATCTTATCTCGGTACATGTCATCCTAATGTTCGTCAATTTCTCGTCCAACGATTAATAACCATTTCTCACCAAATTTAGCACTTCTCACTGGACCCGACCTCTGTTTACTTATTCTCTATTACGAACACCAATTCTGTATGCGATTACACGGAGTATATAATAACCTCTTCTTCTCTGTCTTTTTCTTCAATGATGCAGCTCCAAGAACACCATCAAAATGCTCATTCTCGAGTTGTTGAAGAACGTACGCTTGATTCATTCGAGATCGATCCATGAGTGTAAATGATTCGAATCCCTTCCATCTAATTATGAATTTCTCGCAAAAATATTATTTGATTTAAGATTAGTCGAAAAGGATCATTAGAAACATATACTTAGGATATTGGCATACAAATATACGATATGGAATATATACGTATAAACTATATATATATATATACTTTTTTTTTCCTTTGAGAAGATGTTTTTCTGGATCATCATGTTCAATACATGAAAAGTCGTTCATGGCGTAAAGAGAATTTTGTTTTTCTTCCTCGGTATTTGATTGGGATTTTCAGTCTGTAAAAAGATGTTTTTGTGTATTCAAACAGATTGTAATGTTTATATATTGATACCACTTATTCGGATTTTACTGGTGATTTTATGTAATATTTGTATATCGATACCAATTATTTGGTTCAACTGTTCAAGTTCTACAAGGTTACTGGGAATTTATTGACTCTTCTCTAAAGCACACGAGATTAGTGATTAGTCGAGGTCACTCGGTTACCGCTACATAGTTATTAATTAGGGAAATTAATTAAAATACCTAAAGTTTGACTCTGACTTACTAAAATACCCATTTTCTCTCTGATTTTATCAAAATACCCATTTTTTCTGCGAAGGGGGTCCGCGATCGCGGGCTAGGGCTACGTGTCACCCTGTTGGGCCAAAGTGTCCCGTGGAGCCCCCCAACTATGCCCGCAGTGACACTTTTGGTCCCTCCCCGCGGTGGTTGTCCGCGATAGGTCCGCGGTGGGCAGAAAAATTACATTTTTGGTCCTTTTTTGCACGAATCCTTGCATGATTTTACGGTTTTTTTCCACAATTATTGTACTTTGAAGACCAATTTGTGGTTGAAATTCACTGGCTTGTTTCATCAATGTTGAATCATTGTACTTGGAATACCAATTTGTGGTTGCAATTTATGTTGGTTGTTTCATCAATGTTGGTTGTTTCATCCATAAATATCAGTAAAATGCAATCCATAATTTACACCAATTCCATACTTCTTTCTTGCTTTCTTTCTTCGGTATTTTGTTTTTGAGATACTACTCAAAAAATGAGTTCATCTGTTGCAAAAGCTAAGCTATTTTTTCTGTTTCGATGGTGAATTGGTGCAAGACAACAATGAGTTGAATTTTGCTTATAAATCTAAGCATGGTGTAAAATTGTCAGTAAACTATACTTATCAGAAGTTTGTTGCATACACCATGCAAAAATGTGGAATCAACCCTTCTGCTGTTTGCAAGTTAGTGTTTAAGAATGGTGATGGGTCATTTGTGGAGTTATCCAACGATGGGGATATCTCTGGTTTTCTGCACTTTGCAGCCGAATCAGAAAGACCGCCATTACTTTTTGTGTATGCCGAATCCTCGGTATGCGACGAAGACGATGACGAAGGTGACGACGACGGTGATGACGACGGTGACGACGAAGGTGATGACGACGCTGATGACGAAGACCTCCAAATGGAGCAGCCTGATTCTCAATTTCAGCCGTCCCACGGCCCAACAGTTCATTTGGATCATGCATATGGTCTTAACGACTGTATTCCTGATTATGTTCCGGAGACGCAACAACAACAACCACAAGAAGGACGCTGTGCTGGAGTTGCTGATGACGAAACCTATGTTTTCAAAATGGGTAATGCTGATATAGACAGATCAGATACCGATAGTGATGATCACAAAGAATATACCCCTAGTAATAAATCATTTAGTCAGTTAAATGACTATTTTGATATGCCCCTATTCTTCCAGGCCAGAATACCCATACAGAAACCTACGAACCTACACCTTATAATCGCAAGTTTAAGGTTAAATGTAGGTCATATATTTGATTCGAATGATCACTTGGCAAGTCAGGTTAGACTTAAGTTCATGGAAGAGGGTTTCGAAAGTCACACGCCGAGATCCGACAAAGGCAGATACGTAGTTGAATGTGTGAGAGAAAACTGTAAGTGGAGGATGTACGCGATTCCCGCGGGAGAGAAAGGAGGGGCGTTACTTATTAGAAAGTTGCCAAAAACTTGTTGTAAGATTTATGCAACCTTAGATATTCACTTAAAATAGAACTCAGTGCAAGTATACACCTTGAACTACTATCGTCTCGTAACAAGTAATAATGGTAAAAGTACCAGATATCGATCCACAGGGAAAACTTGTGAAAGCTTTTCAAAAGTTCAGTCTTTAAAAACCGATTTCAGATGGCGATTTCGAAAACAGATTGTTTGATTGGTTGGTTTGAGTTATCAGCTAAAAATCAATTCTAGATAAGAAGCACAGGGTGCAAAGCTCCATAAAGATGAAAACAAGTGATCCAGTAAAGAGATATTATAACATCCAGTCAGTCCTCCAGCACAAGTGCTATAGGACTGCCACAGTACCAACTATCGGTTCAAACGGCCTCCCAAGAGTACACACTGGTCAACGTGCTATCGATACGATATCATTTATGTTAGACTTCGTGAATCCTAGCACAACACAGTGTTACCATCCTACCTCGTAAGAGTATAGTACTTGTCAGGCACTAAAACTATTTAGTAGTCTTCTCTTATTATTTCAAATAATTAACCTTAACCTTAACATTGAATGTTAATGCATTTTCATACATAAAATTAGTTGTCAATTAATTAAATGCAATCTTCAATGTAAGATCAATCACCTGAAATAAATAGTTAGATACAATATTATATTCAATACACCTCTTTACTTTCACACAGATTTTACATCTAAACTTTGTTTTACACCCCAAGCTCAGGCGATTAACCTATCATGGCTTGATTTCTTCTTTCGAAAGGTGTAAGAAACGTAAATGACATAAATGGAAATACTGAAAGTAAATTGCAAGAAAGTAAAGTACAGAAATGGAAAGACATAAATTAAATACAGGAATTTCAATAATAAGAAAATAAAAACAATAATAAGAACTAAGAATGCAAGAAAACAGAATTACTAAACTACCGAGGTAACTTGTTCGCCAAGCTATGGAAACTTGTCGTGCAAGTTACGTCACAAAACTACTACTTGCCTTGAAAACGTTGGAACTTTGAAACACTAACTTAAATACCCAAAGATTACGGTTCTTTAGAAGGAATTAACCCCAAACTAAAAATCACGAGTCTTGAGACTTTTAAGTAAGTAACCTGAACAATATCGAAAATTATGGAACTTGCAAGAATCGAAAATCAAACACAAGAAATTAACTTTGAACTTCTTTGATTAAACCTTGAAACCGAAAGCTTTTGCATAAACTGGAAATCGTAACCACAGGTCTGAATATTAAGAGGTAACTAGACAGTAATTAAGAGGTAAATAAAAACTAGAGAGAAAAACTAAGCACTTGTGGAGAATTTAAATGTTTTTAGCTAAGAGCATGTCTTTAAAACAAGCATACAAGCCTTCTATATATAGGGGAGTTGAGTGGAGACAAAGCAATCAAAGCTGGTGATTAAGACTGATGTTCCATGTGCTTTATGTCTCCTCAAAAGGTCAACTCCAGCTTTGTCTTCAAAAGAGGCTTCGGCCCAAAGTTTCTTCAAAAAGGGCCTAGCTGCTAACTCCTTCAGCACTCCTACATCGTTCAATTCCTTTAGCGTTGCCGTAGTAGTGCCCAGCCAAATTCTGTAATCATTCAAAACAGGCCCAATAAGATCCAAAAGATAGAGGTTATACCATTAAATCATGCTTGACACCTAAAACACAAAAAATGCTAAAAAGCTAATAAAAAGGACTTAATTACAGACTTTGGGCAAATAAAACAAGAGAAAAATCTACTAAAAGTGGCTAAAATAGGGTTAATAAATTAACCCTATCACGGTTGCCATGGACGGGGATAACTCCATCATTCCAGTAGCTTTCGGAGTAGGCAAGTCCGAAACCGGGGACGAGTGGACTTGGTTTTTGTCCATGTTGAGATAAGCTATCGAAGACTCGCAAGGGTTGGTGTTTATGTCCGACAGGGCTCCTTATATAAGCGCCGCAATCTCTGCCATGTACCCAAACGCCCCTCACGCCTTATGTTGTCGACATTTGGAGATGAACGCCAAAAACCAGGACAAACGTATTACCACCTACAAGGATGTCTACTGGGCGGCATGCAGAGCATATACGGATCGGGAGTTTGACCGGTACATGAATCTTCTACGAGTTAGTGCAGACAAAGCAGCCAAAGTCATGGACGATGTTGGACCGGAGAGGTGGTCCGCGGCCCATTTTCCTGCACAACGGTATGACATTCTGACCTCCAATAGTGCAGAGTCGGTGAATGCACTCTCCCGTTTTGCGCGTAGATGTCCGATTGTTAATCTTATGGACTATTTTCGGACCTTTCAACAAGAGTGGTACCAACTTCGACGCCGAAAAGGAGCTTAACTGCAAAATAGACTCACACCAAAGGCGGAGGAGATAGTTCTCTTCAGGGCGCGTCACGCGTCGACATAGAGGGTAAGCGAAATCGGGTATGGGAGGCACGAGGTTCGGGATAACCATCTTCACGCGACTTTCCATATGACCGACCATGTTTGTTCATGTTTCCAATGACAAAAATCTGGGTTACCGTACGGCCATGTCATCGCTGCGGCAAGACATATGGGTCGTAGAGATTGCAGCGACTTGGCTATAAGTTTCTTCACGTCCGAAACTTACCGGAGAACATACGCAGAAGTAATAAATCCACTGGACCTCCTGAAGCATGGGTGTATCCACCCGACCCCCTTCCGCCATGCTATCCACCGTTAAACGATAAGAACAGAGCCGGGAGACCGAGAAAGAACAACCGACGTCCATCACGTGGTGAAGGTTCGATACAACGAAAATGTACTCGGTGCCAATGCGTAGGACATACTCGTGGAGAGTGTTCGAATCCCGCCCCTTCAACCGTGCCAAGGAGTAGACGTTCAGTCAGCCAAGTAAGTAACACGCAGGGCCCATCGGAGCTTGAGCCACATGAAACTATATCATATGATACCATTGATCTGAACGTTGATTTCCCTTGATTGGGACGATAAATATTGTATGTTTAGTGCGCTTGTTTTGATATATAAAATGATTTTATCTACTTTATCGGCCCGTTGTAATTTATCAAACATAACTTATGTACGTTGATCAGAACATTGATTTCCCTTAATTGGGACCAGTTATATTTTGAAAGGTACTTGAAACAGAAAATGGGATGATGATCATAATGGTAGTAGTCTAAATGGAGAGAATAGTAATGGTAGTAGTCTAAATGGAGAGAATAGTAATGGTTATATAGAACTATATCATATGATAGCGTTGACAGGGACCTAAGTTGTGTTAGAGCAAAGACAAGACCTAAGTTGTGTTAGAGCAAAGACAGGGACCTAAGTGCAGTTAAAGCATCCACATTTGCCTATAAATAACCCACGCTAGATTAGTCGTAAAACACATATACAAGAACATATTATTCGTTAACGTATTCTTACATGGCATCCCCAAACCTTCATGTTTGGTGCTTTAGGCGTTTATCTGAATCGCTTTCAGACACTGGCAAAGAGTTATATGGTTAGTGTGCATGTTTCATTGAGTTTTGCTTGTTACTACCGTTGTTCTACGAACTAACTATGTTAATTAATGTTCATCAACATATGCATATCCACAGTTGTTCACCATGAAAGTCCACCATGGTGGGTAATTCACGGAACCACCCAGAAAACATTATTTCCGTGGTCTAGAAATTTATGTTGACATGTTAGATGTGGATGATCTTTCTATGCAACTGCTTGAACAGATCATGAAAGAGCTGGACTATGAAGAACCAAAATATAATAGGTTGTATTTTAAGAGGCCGAATGCAGACTTCTTGACTGAACTGGTAGAATTGAGTACCGACGAAAATATAGCCAACATACGCCAGTATGTTGACGACCATACTGTGATTGAAGTGTACATCGAGAAAGTGGAGCTTAACACTTTGAGACTCGTCTCGCCAGAGCATGTAAGAAGTCGACCCAGATTGTCAAAAACGAAACCATCGTCTAGCCGTAGCCTTAAATTTGGATAATTTTGTACTGTATTGACTAATATGTGTTTGTTATGAAATAATCTTGTATAACATCTATGAGTTGTATTTTTAATATGAACCACTTTTTAGACAAATTTCAGACTACTTAAACACTACTTTTCAGACAAATTAAAGACCTTTATTCATGACAAATTAAACAACAATATACAAACAGGAAAGGAACGAAACAACAATGTCGAACTGGAAAAGTACAAAACTACAACACATAAACAACAAAGTACTAAAGCAACACCCGTACCACCACCTACTGAAAAATTGCTTTAGTTTGATCAATCCAACTTTGCTTGTCGCTTATCTTCGCTTGAAGATTGCGTAATGTGGTGAATGTCTTCTTTTTCTCGACAAATACGAGCCTCCCTATATTTTATATCCCCTTTCGTCCTTTTGATCTCCTTTTCTTCCACTTCGATCCTTGTCAAGTGGACATTCTTCCTGGCGATCATCTGTTTCCACTCTTCTGTCAGTTGGTCTATCTCCTTTTCCCTTTTTGCTATCGCCTCCTGGAGTTTAGGTGGCATTCTTTCAGGTGTAGACGATGGGTTAGATGACGATGCCATTTGTTTACTGAAGAAAGAAAGTGTAACATCTCGAATTTTCGTTATATTATGTTTAATATGAATGAAGTTGTTTTGTAATTGGGTTTTTAGTTTTGTACTATTTTGCAATAATATTAATCAATGGGGTTAAAAGTTAAATAATCAAAGTTTGATGTTAAATTGAAAAGTTAGAAACTTGAAGGGGTATTGGGTTATTTTGGGAAAGATGAGGATACTTTAGGGATGGGTTAACTGAATTGAGATATTATCTCAATTCAGATTTGTTGGAGTCGGCAAAGGCAGAGAGAGAAAGATAGAGAGAAAGAAAAGAGAAAGAAGAAAAGGAAATCAAGTTTAGGTCTTCAAATTGGTAAGAAATTTACCTTGAGTTCAAACAAAACTTGTTATAGATGTATGGTTGTGAACGAATCTGTTATTGAATTGGTTTCCAGAATCAATATCATCAGATTGGATCCTTGAATTGTGCAGTGAAGTGAGTTTTATCTCAATAAGGTGAGTTCATTCACTTTTTGCTTAAATCCATGTTTTCTATCAAATTAAATGTTAAGACGCATGTATAAACTGTTTTGGGACTGTATGGTTGTATTTAAAATAAGTTGAATGGAACATACATGAATTTGGATCGAATTATTGTGCAGTGAAGTGAGTTTCCGGATAAAATGTTAGTATTCGGAAACCTCTGAATGAAGGTTTCCGGACATGGCAAAGTTACCCGGTAAGTTGTTAATTGTGTAGTTACCGGACAGTATCCGGATTATTTATGTATCCGGTAAGATTTGTATTCGGAAAGTTATATGTCCGAAAAGCTTGGGTATCCGGTAGATGTCCGGAAAGATTCGTTTATCCGGTAGTTAGGGGTATCCGAAAAGTTGTGTTGTCCGGTCACTTTTGATGTGTACAGGAACTGTAGGTTTTGCTAACTTCTGAAAGGGTATGAATTAGGAGTTGAATACAATCCTAGTAGCTTGAACATACTTACAGATGAATGGTAGTGTGTTAGGCCTAAAGATTGTTTTAGTTTGATACTATACAGGTGTGTAATAAATGTAATGGATCCATAGGCACTAGTGTTTTATGATCACATGGAATAGGCGTGTGGTACTAATCGTTATCCCAGTGTGTGGGAAATCGTGGAATAGACGTAGATTTATTCGGAATTCCCGATTTCTAAGGAAGAACAAGGGATTGACATGAGTGATTGTAATCTCTACTCCCTTTCCAATAAATGGGCATGTATTATTGCGATTTATTGGATAAGAGCAATAATCTAGAATCTGTAGAGATTCGTAGTGTGGCTCTAGAACATGGGAAATGACTGACTGAGTGTCAGGTCGTAGTCATGGAACCGGGTTTAACCCGTTATCAAAGGATGGTTATGCGCGTGGTAAGAAAAAGGGTAAACCAGGTTTGTTACGCCTTGTTTACATTGATTTTACAAATATTATTTTGAAACCGAATGTTCTCACTAGGCGTTAGCCTAATCGTTTCAAATTCTATTTTCTTACCAGGTACTAGCTCGGAAAAGTAAAGGGATGTGGGACGAGCGTTTTGATATAGCGAATGAGTCAATTAACGAAAGGAGATTTTGATGGACTGTTTAGATAACTTAGTTAATCTAATTAAAGTGACATGATTAGATTAATAGGTTATTTGAAAGATTCAGTATTTGTAAATATAACTCCTCACGGTTAATTCACTTCTTATATAAAAGTTTGGATGTTATCTTATCATAACTTGTTATAATTTAAGTTTTAAATTAGCCCTGAATTTTAGGGTGTTACAGAAAGCAAGAAAGAAAGCAAGAAAGAATGATGGAATGGTGTGAATTATGAATTGCATTTTACTGATATTTATGGATGAAATCTCAAACATGCCAGTGAATTTCAACCACAAATTGGTCTTCAAAGTACAATAATTGTGGAAAAAAACAGTAAAAGCATGCAAAGATTCGTGCAAAAAAGGACAAAAAATGTAATTTTTTTGCCCACCGCGGACCTATCGCGGACAACCACCGCGGGGAGGGACCAAAAGTGTCACCGCGGGCATAGTTGGGGGCTCCGCGGGACACTTTGGCCCAACAGGGTGACACGTAGCCCTAGCTCGCGATCGCGGACCCCTTTCGCGGAAAAAATGGGTATTTTGGTAAAATCGGAGAGAAAATGGGTATTTTGGTAAGTCAAAGTCAAACTTTGGGTATTTTAATTAAATTCCCTATTAATTATTCCCCATTTTATATGTTTAACGAAAGAACAAGAAGAATCATTACCTATAAAATAACGTGTCGTTGCACCATCACACGCCCATAACGTGTTTCAGTGGAAGTCAAACCTTAGGGTGCGTTTGGTATGCAGACCGGGTGGGAAGGGACGGGACAAAAAAAATAGTCCCATGTTTGGTATGCCATGGGACAAAAATCAGAGACAACTTGGGACAAAAACTAGTTTTCTTGGGACAAAACTTAAGATTTTTTGTTCCACCAAAATAGGTGGAACAACATGGGACTAAAACATAAGATTACTAAAATACTCTTTTTTTTTCAACATCAGATAGCTAAACCTAGATTAAAATCATCTCCTCCAGTCCTGTTCAATCCCGTCCAGTCCCGTCCCATCCAGTCTGCGTACCGAACACTACCTTAGTGAAGACATGGAACCACAACGGGTTAACATAATAGCGAAACCAACCTCCACGTCATAACATGCCATAACTTATTATTTAAAATCATCATTTTTTACACTAAATTTATCATTTATCAGAGAAATAATCACATTACAATGGAAAAATATGCATTAATCTATATGCATCGTAATAAGTTTGATGATAATTATTGATTTAGCTAGTACTTTAGTAGAGACAACATTAATTTTTTTTATTTATGACTTTAGAGTTTAAAGTGTAAAATAAAAAAAATAAAAAAGAGTAAACAATAAGGCATCGTTTGCGTCGTTGTGGTTTGTTAAAATTACAAGATGGTTATTGTGGTTTATAAAAATGCTCGGATAAACAATACAGTTTTCTTTATAAGATGGTTATTGTGGTTTATAAACAATACAAATTTCTTTACTGTATTTTAAAATTACGAGATGGTTATTGTGGTTTATAAACAATACAGATTTCTTTACTGTATTTTAAAATTACGAGATGGTTATTGTGGTTTATAAAAATGCTCGGATAAAGTTTCTCTCTTAAAAGATCGTTAAAAAATTCCGTTGAAGGAGTGACATTTTTATTCTTTTTTGTCTTTAATCTAATTAAAAACCACATGGACCGAAATCATTAAATCAAATTTGATTTGGTAAAATATAAAAAATCCTAAATATGATGAAAATGCCCCATTTTTAACGATTGCTAGAAAGGAGGAAAACCAGACGTTTATGCAAACCATATTTGTGTTCGTGTAATTTCAAAATTATCGATACTGCTATATGAAAATGGTAAATCGGTTATTTTCAAGATTCAATGTTACATATCGTATTCTTATAGTTGGTTATTTAGTTTACTTTTAATCTCTTAAATTTTTCATTTGTCATTTAAACCTTTATCATATTAATGTAAATATTCGTATCAAAATGAATTTTTTTTAACATACTATTATATAAAAATTCTAACACGGTTCTTTTCAAGAATCTTGAAAATCTATATGTTAAGCTTGATGTACAACACCTTTACACTCATTTCCCACCAACTTCTCCTTAACATACTTTCCATTTTTTTATTTATAAGTTACAATTAATATTCTTTAATATTTTTGAATGGTTTTTAAAGCAAATTTGTAACCGTTTACGCATCGGAAAATTAATAAAACTTTGGTTTCAATTATCGAAAGTTTTTCTATAAAATTAAAACAAATAGCCGGATCCAATGATACATTGAATTAAAATAAATCACACACCATAAGGTGTTTAGAATATGTACCTTTTGTAGATCTGTCGAGGTTACAGTTGAAGCACCAAGAAACCAAAGTAGGTTTTCTCTATCAGTAGTCCACACACAAACACGTTTTCCGTTACCACCGGGTGCTAGCCCAAGAACCCTAGATCTATATGTGTTTTCTCTAAAAGGATAATTCTAGTTTCAATCAATCTAACAGTGGTTTAGCCTAACACCCTATTTATACTAGAAGAATCATAGATAGATTATAATTCAAATAAAGTTTAAATAAGGTTTAGCAATTATCTGTAATATTCAAATTCAAATTTAAATATACAATTATATACAATTACAAATAACGCTCCGTAATTAACATAATTACGTTTTCATCTTATAATTATCATAAATACAGTTTAACAGATATTTTATAATTATTCTTCAAGAATAATTATTTCCTTAATCAACTTGATTTAATCCGAGTTCCTAGAAATTGAAACAAACGCATTCTTTGTACGCGACCCTATAAGTTTACACACTCCTCAGTAGTTACCATGTGTGACACGTGTCGTGGGCATATAATAACCTACAATTTTATTTTTTTATTTTAGTCGTTTATCATATTAATATAAATAATCGTAAATGAACTAAAATGCATTAAAATACATTTATTCTTTTTACAAATTATACTATCGTAATTGCTTCGTCAATAACTTCGAAATGAGCCAATATTGAATATTTTCGGGTTTAATCATATTATTAAATATCAAGATTAAATATAAATTAATTTGTTTTATATTTCGTACGTTTTTTTCTTCATTTTACACCTTTATCATATTAAAATACGTAATAATAGATTAATTAAAATACATTATAAAATGCATTTTTAACAAATTATATCATTATAATATTTTCATCAATAACTTGATAATAAGTTCATTATTGAATATTTCTTAATTTAGTATATTGTAAAATATCATAAATACGAGATTTTTTAAAATTGATGTACCAATTTTTTAACTTGTACATTTTAAATCATTTCTTATATTTATCTATCTATACCCTTTAAAAAAAAATCTATTACAGTATTCTTGAATTTTTAAAAAACTAAAATTTTGATACATAATGTATTAAGTTTAAAAACTTCAAACCTTCCACGTTCAACATGATGATTAAAAATATTAAAAAAATACACTAATGATTAATTATTTAATTTACTTTTATATTTTTTATATTTTACATTTTTATTATATTAACATACATAATTGTATATCAACTAAAATAAATTAAAGAACATTTTCTTTTTACAAACTATAGTATTATACTCGTCTCATCAATAATTTCAAAATAAGTTTAAATGTTATGAGTTTGAAGACTCGCATAAAACCATATATTTTGGCATCGTGTGATGAATAATAAAATTGAACATGAAATAAGATTATTCTTTCAAATTCTAAGTTTTAGATTCGAGATGTTTTGTGCTGCATCGTGCACGACTATATATCTAGTTCAATCAAAAACCACAGTGATTAACATCATAAAATCGATTTTTATGTGTAAAAGACAACAAAAATTCGATAAAATATCGAAAATGAAATTTGTATCAATAGGTACTTCAACGATGAATCAAGAAATGAAAGCAAAATTGCCACCTCGGCGCGTTTTTTTGAAGGCATAGAGGTATCGACCCTTTCGATCAACTACCACGAACACAACGCACACACGCACGCACGCCTCCCCGGCGGTATCGGACATCCGAGGGCAGTCCACTAATCCGCCGCTGTCCCGGTCCAGCTTACGCTAGACTTAAGGCCCAACCACATGCTGGGGGTAAGCCCAGTCAAAGACTGGACCACCCAAGGACTGGGTACTCCTCATGCCCTCAATTGCCTTCCCTTGAAATCGAACCCGGGTAGACTGGGATACCATCCACAGCCCCCCAGGATGTTACCGTTCTTAATAGACCAACTGAGCTAGACATGAATTGTACCTTGAAGCGTTTCTTAATCACTCAATCCCAAAATAATCGGTTTCCATCAATCTTCCATTCCTGCAATCTAGATCTACGATCTTCCAACAGGTAGATTCTCCATTTTCCCCCAATTCTCTCACCCTAATTTTGCTGTGTTTTTGTTTCAAATTTCTCTACATGTTAAACGCAATCCCCAATTTCTGTTTTCGAATCTCTACGATATCACGATTTGCTGTTTTTGTTTTCACATTATCGATATCTCAGTGTTTGATTCGATCTCTCCATGTTTACAGCTATAAAATTCCGTCACGATGTCGGTGGAATCTGCCATCACGAGCAACGGTAATGGCGGTTCCGTGTTCATCAATGGCGACCAGAAGAAACCGTTTAAGATCTTCATAGGTTACGATCCACGTGAAGATCTGGCGTACAACGTCTGCCGTTACTCAATCCTCAAACGCTCTTCTATCCCCGTCGAAGTGATCCCGATCAAACAATCCGAATTGCGAGAGAAGAAACACTACTGGCGCGAACGCAACAAACTCGAAAGCACCGAGTTCTCATTCACACGGTTTTTTACGCCATTTTTAGCGGATCACGAAGGTTGGGCGGTGTTCGTGGACTGCGATTTTCTCTATCTCGCTGACGTCAAGGAGCTTGTGGATCTGATCGATGAAAAGTATGCAGTGATGTGTGTTCAACATGATTATACTCCAAAAGAGGCTACGAAAATGGACGGTGTGGTTCAGACGGTGTATCCACGGAAGAACTGGTCGTCGATGGTGTTGTACAACTGCGGTCACCGGAAAAACAGGATTCTGACGCCGGAGGTTGTGAATAAAGAATCAGGTGCGTATCTCCATAGGTTTCAATGGCTGGAAGATGATGAAATTGGTTCAGTTCCTTTTGTTTGGAATTTTCTTGTTGGTCATAATCAGGTTGTTAATGGTGATTTAAGTACTTATCCAAAAGCAATTCATTATACATGTGGAGGGCCATGGTTTGAGGCTTGGAGAGATTGTGAGTTTGCGGATTTGTGGTTGAAGGAATTGGAAGAGTATGAGAAGGTGGAATTGAAAGAGAAAGAGAAGATGATTTGATTTGATGAAGATGAAGATGAATTTTTTGGAGTGTTTGGTTGTATTGTATGTTAGATGTTGTTCATCAAGTGTTTGATGAAATGTCTCTATGATTGATTGTTGTTGTACTTCATTGTTCTCATAAAAACAGGTGATTTAGGGGCCGTTTACGTATTACCTGGGTAAGTGTTTACCGGTAAAATTCAACACTATCACTTACTTTCCGGGTAAGATTTTAGTCTACCAAAATGGCATCGTATGCAACAATTTAACTGATAAGCGCTAACCGTGGTAAGAGTCTTCGCACTCGCTTACCGAGTAAGACTCTCAGTCCTTGCTTCCGCTCTTACCGGGTAAGATTCTTGGTCTTTGCCATATTCATCCGGTAAGCTAATGTGACTTGATAAGCACTTACCCGGGTAAACGTTTAGCCCAAAAATTGAGTTGTTGTGGCGTATTGGTTAAGGCTTAACTGGCAAGCCCTAAGAGATAGTAGTGGAAATCTCATTTTTTTTTCGGGTTCGAATCTTTGACGCTGTCAAAGCCTTTGTGGCCATTGAGGTTTGTTGTTGTTAACATTGGGTGTTCCGAAGAGCTTAATCGCAATTCCATGGTCCTGAAAACCAGGTAGAAAAATCCTCAGTGGCCTTGTAGGACCCGAATTGAGGAAAATTCCTAAAGACCCAAACCTTATTGTCTTGTACACTCCAAAAAGGTCTTGACATGAGACTGTAACATCCCCTCCGACAGAGGTTATACGGACACAAATTGTCCTAAAAATTCAAGAAGGCGTTTGTCGAGTAACATTCCCCAAAAGAGACAAGAAAAAAAAACCATGTTATCACAAGGACCAAGACAACAACTTCGGGCACGGTTAAGGCTTAGGGGTTGTTTGTTTACCTATTAATAGTTCCATTAAGAGGCAATCTCTGAATCGCCAAGAGGTAAATCTTGTTTTGGCAAAATAAATGTCATCCTCTTAATGGTTCTAAAACCCTCTGAATGATTTAGCATCCTGGGCCTCCCTTAACCATTTAACACCCTGATTTTATTCTAAACAGTTACCAAACAACCATATTCCATTTTGCACTATATCATAAAATCCTCTTAATCATTCTGACCGCTTAATCATTCAGCACCAAACCATTCAGCAACTGCCAAACAGCTCCTTAGGCTGCTGTTGTGAAAATCCAATCTTTCCTCTGTTTGAATCTAGACTCTATCAAATTCCTTGTGGCCATAAAGATTTACATGCGATAACTCTATACCATTCATGATCCTCAGAATTAATCGATGTACGACCCGGAAACTACAGTTGCCCCAAAAAAAACCTATAAATTTACGCCTATTTTTATTTTTGCTATAAAGTAAAAAATAAAATACGTAGGCACGTGGATCGCACGTCTAGGTAGCCGTCAGCCCTGACAACAGAAAGGACTAAAATGGTCAAACCACACAAAAGCCTCCTACACTCGCTTAAACGGCGTCGTCTTCTCTAGTCGGAGCAGCCTCTCCCAAAGTCTTTTTTCTTCGCCTTGCCACCGACAACCTGAAGAACCAAACCCTAGGGTATACAGAGGTCTCGTGGTGGTGGTAACGCCATGTCAGCCACATCGCTTGCCGGATTACAAGATCACCTGAAATTAGCAAGAGAATATGCACTCGAAGGTCTCTATGATACTTCCGTCATCTTCTTCGATGGCGCCATCGCTCAGATCAACAAGTAAAATCTCTCTCTCTCTCTCTCTCTCTCTGAATTACACTTCCACACACAGAAACCTACAGGCATTATACTTTTTTTCGTGCAATTGAAATGCTACATGATGTATCTGTGAAGAAATTTAGATGATTGTTATAGTATTTTCGATTACACTTTTACAGAGCTGTTATTGATGATTTGTTGGGAGATTAATCAGCAAAGAGTATTGTATACTAAGAATCGAGGATTTGTTGCTTTTATTTATGAATGTAGTTCTTGCAATTGAAGTAAATGCTATATAACTACGGTTTCTGTTATTTTGTTATGTGATCTTGTTGAAATTCAGTTCAGCTAGTTTGGGCTAGAGATTTTAAACTTGATATGCTGCTTTTTGTTATGAAACATGATTGTTTGGATGATGTTTGATACAAAACCTTTGTTTTTACTTCAAGGCACTTAAGCTCCCTTGATGATCCGATGGTTCGCTCGAAGTGGACGAATGTGAAGAAAAATCTATTAGAGGAGACTGAGGTTGTAAAGCAATTGGATGCCGAGAGGAGGTCTTTGAAAGAGACTCTAGTGGGTAGAAGGACTTCTTCACCTCCAATTTCTGCAAAGAAATCATCATTTGTGTTTCAACCGTTGGATGAGTACCCGACTTCTTCTGGTGCTCCCATGGATGATCCTGACGTGTGGAGACCACCTACTCGAGACACTTCAAATAGAAGATCTGCAAGAGGGGCTCCAGGGGGTACGAGAAAGGTATCACAAGATGGAGTTTGGGCTCGGGGTTCTACTACAAAAGGTGGAGCAACTGCTCGTGGAGGTAAGGCGGGTGCTACTAGCAAGGTTAACTCGGGGGTTCGAGCATCGACTACTGGGAAAAAGGGAACGGGTTCAGGAAAGTCAAACACCGGGAAGGATGACTCTGCGGTAAGTTTTGCTGACCAGAATTGTTTGTTCACTGTTTTTTTGTCAGATGTGGCTGACATGGTGTTTTTTGCATAGATTTAACCTCGGTCTCCTCTAATAGATTTTTCTTCACATTTGTCCACTTTGCACGAACCATCGGATCATCAAGGGAGCTTAAGTGGCTTGAAGAAAAAACAAAGATTTTGTATCAAACATCATCCAAACAATCATGTTTCATAACAAAAAGCAGCATATTAAGTTTAAAATCTCCAGCCCCAAATAGCTGAATTTCAACAAGATCACCTAATGAAACGACAGAAACCTAAATTCTTAAAGTAGTTATATAGCATTTACTTGAATCGTAAGAACTACATTTATAAATAAAAGCAACAGATCCTCGATTCTTAGTATACAATACTCTTTACTGATTGCTCTAGCTCTTGTTTTTCTTTTAGTTCATCTAATCTCCCAACAAATCATCAATACTAGATCAATTGTAACTTTGAGTTTATACACTGACTCCCAAACATTTATTGGTATTTTTTCATGGTACAAAAGTCTCATCAGCAGGAAGTGAGGATTGTTAACTGGTCATATGGACCAATGTGTACACTGTTGGGATGTTACGATGTTTTTTTGAAATCTTACATATGATATATATTTCTCTACATCTTATATGAGTTCTAGTAGGAGTTCTAATCTTACCGTTGGCATGTTACCATGTTTATGAAATATATATATATATATATAGAGAGAGAGAGGGGGTTGGGTTCCGGTGAGAATGGAAGTTATGGTGAGAAGGGTAAGAAAGGATCTCCACCCTTGGATCAATCCTAATTGAAGATCAACACTAATGTAGTGCACCGAGATGCACCGCATCAATTTCCGTGATAAGCGCAATTCTTGGGTGGGTGTGAGATTAAAAGTGATCAAGGGTCCAGATTCCTTCATACGTCTCTCACCTTAACTCATATTTGTACACGATCCTTCATCTATATATATGTATGTATATATGAGTTCTAATATGAGGATTTTTGTAACTCTTCCTTGCTGCTCGTTAACTTACCATGACCAGAATGGCGATGCTGAAGAGGGAAAGTCAAAACGTGGGCAGTATGAAGGGCCTGATGCGGACTTGGCTGCAACGCTCGAAAGGGATGTCTTAGATGCAGCCCCTGGAGTGAGATTTGACGATGTTGCAGGACTGAGTGAAGCGAAAAGACTTCTAGAGGAGGCTGTGGTTCTTCCATTATTGATGCCTGATTATTTCCAGGTATTGGGTGGAGCTGAACTGCTTTTGTACGCAGTTGGAAGATTTTATCTACACTTTCAATGCAGCATCATAACTGTTAATATCTTATTTATTTGTTGGCTAATTATATGCCAAGGTTAACTTAGGGGCCGTTTACCGAACGCTTAATGGGTAAGCACTTAACGGCAATTTTCACCACCCTCAATTACCTTATCGGGTAACATTCTCGACTATCAAAATGGATTGTCGGTAAGCGTCTATCACTCGGGGGCAGACCCAATGTAGAGCACACGGTGGCACGTGCCACAGTTTCGTTCCTCCGTCGTACCGTAAAAAATTATAGGGTCGTGAAAAGTGCCACCGTATCAATTTATTGTGTGCCACCATATATATTTTGAAACTACAATAAGGACACAAATTTTTTCTTGGTAGAGTTGGTTTGCCAGCAGGGCTTTTCTTCCACTTTAGAACCGGGGTCGAGTCCTGTACTCCTATTAGAGTCATTTTCCTAGTTTTTTAGCTTTTAGTTTCAGATTTATTATGTTTCTAAAAAACTTGCAATAACAGCATGAGACCTCACGTTTGAAATGCAAGGAACTAACCACCAGACCAATATTGATTTTGTGAAAAGTATCTCTATATTTGTGTCTTATAGTCAAATGTTGCCACCGTTTGAAATTTTTTTTGGGCCTGCCCCTGAATTTTTAGGCTTAATCTTAACATATATTTCAGGGAATCAGGAGACCATGGAAAGGCGTTCTTATGTTTGGTCCACCTGGCACCGGGAAGACACTACTGGCTAAAGCCGTTGCTACAGAGTGTGGCACCACGTTTTTTAATGTTTCTTCTGCGAGCTTGGCTTCAAAATGGCGTGGAGAGAGTGAACGCATGGTTCGATGCTTGTTTGATCTTGCCAGAGCCTATGCACCAAGCACAATTTTCATCGATGAGATTGACTCTCTTTGCACTTCCCGTGGGTTAGACTTTTTTCTTTCACTTTTACACTATGCAAATCTGTGTTTTATACCCATTTAATAGTTAGCTAGAGATATTTCTAGCACTTCATGTCTCACTTTTTGCTGTGTGCATGCATATATGCTTACATATGTTCATGCAGTTATTGCATCCGATTGCAATTTGGACCATTTGGTGAACATCTCCAACAGCTATGCTATATTTTTTCTATGAATAGATTATCAAAAGTTTAAATCTAAAAAAAAGTACTCCTAACTCCCAACAACTATTATATTTTAGAGATTGTGACATTGATTATATTATTAAATAAGCAATACATTAATAAAACATTATTTCTCTCACCTAAACATTTTACTTTAATGCCTCTTATTTGTGAAAAGATTAAAATATTATTTCTCTTTCTTAAAAAATGGGTTTTAGAGATTTCTCCAATTTGGAGATTTTTTATCTTCTCTCTCTCTCTCTCTCTCTTTCTTTTTTCCCTATTTTAGCATATAAGATAGCATAACTATTGGAGCCAAAAAATTGTTAAAATCTCACTTTTTTCTATTTTAGCATAGCCGTTGGAGATGCTCTAATATAACACAATTACCAAGTAGTTTTGGTTATAGTTGCATTACTTACAACTGTTCTCGCCTATTAAGATTTTAGAACTCCAAAATTTATGAGATCCATGAGAACTTCTACCTTAAGGCTTTGTCTAACATGATTTTTTCCATCTAAGTATAGTATTTAATGTATTGATGGACATATTTTTGTTTCACAGTGTGTTTGTTTCATATGTATTCGGTTCACAATGTGAAACTTATTTACGTGTAACTTTTGTTTCACAAACAGACTAAAAAGTTCTATTGTCAAACAAATATATGTCAACGGATTGTGAAACAAATATATGTTAATCAATATTCTAAATGCTACTCTTAGATGAAAAAAATATATATATGAAATAGCACATGATGCACTAGTTCTCAAGGTTATGACAATTTCATGGGTTCTCAAAAGACGCCCCCCTATATATAGGGTTAGGTTCCGGTGAGAAGTTGAGGTTAACGTGAGAAGTGGTTATCAACCATTGGATGAGAAATGAATGCACATTAGCACGAGATGCACCGAGATAAGATGCACCGGATCAATTCCCTTCTAAGGCGCAATTCATGGGAGGGCATTTGATCAAACGTGATCAACGGTTCAGATCCACTTCTCATGCTTCTCACGTTAGCCTCAACTTCTCACACGATCCTTCGCCATATATTATATTACATATATATATATATTTGGTAAGTATGGTCTTCCTCTTATCGTATCTCTTAGTTGCTATGTTATTCCTCTGTCTAGCCTAGGTGTCGTTGTTGAATAGGATTGGTTTCATTTGTTCAGGGCCTCGGGGGAACATGAGTCTTCGAGGAGGGTTAAATCTGAAGTTCTAGTTCAGGTAGATGGTGTAAACAACACAGGCACTAATGAAGATGGCAGTCGCAAAATCGTGATGGTTTTGGCAGCTACCAATTTCCCATGGGATATAGATGAAGCACTAAGGTTTAGTTTCATACTTGTTATGCCTCTTCTATTAAATATTATATATATATATATAGAGAGAGAGAGAGAGGGGGGGGGGGGGGAGGGGAGGTTCACGGCAAAACCTCCAAAAAAATGAAAATCCGAGGAACACACATGTGCATACAAGTAATTGATACTGTATTTTGGTTTTGATGCATCTGTGCATGTTACAAATTACTTGTATGTACATGTGTATACTATCTAGATGAACCGTTACCGGGGTGTTCCTCAGTTTTCATTATTTTGGGGTTTTCCCCTGAACCTGACCCTATATATATATATTATATAGTTGTTTCTGCCATGTTTCTTGGTTGATGTGGTGGTTGTTGTCACTATGCAGGCGACGTTTGGAAAAGCGAATTTATATTCCTCTGCCTAATCTCGAGAGTAGGAAAGAGCTTATAAAGATTAATTTGAGAACTGTTGAGGTAGTCACTGATTTAACAGTGTCGTTTCTCCTTCCTAATATTATATTCTGTTTGTCCCACATTGGCTAGACTTGGACCAATTCTCCTCTGTATATCTGGGGGTTCCCGACTTAAAACTTGATCTGCATATGAATTGGAGCAAAGAAACTAGTCAAAGCTTTAACTTTGTAGAAATGTTGACCGGTAGTGAGTCAACCAGCCTTGAATGGGTTAATTATCTAAGTCCACAAACGATGAATCATAAGTTCTCAATGGTTATAGATTAAGGGGCCGTTTACCAAACGCTTACCGGTAAAATTCAACACTATCACTTACTTACCGGGTAAGATTTTAGTCCACCAAAACGGTATCATATGCAACTATATTTTTGGTAATCACTAACCGTGGCAAGAGTCTTCACCATCACATACCGGGTAAGTTTCTTGGTTATTGCCTCGGCTCTTACCCGGTAAGATTCTTGGTCCTTGCCATATTCATCCGGTAAGGTAATGTGACTTGGTAAGCGCTTACCTGGTGTTTGTGTCTTAACCCATAAGAATTCAAGTGACTGGGTCTGCATTTTGAGAGGGGTAGTTTAGTAATTTACCAATCTTGTTCTATCTCCCTGATTTTTGTTCCACTTATTTTGTTTGTCCCAATCGGTCTAAATGTTTGTACCAAACGCTGGACGACAAGCTTTTGTTTCGTTCTGTTAGCAAAGTAAACACACCTCCACAGTACGAGTAGAGTAGACGAAAGAATCTTATCTTTCCCGTTGTATCCATATTTTTATCAGGTAGCTGGTGACGTGGACATTGAGGAGGTAGCTCGTCGAACAGAGGGGTATAGTGGTGACGATCTTACGAATGTATGCCGAGATGCTTCGTTGAACGGGATGCGACGTAAAATAGCTGGAAAAACACGTGAAGAAATAAAGAACATGTCGAAAGACGACATTTCAAACGATCCTATCGCCATGTGTGACTTTGAAGAAGCAATCACAAAGGTTCAACCAAGTGTATCTGCTGCTGATATCGAACGCCATGAGAAATGGTTTGCAGAATTTGGATCTGCATAACCGAGTCGACTCGACTCGCCATTTTTTTTGTCTCTTTTAGGCTATTGCGACCGTAAGCCATGAGACTGATAAACTCAGTGGCCAGAATTGTTGTCCCTTTTTTGTGTGAAAAAATATTTGTTTGTGTATCATTTTAAGAACACTATTATTATTCCAAAAGAAAAGACAATTGTTGTATTTGCATCATTGTTGAGGTTTAGTAAGACTTCTTGGGTTTCATGCTTTTTTTTTTGAACAGTAAGGTATATTTTTATTACCAAACTCTCAATGGAGCAAACAGTAGCATACATCATCTGACAAAGCAAAGAAACGAACCAAGCAAAACTAATTACAATTTACCAAACAGAAGCTTAACGAGACCAAATTTCGCCAGATTAGGGGCTGACCGTGGGCAGCTGTTTGCGAGCAGCAAACAGTACTGCTGCAGTCTGCCCAACAGGCCTGTGTGACTTCTGTTGCTACGACGATGATGGTTCTACAAGCCAATCCTTCCAATCACCTATTAACTTTTTTGATCTTTTAACGATCCATTCGAAGGTTTTCCGTTGATCTTTAATCTGTTGATCTTATGACATTTTATGATGTTGTGTCAAGTTTATTGTCCATTTTTGTGTAACCTTTTTGTAAAGGGGTATCTAATGTTACAAGATCAATAGGTTACCCGTCAAATATAAATACCAAACAAATTTTGTTAACATTGATTGCAAAAACAAATCTTTAGTACATCCTAAAGCACCCCTGTATTGGGATAATAAATTCATATAATATTTTAATAATATATTTAATGAAGAAATTGATAAAGTGGGATAACGGTTGGAGTTATAGCTTGCTAAAAAAAATTTAGAATATTGATTTTAGTTACGTATATTAAAAAAGTATATAGCATAACTGTACAAGACAAGACGCTCTTATTCAATCAAAAATTATATATATATATATATATATATATATATATGGTACAAATCAAATACAAAACATATATTTGTTGCATCCCTTACAAACCAATTTGCATATATGCATAATCTGAGATGCATACATGCATTATACAATATGAATGTATGTTCATTATATGTATATTCTTGCACGTATGCATATGCACACTGGTTCTACACATATGCACACTGTGGTTTGTAAGGTATGCAACAAATGTAAGGTTTACATTTTACGGAACCTATATATATATATATATATATATAATTTAAGATGACTAATAACTAAAGAATGATTTTATCATCATAAAAGTCGGAATCCGTCCAAATCAAGAAATTAAAATTTGAGATTTGATTGATACATTGGGACGAGTGGTACCAAACTACCAATTGCATTATTCAAAACCATATCATTATTCAATAATTTATTTTTAAAATCAAAATCATATCATTATACAATATTATACAAAGGTTACATGACTCATGTGGTACCAAATATTGATGTTGGTTAATCATTCATGAAACTTGCATCGCAATCGCAATTATTATCGACTAATCAAAGAAACCCGTACCAAAATACCACAAATTCTATCACTAAACTGATAGTATTCTAATGCTGAGGTAGGGTCTGAAAGGATATGATGTACACAAACGTTACCTCTACTCAAAAGGGTAGAGAGGTTGCTTTAGTGTGTGGCTACAACTTTTTGTGTACTGTTATACGTTTGGTACGTGAACGGGATTGGACTAGTCGGATGTGGAACTTCGAGAGTCAATCCACCGATCGACTCTTCCAGTACGTCGTGAGCATGGACTGATGCAGATGGTGCTCTTCCCGCAACTGGATCCTACCTCCGACTTGGTCGTTTCTTGGGTGGGTAGACTGTTAAACATAAAGTATAACTCATCCAGAGGCCCTCGCCGACCAGGCATGCGAGAGTGGATAAGAGGGAGAACGAATTGTAGAAGGCTTTATAGTTTTAATTTCAGGTGGGTAGTTTAATAATTTACCAATTTTGTCTTTATCTCCCTAATTTTTGTTCCACCTATATTTTAGTGGGACTGGAAAAAGAAACGGTAAGCTAAGTGCACCCCTATGTATTGCTAAATGCACCCCCACCTACTAATTTCCTTTTCACACACGTCAACACCAAGACTTACTTTTTACATTTCCAATATATGATTTGACCCGATTTTAACATAAATAGAAGTGCATATAGCAACACCCACAAATAAAAATCATTTTTCTCCCACTCAGGCCCTATCCTATCCCAATCTAATGTCGCGTCAAACACACGACACAAGTTTTTATACTGTTATGTCCCAGTCTAATGTCGCATCAAACGCAAGACAACGAGTTTTTATAATGTCATGTCTTGTGTACCAGACCTCACACCTATTAGGATTTGAGGCTATATAACATGACCAACACCATCATTAGAACTCATCCAATAAAACCATGGGTTCCCTGACATTGCCCAAACTTCTTGTAGTAGACTTCACAAATGAAAACCTAAACCCTGGTTCAAGTTCTTGGTCCACCATTTGTAATGATATCAGGATTGCCCTTGAAAACCATGGCTGTTTCATAGCCATATATGATGGGGTTTCCTCCAATCTTCAAGAATCTGTGTTTCTTGCTGCAGATGAGTTGTTCGATCTCCCGATCGAAACCAAAATAAAAAATATAGTCGAAAAACCGTACCATGGATACGTAGGCCAAATGGCAATTGTTCCACTTCATGAAGGTTTAGGGATTGATTACGCAACGGAGCTTAACGGAGTTCAAAGTTTCACGGATCTCGTGTGGCCAAACGGAAATCACTCCTTCTGGTAAGTACGTACATATGTATATGCAACAAAATCGGTTTTAACGTCAAATATGTCTGAATGTGAATCCAAGCGCTGCCAAAGCCCTTGTGGCCATGGAAGTTCACTTGCGATGACTCAAGGGCATTCATGGTCGCCTAGGGCATAAGTTGACCCGTAAACCCACAGTTATCCAAAAAAAAAGATGTCTAAATGTCCTGATAGACTGCTTCTTATGATTAAAAGATCGTGTCTTATATAAAGGTGTTACAATAGGTTGGTAGGACGTGTATGGGCATACCAACAAGTTTTTAGGAATCTTTTGAAATAAAATGTTTTATTAGTTTTTTTTACAGGAAAACTCACTTGTTTCTACAAGACACATTTTCAAATAATTTCGTATAAAAAACTAATAAGACACATTTTCAAATAATATCGTATAAAAATAAAATAAGACACTTTATTTCAAAATCGTCGTAAAAAAATTGTTAAGATCTCCTGAAACGTCCTATCACAGGGTCGTCCCAGTTACACATGTTACACTCGTACTAAAACTATGGATCGTTTGAAACGAGTAATAAACAAAAAATATATATAAAAGTTCATGTCATATTAAGAATTTTACAAATTAAAACTACAGAAAATGTTTAAAATGACAAAATGAGAAGAATATTGAAAAGTCGTATTTGTTTTTGATCGGCAAATTCTGAAATTAAATAACCGTTTTTTATTTTGAAGAAAATAAAAAAGTCTTCGTTGAGGTGGGTTTACATGTCTATATATCATGCACCAAACACAAATAAAATTGGGCCCCAAAATTTTGGAAGCCCCGTTCAAAAACCCATGCTTAACATGCTAATAGACGGGCCCTACCTATCAACTTACTGTAACACCTTTACATACGAGACACGGTTGTTTGGTCCTATAAAGCAGTCTAGTCTAGTAGGACATTTAAACATAATTGACGTCCTATAAAGTTGATTTTCTTGCATTGTATATGTTTAAAAAAATGTAGATTATAACTTCAATTTTATGTCTTCTATTTTGTAGTGAAACCTCAATGTTATTTTCAAGGGCAGTGGCTAAACTAGACCATATGGTAATAAGAATGTTGTTTGAAAGCTATGGTATGGAGAAGAAGCATAGTGATGCTCATATCGACTCTACGACTTATCTTCTCCGGTATCTGAAATACAGAGCACCGGAAATGAACGAGACCACAATGGCTTTTCCGTCACATACGGATAAAAGTTTCTTGACCATACTTCACCAGAATCAAGTTTCGGGGTTGGAAATAAGAGCAAGAAACGACGAATGGATTTCTGTAGAATTCCCTCATTCGTCATTCGTGGTCATGGCGGGCGATGCTTGCCAGGTGATAACTAATTGTTCATGCTTTATTCACTACGATAAAATTGGATTTTATAGAATGTCAAAAATGTCTAAATGTCCCGATGGACAACTTTATAGGACTTAAGTTTATAGAACCAAATGATAAAGCGTATTATCTAAAAGTGTTGCAATAAGTTTATCAGACTGTTTTTGGGCGTCTTAACAAGCTTTTTAGGACATTTTAAATAAGGCGTCGTATTAGCCATTTTATAGAGTGTCTTATAAAAACAAGTTTCCTAAAATGTGTTTACATAAAAAAGCTAATACGACGTTCTAGTTTAAGAAAGTCCTAGAAAACTTGTTAATACACCCAAGCATTCTATAAACTTATTATAACACTTTTAGATAGGAAGCGTTATCGTTTGGTCCTATAAACTTAAGCCCTATAGAACGGTCTATTAGGACACTGGTCGTTTACTAAACGCTTACCCGGTAAGTGATTACCGGATCATTTACCTTATCGGATGAACATGAAGGATTGAGAATTCTACGCGGTAAGAGCGGTGGCAAGGACCGAGAGTCTTACCCGGTAAGTGAGAGTAACGACTCTTACCCGGTTAGCACTTACAGGATAAATTGTTACATACGATGTTGTTCTAATGGACTAAAATCTTACCCGGTAAGCTAAATTAATGTGTTTGACTCTTAGCGGTAAGCGCTTACCAGGTAAGTGTTGGGTAAACGACCCTTTAGACATTGTCGGTGTCTTATAAGCCCATTTTTGTTGTAGTGATTGATGACGAATGTCGTGATAAATATTCATGATGAAAACTTATATATAATGAAAATAGATGATATTCATGATGGAAATGATTGATATCACGAAAATGCATTAAGACTATTCGGGATTATTCATCATGAATAATACATGAAATAGCTGGTTCTCGGGTTCTTATCTGTATAACTTTGAATTGGGTATTTTAGATTTTAAAGTGCGATTTCTTGATTGGACAGGCTTGGAGTAACAACAGGGTACTTTCACCAAACCACAAAGTGACCATGGACAAGAAGGGTAAAGAAACAAGATATACTATTGCACTGTTTTCATTCTTGCGTAAGCCGGTGAAAGTACCCGATGAGTTTGTGGACAATGAGCACCCGCTGCAATTCAAGCCTTTTGATCATGTCGATCTCCTGAATTTCTACGTTACGGAAAATGGCAGGAAATCACAAAACATTCTCAAAGACTTCTGTGGTGTCTAGGTTTCTATGTGTTGCATATGTTTGATGTTTGAGAATAAGTGATGTTCTTTTTCATGTTTTGTGGTTTACAAATGTACACAAGTTTCACAGCCTTCATTTGAAATAGTTATGGTTTTATCATATTCAGGGGAGAATCCTAAATAAATGTACATTGTGAAAAAAGCACATAGTTTTAGACTTTGGAGTTAACTAAATGACAATTTTATCCCTAATAACAAAAAGATGAACGAATACCTCAACTCATAATTAAGGGTAGAATCGAAAAGTAATGATTTACTTTTGAAAGTGGATACTTATTTTGGGATAAACTTAAATATTGATAATTATCATCGGGTACTCTTTTTGCTTGTGGGATTTGGTGGGACTTGGAATAGGATTCCATTCCAATCCCTTTTTTGGTTTAAAGGAAAGTCTGGAGTTGAAATTCCGGGATTTCAATGAAATGAAATCTCACAAACAGGATACTTAGTATTTCACAGGATTTTATAAGATTTGTTAGTAATACTGTTTTCAAGTATGTTTTGTAATACTCAATTAATAAAAGGTAATTTTATAATTATTTTTATAATTTGTTTTTATTAATTATCTAAAAAAATGGAATTCAATTCAATTCCAAATCCTACAAACCAAACATACCAAAGATTCCAAATCCTTCCACGAAATCCAAATCCATAAATACATTTTGTCAAACCAAACACCCCCTAAGATAATCACATCAATTGTAGAAAAAAACACAACTCTTCTGAGTTCTGATTACTTATTAATTATTTAAGTTTTTCTAAAATATTCTCAATCTCTACCTTCTTAGATGTTTGAAGCTAGAGCAAACAAAAATAATATATTCTATTACATAGCATCATCATCTATTTACTTTTTTTAGATTCTTGTATATAGAGCACCCAAGATGAATGAGCCTAATATAGTCATTCTTTGCCACACAAATAAGAAATTGTTTTTCTTACTGTGGGTGTTCAGGCCAGCTTATGTGCACCTCGACTAATCCCATAGGGCCTTAAAGATAACAGCCAAGAAATCCTTAGTGGCCTTGAGGAGACTCAAACTAGCGACCTATAGGGAGGAGCCCTATGGCCTAGCCTTTATTTGCCGGTTGAGCTAGCCCTCATGGTTATATAAGAGTTCATTCACCATTCTTCATGAAATGAAGATGTTTATTCATGAAGGGTTGGGTTCCGCTGAGAATGAAAGTTATGGTGAGAAGGGTAAGAAGGGATCTCCACCCTTGGATGCACATTAGAATGAGATGCACCGGATCAATCCCTGTATCAAGCGTGATTCATGAGTGGTTTTGAGATTAAAAGTTATCGAGGGTCAAGATCCCTTCTTACCTTCTCACCTAAACTCTTATTCTCACACGATCCTTCGTCATTCATGAAAATGAAGGATGAAGAGCGTCAAACTATATTTTAGTTGTTTTACTACATGTTCAAAGAAAGAACATCATGATTGTGTGTTTGCATATATCGGGACCATCTTGCTGAGGTTAATACAAGGATGGTTTTCGGGGACCATTTATAGACGACAGATATCGTATACTTATATAGTTATATGGCCGGTAATTAAATAAAGCCAATTGGGAAGCATATAATATAAATTCTGAAACATCAAAGATAAGGACCTAATATAAAACAGATTATCGTACAAACCCCAGAAAACGAAATCATGAAATTAATTATGATCAACTTGCTGTTTATTTGCAAATATTAGATAAGATCAAAACTTAACATTAGGTGTTCAGTAGAGCTAGAATTACAATTAACACCAACAACATTGTCTTAAAAAATTAAGTCATAAGTTAGTATTACATTGTTGTTTATGAACCATGTGCTACTAGATGTTGATATTGGGGCAAATCAGTGAAATTATCAAATTAATTTCCTAAATTAAACATCAATTTACGAAAATGAATAGTGTTACTGATTCTGTTTTCAGATTTCTAAGTTCTAACCTCTAATCAATAAGAACTGAAATTAAAAAGTTCAGAATTCATCACGGTTTTTAAAACCTATAACAAGCTTAACGAGCAACAAAACGACCTGGTTTAATCTAAAATGCCCAAACCCTAGGTATCATTGTATAAATTCAACAAAGGAATTGGAAATCGAACAAAACATGGCCAAATTGAAGCTGTAATCGATCAAATTAGTGATGTAATAGCTAATAAGCATAAGGAAATACTCCGATGTAAATTCACGGTTAATTAGAGATCAAGAAGAAGAACAAACAAACCTGTAGCACGCATCGATTGTTCCTGCAGAGATCGATGCCTAATCATCGAACGATTTTAGCTGAAAAACCTAACACGGAAGAATAAATCAATAAAATAATTAGGGTTTTGAAGAATTGCAAACAGAGCGGGAAAAGGTGGCGTGCAAAGTAGACATAGGAAACGTGGCTGTTTGACGGTTGTTGAATGGTTTAGTGCAGAATGATTAAGTGGTCAGAATGATTAAGTGACTTTTATAATATAGTGCAAAATGAAATACGGTTTTTGGTAATTGTTTAGGATGAAATCAGGATGCTGAATGGTTAATGGGGAGGTCCAGGACCCTAAATCATTCAGAGGGTTATAGAACCATTAAGAGACAACCATTTTTTTTGCCAAACAGGATTTACCTCTTAGCGATTCAGAGGTTGCCTCTTAATGGAACCATTAAGAGGTAAACAAACAGCCCCTAACCCTAACCCGATCCGTTTAATAAATGGGTCAGAAAATCTCAACTCTAACCCGACCTGCCTAATCCGCCACGACCCGTTTAACCCGTTTAATATTTATAAAAGTAAAAAACTAAATATCGAAAATTCACAAAAAATTACAAATCCAAGAGTCAATCAAAAATATTAGAAATCAAATGTTTATAGTTCAAACTTATAATTTAAAACCAAATCCAAAACATTAAAAAGAAAACTTATAATATATATATATAGAGAGAGAGAGAGGTTCAAGGGAAAAACCTTAAAAAAACGGAAAACTGAAAAATACCTTAGGAGCCCTTCATCTGGACGGTATGCACTTGTGCATACAGTTAAATAGTTGACTTTTTGGTTTTATGCACAAGTGCATTATGCATTTGTGCATATATGCACAAATGCATGTTACAAATAACCTGTATGCACAAATGCATACCGCCCATATGAAGGGCTCCTAGAGTGTTCTTCAGTTTTCCGGTTTTTTAAGGTTTTCCCTTGAACCTGACCCTATATATATATATATATATATATATATATAAACGGGTTATTCGGGTCATTTTCGAGTTGAAATTTTTGACCATGACCTTATCCGTCTAATTTTTGTGTTGTGTCGTGTCAACCCGTTTACTTAAACGGGTTGAAATGTATTACCGAAATCCGTTTATTTCGTGCCGAGTTCGTGTCGGGTTAGAGTGTCGTGTCAATTTTTACCAGGTCTAGTGCAAAGGAACCGAAAAATACCGATCTACACGACTCGGTTCGGGTTCATATTCAGGTTCGGCATACAGACATGCAATTTCTATTTGGAACTTATCTACACCAACTTGTTTAAAGAAGGGCTTGATTTTTATTGAGTAATGTATATTTGTTATCAGCTTAACGAGTTTAATGAGATTTTAACTGTTTATTTGTTTAACTATACATGGTTGTTTAATAGTGACTTAATGATATAGAAAGTGGTTTATTCAGTAACCTTCTGAAGGGTACTATGCAGAAAGTCAATGTTTTTTCCAAACTTGTAGCTACCGACTAAAAACAGGTTTATTTCATCTATGAAAAATCCTCTCAAACAAAAATTATTCTAATCTATACGAATAGATTCATCCAAATAGATCGCTTAATCGGTATGCAGACTTAATAGAAAACCAACGGAACAATTTTTCAAAAGGAAGAAAAGGAAGATTCCGGACAAAAGTTTGTTTCCAATAGATTCTCCAATGAAGATGGTAGGAAAGAGAGTATGAAATTCTCCAAGAGATGATAACATATACGAACAATTTTATCAAGTTATTTTGCTAACCAATAATCTTATCTGGTAAGTCGGGAGGGTGAGTCTAAACCAGTTATCGCTCGCTTACGACAAATTATTCTGTGATATTCTGTACAATTTTACAAATAATTTTATCCGATAAAGCAAGTATGGAGTAAGGACGCTTATTATGTGCTTTTTGTATCTAAAGTATATGTAACATTTACAGAATTTGGATTAAAATTTACAACTCCACTTAAATTTGTTAAATGGAAATCTAACTTGGACAACATTTTGAAGAAAAAGCATAATGGTGTTGAAAACCGAAAGCAGTCGAATCAAGTTAAACCTAACTATTTTTGATAGTTTGAGGCAACGATCTGATACGGTCTGAAATAATCAAATTGTTTAGTCTGATCTGGTATGCGATTTGAATGTTTTTTAAATGTCTGGATCGAACGGATCTGAAAAAATATACATGTATTAATTATATTTAGTTTTCATCTTATAGACTAAACTTTTATGGCCAAATTTATATAAAAAAAAAGATCTTCTAAGTCAGTATGTTTTTTGTTTTTGGTTTAGATTTCTCAATTGACAGCATTCTCTAGATTTGCAAAATTGCGACACCCGTCAAAAATCCAATAATGTCATATTAGTAGAAATTCTAATTTCGATATATATATATATATATATATATATATATATATATATATATATATATATATATATATATAGAGAGAGAGAGAGAGAGAGAGAGAGAGAGAGAGAGAGAGAGAGGGGGTTCATTTGTTAACCTCCAATTTTGTATTAACTTTATTAACTTCATCTTAGCCATTCATTTTCTTGTTAATGGTTGAGATTAAAACCATTTATTAATTAATTAAGAAATTAAGTCGTGTAATTAATTCTCCCATTGAACACAAATGAAGAGGGTAATTTTGGAATTTGTCACAACCTACTTTTTTCCACTAATTAAGTCGTGTAATTAATGTTCCTATATTTGAACATATTGTTCCTATGTTCAATCCAATGTTCCTATTTGTTCAATTATATGTTCATATTGGTTCAATTATATGTTCATATTTGTTCAATTATATGCAAACAACAGATTGTTCATATATGAGCAACTATATGTTCATTCATGTTCGATTACTCCTAAATTACATGGTGTTACTTACTAGTTAATTACTATTCTATTTAGAGCATGTAATATTGATGTCACATCATGTATGATGTGCAAATATTAAGGTTATGCATAAACAATGATGAAATATAAGCCTAAGTGAACCTATATGAACAATATATATTTGTTATATTTGTTCATGTTCAAATGAACATCTACGTCTACTCTCTCTTCAACGTCGTTGAAAACACCTTGATCACTCATGTTCATGATGCAACAATAGGAATTTAAACACTAATTTGATAGAAAAGACTACAAAATATTTGAGAAATAATAATATAGCTAGAATCAAGGAGATTTTGATTTTTGTAACTCCCTTAATAAATCAATGTAATAAAACAAAAACATGGAATTCCATCCATGCCCCTATTTAATGGTTATGTATAAATTTGAAACCACCAACTAAAATGGATTCCTATTGGTTGAATGAAGTTAATAAAGTTAACACAAAATAAGAGGTTAACAAATGAACTCAACCCTATATATATATATAGAAGAAGGTTCAAACGAGAACGATAACTATTTACGAGAACGACCTACCATGTACAAAATCACTGGTGATTCACATACAAAATCACTGGTGATTAAAATTCTGGACACGCGCGGTTTGTCCCGCGGTTTGCAAAGCGCGCGGTTTGTACTGTGAATCACCAGTGATTTTGTACATGGTCGGCCGTTCTTGTAGTTCTCGTAAATAGTTAGCGTTCTCGTTTGAACCCACCTCTCTCTCTCTCTCTCTCTCTATATATATATATATATATATATATTAGTTTAAAGCCTATAAAAGACCAACTTGCTTACACCGGTAAGACCATACCGTCTTTTGTTGTCTAGTTTAACAAGTTTGGTCACTTGCATTGCAGTTTGATTTAGGGTTTGAGGGGTTAAACTGCCCAAACCAGACCCCAAATACCCGTAAACTCAACCAAATACGAATATGATATTATTTTCTCGTCAAACATAAATAACCTGGCACTTGATACAATTTGGAAATAAGGTTGAGTCCCGATAAGAAATGAAGTTATAATGAGAAGTGTAAGAAAAAATAGACCCTTAGATCAATCCTGATTAAAGATCACACGGATAAGATACACTAAAAGGCACCCGATCAATTACCATGAAAAATACAATCAGTAGTTGAAGTTAAAATTAAAAATGATCAAATTCCAAATACCTTCTTATGATTTCCAACTTAGGTTTGGGTTTCTGTACGAAGTGTCAAATTTGATGAGAAGTGTGAGAAATGGTTATCAACCGTTGGATGAGAAATAGACGGACATTCGGATGAGATGCACCGAGATGTAGCGGATCAGTTTCTTTTTAAGCTGCAATTAATGGGAGGGTATTTGATTAAAAGTGATCAACAATTTAAAAGTACTTCTCATGAAAAATGACACTTATCACGTGATCAGATGTCAATAATAATATATCTAAGGGGGTGTTTGGGATTGCTTATTTTTTGACTTATTTGTTTATTGTTTTTCCTCACCGGAAATAAACTATTTTTAGTGTTTGGATTGAAAAAAAGAAAAGTGTTTTTGACTTTTCCTCACCACAAATAAGTTGTTTTTGATAAATTAATCAATTTTAACTTATTTAAAAGTGTTTATAATTTATTTGTTCAAATTACATTTTTACCCCCAACTTCTTTTTAGTACTATAAGTTACTAAACAATTTTAAAAGTAAACATAAGTTAACAAGCAATCCCAAACACCCTCCAAAGGATCCATAGTTCTCAGAATTGGTTACGGAAGGGAAGATATCAGTAATGGCTCCCGAATCGAAGCTTGTGGTCATAACCTTCAACACACAAACCCTAAACCCTAACAACGGTGCTTGGCGATCAACGTCTGCCGCCGTCCGGCGAGCTCTGGAAGACGACGGTTGTTTCGTGGTAGCTACAGAGAAAATTCCGACGGATCTACGTGACGCCGTTTTCGAGCTCTCAAAAGAATTGTTTAATCTCCCCAATGAAACCAAGATTAAGAACACTTCTGAAATCCTCGGATTCGGGTACGGAAACTACTCATCGATGCCTCTTTGGGAGTATTTTGGCATCGAGAATGGTGCGACAATGGAAGCTACTAGAAGCTTCACCGATCTCCTCTTCCCTTCTGGCAACAACGCCTTCTGGTAAACATTATTTGCTACCATAATTCAGAATTTTGTGTAAAAATGGGTCAAGAACAACAAATGTCATTTTTGGTGAGAAGGTTTTTAAATCGTTAGATAACTTTTAATTAAATACCCTCCCATGAATTGCGGCTTAAAAGGGAATTGATCTGATACGTCTCAGTGCATCTTATCTCGGTGCATCTCGTTCTAATGTTTGTCCATTTCTCTCTCTCTCTCTCTATATATATATAGTTAAACTCACATGCAACTTAAATTCACATGTGATTACGGGCAACTTGGTCGTGACCTAGGTGGTGAGGCAAATCTCTCGTACATCATACATTGACCATGTTCCGTAATCGCATGTGATTTCAATGCAAAATCACATGTAATTTGGCCGCTCTCGTATTCTTTTATTTCGATCATGTCCCTCACTATATATATTCAAAAAATTATAAAATATCATCATATTGATGACGTTTTTGTCGTTTACGTTCTTGCTTTTGTTGGCAATACAGCAAAAGTGCATTCGAGTACATGAAATTATTATCTGAGATCGATCATTGTGTGATGAGAATGGTGTTTGATAGCTACGGGGTCGAAGCCAAGCAATGTGACAATTTGATAGAATCGTCGTTGTACTTAGCTAGATTTATGAAATATCGAGCACCGAGTGAGGAGGAAGGCGAAGTTGGTCTTCCCCCTCACTCAGATAAAAGTTTCTTGGCTATTTTAGACGACAACAACGTCAAAGGATTAGAGATAAAGACACGAAATGGAGAGTGGATCTACCACGAACCCTCCCCATCGACGCTTGTGGTTGTGGCCGGAGAACCCTTCATGGTAATTTCTTACTTGTTTCAGTCTCCAAAAAGGTTGGGATCAAGGACGGGTGCATGTGGTGGCATGGGCCCCGCTTCGTTCCTCTGTCATAGAGTAAAAAAAATATAGGGTTGTGAAAAGTTTTATTGTGTCAATTTGTCGTGTGCCACTGTATATATTTTGAAACTAACTACAATGGGAACACAAGTTTCCCTTGGTAGAGTTAGTTTGTAAGACTTTTCATCCACCCCAGACCCGAAGAACGAGTCTCGTTAGTGTCATTTTCTTAGATTTTAACTTTTAATTTCAAATTTATTATGTTTATTAAAAAATTGCAATATAGACTTGAATGCTGGACCTCACGTTTGAAAAACAGTGAACTAACCAACAGAATTTGTAGAAAAATATCCCTATATACGTTTCTTATAGTTAAATTGTGCCACCACTTGAAAAAATTTCTAGGTTCGTCTCTGGTTGGATATACCAGTAACTTAAATATTGTTTGGCCATTTGACATTTTAGTTGATTTTGTCACATAGGCATGGAGCAATGGGAGGATCTACGCCCCGGTGCACCAAGTGGCGATGAGAACGCACACGAAAGAAGTGGTTAGGTATTCACTAGGGATATTTTCGTTCATGAGGTCAACGATTGAGGTGCCGAAGAAACTAGTCGACGATGATGAACACTATTTGCGATTTACGCCTTTTAATCACTTCAATTTCTTGAAATATGTGATTACGGAGGAAGGGATGGCGTCCAAATGTTGCATCGAATCCTATTGTGGTGTCACGGCTGATGCCATCGTCGACCACTAACCGAGTAGGGCGGTTTCGATTGGCCGGTCGTTGTTTCTATTGTATGATATGAGTAGAATAAAATAGAATGAAAGGTCGTTAAATATATCATCAAACTTATCATTTAATAGCGTGATAAAAAGAATTATTTAAATAAATGCAATAAATTATTTATAATACATGTAGAGGTCTTAATATATTGTAATATGTTTAAAAGGGTGTCTTTGTATGTGTATAATATTATTTGAAATTTCAATCAATTGGAAATAAAAATGTGCATTTTTTTAACTTTAAAAGTTAGGGGCTGTTTGGCAGTTGCTGAATCGTTTGGTGCAGAATGATTAAGAGGCTTTTATGATATAGTACAAAATGAAATATGGTTGTTTGGTATTTGTTTAGGATGATATCAGGGTGCTGAATGGTTAAGGGTGGCCCAATATGCTAAATCATTAAGAGGGTTTTGAAACCATTGAGAGGCAGACTTTTTTTTGGCCAAACAAGATTCACCTCTGAACGATTCAGAGGTTGTCTCTTAATGGAACTATTAAGAGGTAAACAAACAACCCCTTGGTTTTAATGGTTTAGATGAGTAATAAAATAATAGATGTTATGAAATGAGTAATAATAATGATAATAATAATAAAATATATAAGATTTCATATAATTTTAAAATCTTACAAACTAAAAAAGGAAAGATAATTAAAGTCATAAAATGAAAAGAATATCAAAGCGTTATTAGGCCATCTACAACGCATAGATAAAAGCCCTCAAGCCCTCAATGCAACATCAACGCCACATCAGCTAAGCCCTCAAGCCCTAAAGACCCGCAGCGCATAACTAAAAGCCCTCTTGTCACCTCATTTTTTTAACTCTTTTATTTAAAAAAATATTAAAGATTGCAGGCTAAAAAAAAAAATGCCAAATAGCTTTCGGGTTCCTCGGGTTTGAAAACCCGCTGGCCGAGCCCGAGGACCAAGCCCGCGTACCCCGCACCGCTGCCCGCACGAGCCCGTAGTGAGCCCGAGCCCGAGCCCGTGGGCGCTGCAGATGGCCTTATGGTCATACTTTTCAATAATGCACGAAATTACTACTTTCACAATATCCAGACTTACGTTTAAAGTTTTTATACCTACTTTACAAAGATTGATAATCAAGACAAACATGTGTAAAACTTGGTTGTTATTTAATGATATTAGTGCTTAAATATATAAACATAAAAAAGGTAAACTTTTATCGTTCAATCTCTCGTGTTTTGAACTACCTTTTACAATGGTTAACGATTGAGTCGTATTTATTTGAGATAAAATCACATGTTATAAAATCGCACATTCTATCTCTTAGATTATGTGTATACATATAATTGTTGGACAAAAATAAAACATGAAATTTTTTGACGGAAGATTATTATCCATAGACATGTATTTGAAATTGTTGAAAATAAGAAGAACAAGTAAGATGACTTTTGAAAAAACGATATATATTATTTTCTAATAGATATATGAAACATCAATAATTTTCTGTTTTTTTTTTGTTAACATGTATTTGATAACTTATTAGCAAAATCCCAAATGTTATTTGAACGCGTAAGTATGTAACTCAGTTGGCAAAAGAGCGGATGCCTTTGCTCAAATACAAGACATGTTCAGGTCGATCACAAACCTCCCGCTAGCCTCAGTATTTGAGTGGGCTAGAAAAAACTCACCTAAATTGTTGTCCTTGGAGGCGGGTTCTGTGTAAGATCGATTGAAATTGTGAGAAATCAGCTTTTACCCCAAATATTTAAACGCCAAATCTTTTAGGTATTCGTATGTCTATTTCAAAAATTGTAAGCAAATTGAAATAAATAACAACCCAAAGGACCATTATTTTTATTTGTAATTTAATGACTATGCAATAAGCATTAGAAAAACCACTTAATTCTTATTATTATTTTTCATTATGATTTTTTAAAACTTATGTTACAATCAACTTCTCTTTGTTCCTATAAATATTGTATATGTCACATCCCATTTTAAAACTTATGTCACATCCCATTTAGCAATTGGATTATAATTAAAAATCATCCAAATCAAAAACTTACATCATAAGGCCTTCCGTACCCCAGCGGGGAAGGGGCTCGGGATGGGGGATGTGGCAGCGGGGTGAGGGCGGGGTTGGGCTACGGCCCGGGATGGAGTTGCGGGGCGGGATGGTGAGCGGGGTTGGGTTCCCGAGCCATCCCGAGGGTTTTATAAAAAAAAAAAAAATTAATTAAATTTTTAAAAAAATAACCGTTGAACGGCTCTTTCTTAAAAAAAAAAAATTTCTCAATTTAATCCCACTATATATTTAACCCTCAACCTCTTATTTCTCACACCTCTCAACCTCTTATTCTCTCAACCTCTTATTTCTCACACCTCTCAAACTCTCTCAAATGTTCGAGAAGTCATAAACCGGGAAACTCATAATAACCTTCGGTCGGATTTGGTCGAACATATTTGGCGTATCCAAGTTCCCAACAATGACGACGAGTAGATTTTTAAATTTATTTTGTAATTTTTAATTTTTTAATGAATGATATGAATTTTAATTTTTATTATTTATCTTATTTTTATTTATTAAATATATATATATATATATATATATATATTTATTTTGTTAAATAATTAAATGTATAAATAAAAGAATTAAAATAAATGAGGTGGCAAAGGGGTTTGAGGGAATGGGGTACGGATGTTTAGGGATCGTGAGGGATGGAGTGAGGGATGGAAGAAAAGCTGATGTGGCGATGATGTGGAGGGGAATCTTTCACAGATAGGAGGGATGGGGTACGGATGGCCTAATTAAATGTCCCAAATTCAAAACAATATTTAAATTAGGGGAAATTAATTAAAATACCCCAAGTTTGAAGTTGACTTACCAAAATACCTCAAAAAGTGAAAAGTTTACCCAAATGCCCCAAATTTCCGCGGAGGGGGCCCTCTATAGCGGGCAGGGACCAATTGTGAAATTTTTTGCAAGATTATTTACACTTTCAGTCCCCACCGCGGGTCCGCCGTGGGCCGCGATCGCGGGACTCCACCGCGGACAGGGACTGAAAGTGTAAATATGAAGCACATAAAATTTCAAAAATGGTCCCTGCCCGCGATCGCGGGACTCCACCGCAGAAATTTGGGGCATTTGGGTAAACTTTTCATTTTTTGGGGTATTTTGGTAAATCAACTTCAAACTTAGGGTATTTTAATTAATTTCCCTTAAATTAGCTACTTTATAATGTTTGAGGACCTTTTTTATAATACTTAAGAAATGGGTAATCCCATGATAATGAGACATCCATGAATTTCTTTGAGTGGGTGTATTATTAAGGGTGCGTTTGGTACACTGGACGTGACAGAACAGAACAGAACAGAGATCATTGTCCTATGTTTGGCAGGACTTTTATGTGGAACGGACAGAAACAGAGTGGAACAAGCTAGAACAGGCCTGTTCCACCTGCACCCCATGGAACAAGCTGGAACAAGGTGGAACAGACTTATGTTTTACTAATATAACCTTAAAATAAAATCCAATTCTCTTCTAAAACATCAAATACATGTTTTATTTTATATTTTATTCATTCTTTAAATTTTATTTATTGTATTTTATCTATTGTTATCTATTCTGTTCTGTTCAATCCTGTCTACCAAACGCTGGACTACTGTTCTGTTCTGTCTTGTCCCGTCTTGTCCTGTTGTATCCTGTCTGCGTACCAAACGCACCCTAAAGTGGATCTAATCATCTAATGTCTTGAAAATCATGGTTTAACCTAGGAAGAAAGTCAATGTGATTTGATCTAAGAAAAAGTTAGTCAAATCGATTTGGAGACTAACATACATTTTTTTTAAAATAAAATTGACCTTGATCTTTAAAATAAGTATATGTTGTCTTGAAAATAAGATAAAAAGGACGATTTTTAAGATAAAGTGATATTAGGAAGAAGATAAATCACGAAGAAAAAAATTCAAATGGGAGAATAATTAATAAAAAGGTTTTTTTTAACGGCGGAAATATATTAAAAAACTAGTAAGACGCTAGAAGGAACAATTACAAGTAAGAGATAGACAGACGGGTTTTGTAACCAACCCACCCAATTAATATTACACTTTCTACTCCTATTTGTAACCCAAAAGAACGACTGAGTTACAATGTTATCCCACAACGTAACTTTCTTAGGCTTAGGAAGCCTAAAAAGGGTCCCATTTCGAAAAGACCAAATAGCCCATAACGCCGTCAGAACGACCGCCTCAAAACAGGTCGACTCCGTTTTATTCAAACGCAAAGATAGTAACCAGCAAATCCACTCTGAATTTGATCTCAACTCCGGAATATCCAGACTCCACCAACGACCAATTTGCTTCCAAACATCCCGAGCCATTTGACAAGAGAAAAACAAATGACCCACCGTTTAATATTTTAGATAGCATTGTAGGGCCTAAGTTAATGTCTAGGTCAGTTCTGGGACCTAAAATTAACAGGTGAACAATTAAACTTTCAATTGAAATGAAATTTAAACCCATGACCTCTTGTATATCGAGTGGTAACCCAACCATCCTACTCGTGTTTAATGTATGTTATAGATTTGGTTAGAAAGTATTTAAACGCAACCCCTCAAAATCAAGTCAGTGCATCTTTCATATGCCTAATTTTTTTCTCTTGCAATAAATGAATGCACCAATAATCAAGTGAAGGGGTACACATGAGCACTCTCAACTCCTAAGAGCATCTCCAACAGATTCTCCAAAATTTCTCTAAAATGGGAAATCAAAAGTCAAAATCTCCAAAAAAATTACATTCATCTTCAACAAAATCCTCATTTTGAAGAAAAAACATTGATTATAATATTAAAATATTATATTCATCTATTAAAATATTGTTTCTTTTTCTAAATATATCTATTGGTCCTTTTATGTTGTAATCAATTTTCGGATTATATCTATATTTGGAGAAAAACTCATTCTCTCTCATATTTTCTTCATTTTTAGGGAAAGTTTTGGAGAAGCTGTTGGAACAAAAATCTAGCCCAAAATCCTTATATTCTCCATTTTCTCCAAAATAAGAAAGGTGTTGAAGATGCTCTAATAGGTTTAGCAGTTTAGGTTTGTCCCTGTCGCCTAGATAACCCCATGACAAGTTGTGACCGTAGATCTTGCCCAAAGACCTAAAATAAATATACAGAAACACATAATGTTAATGACATGATTGAAACATGAGGATTTTTTTGTAATATTCATAGTGTCAAAAATTCAATATTATGGTCATACTTTTCAATAATGCACGAAATTACTACTTTCACAATATCCAGACTTACGTTTAAAGTTTTTATACCTACTTTACAAAGATTGATAATCAAGACAAACATGTGTAAAACTTGGTTGTTATTTAATGATATTAGTGCTTAAATATATAAACATAAAAAAGGTAAACTTTTATCGTTCAATCTCTCGTGTTTTGAACTACCTTTTACAATGGTTAACGATTGAGTCGTATTTATTTGAGATAAAATCACATGTTATAAAATCGCACATTCTATCTCTTAGATTATGTGTATACATATAATTGTTGGACAAAAATAAAACATGAAATTTTTTGACGGAAGATTATTATCCATAGACATGTATTTGAAATTGTTGAAAATAAGAAGAACAAGTAAGATGACTTTTGAAAAAACGATATATATTATTTTCTAATAGATATATGAAACATCAATAATTTTCTGTTTTTTTTTGTTAACATGTATTTGATAACTTATTAGCAAAATCCCAAATGTTATTTGAACGCGTAAGTATGTAACTCAGTTGGCAAAAGAGCGGATGCCTTTGCTCAAATACAAGACATGTTCAGGTCGATCACAAACCTCCCGCTAGCCTCAGTATTTGAGTGGGCTAGAAAAAACTCACCTAAATTGTTGTCCTTGGAGGCGGGTTCTGTGTAAGATCGATTGAAATTGTGAGAAATCAGCTTTTACCCCAAATATTTAAACGCCAAATCTTTTAGGTATTCGTATGTCTATTTCAAAAATTGTAAGCAAATTGAAATAAATAACAACCCAAAGGACCATTATTTTTATTTGTAATTTAATGACTATGCAATAAGCATTAGAAAAACCACTTAATTCTTATTATTATTTTTCATTATGATTTTTTAAAACTTATGTTACAATCAACTTCTCTTTGTTCCTATAAATATTGTATATGTCACATCCCATTTTAAAACTTATGTCACATCCCATTTAGCAATTGGATTATAATTAAAAATCATCCAAATCAAAAACTTACATCATAAGGCCTTCCGTACCCCAGCGGGGAAGGGGCTCGGGATGGGGGATGTGGCAGCGGGGTGAGGGCGGGGTTGGGCTACGGCCCGGGATGGAGTTGCGGGGCGGGATGGTGAGCGGGGTTGGGTTCCCGAGCCATCCCGAGGGTTTTATAAAAAAAAAAAAAATTAATTAAATTTTTAAAAAAATAACCGTTGAACGGCTCTTTCTTAAAAAAAAAAAAATTCTCAATTTAATCCCACTATATATTTAACCCTCAACCTCTTATTTCTCACACCTCTCAACCTCTTATTCTCTCAACCTCTTATTTCTCACACCTCTCAAACTCTCTCAAATGTTCGAGAAGTCATAAACCGGGAAACTCATAATAACCTTCGGTCGGATTTGGTCGAACATATTTGGCGTATCCAAGTTCCCAACAATGACGACGAGTAGATTTTTAAATTTATTTTGTAATTTTTAATTTTTTAATGAATGATATGAATTTTAATTTTTATTATTTATCTTATTTTTATTTATTAAATATATATATATATATATATATATATTTATTTTGTTAAATAATTAAATGTATAAATAAAAGAATTAAAATAAATGAGGTGGCAAAGGGGTTTGAGGGAATGGGGTACGGATGTTTAGGGATCGTGAGGGATGGAGTGAGGGATGGAAGAAAAGCTGATGTGGCGATGATGTGGAGGGGAATCTTTCACAGATAGGAGGGATGGGGTACGGATGGCCTAATTAAATGTCCCAAATTCAAAACAATATTTAAATTAGGGGAAATTAATTAAAATACCCCAAGTTTGAAGTTGACTTACCAAAATACCTCAAAAAGTGAAAAGTTTACCCAAATGCCCCAAATTTCCGCGGAGGGGGCCCTCTATAGCGGGCAGGGACCAATTGTGAAATTTTTTGCAAGATTATTTACACTTTCAGTCCCCACCGCGGGTCCGCCGTGGGCCGCGATCGCGGGACTCCACCGCGGACAGGGACTGAAAGTGTAAATATGAAGCACATAAAATTTCAAAAATGGTCCCTGCCCGCGATCGCGGGACTCCACCGCAGAAATTTGGGGCATTTGGGTAAACTTTTCATTTTTTGGGGTATTTTGGTAAATCAACTTCAAACTTAGGGTATTTTAATTAATTTCCCTTAAATTAGCTACTTTATAATGTTTGAGGACCTTTTTTATAATACTTAAGAAATGGGTAATCCCATGATAATGAGACATCCATGAATTTCTTTGAGTGGGTGTATTATTAAGGGTGCGTTTGGTACACTGGACGTGACAGAACAGAACAGAACAGAGATCATTGTCCTATGTTTGGCAGGACTTTTATGTGGAACGGACAGAAACAGAGTGGAACAAGCTAGAACAGGCCTGTTCCACCTGCACCCCATGGAACAAGCTGGAACAAGGTGGAACAGACTTATGTTTTACTAATATAACCTTAAAATAAAATCCAATTCTCTTCTAAAACATCAAATACATGTTTTATTTTATATTTTATTCATTCTTTAAATTTTATTTATTGTATTTTATCTATTGTTATCTATTCTGTTCTGTTCAATCCTGTCTACCAAACGCTGGACTACTGTTCTGTTCTGTCTTGTCCCGTCTTGTCCTGTTGTATCCTGTCTGCGTACCAAACGCACCCTAAAGTGGATCTAATCATCTAATGTCTTGAAAATCATGGTTTAACCTAGGAAGAAAGTCAATGTGATTTGATCTAAGAAAAAGTTAGTCAAATCGATTTGGAGACTAACATACATTTTTTTTAAAATAAAATTGACCTTGATCTTTAAAATAAGTATATGTTGTCTTGAAAATAAGATAAAAAGGACGATTTTTAAGATAAAGTGATATTAGGAAGAAGATAAATCACGAAGAAAAAAATTCAAATGGGAGAATAATTAATAAAAAGGTTTTTTTTAACGGCGGAAATATATTAAAAAACTAGTAAGACGCTAGAAGGAACAATTACAAGTAAGAGATAGACAGACGGGTTTTGTAACCAACCCACCCAATTAATATTACACTTTCTACTCCTATTTGTAACCCAAAAGAACGACTGAGTTACAATGTTATCCCACAACGTAACTTTCTTAGGCTTAGGAAGCCTAAAAAGGGTCCCATTTCGAAAAGACCAAATAGCCCATAACGCCGTCAGAACGACCGCCTCAAAACAGGTCGACTCCGTTTTATTCAAACGCAAAGATAGTAACCAGCAAATCCACTCTGAATTTGATCTCAACTCCGGAATATCCAGACTCCACCAACGACCAATTTGCTTCCAAACATCCCGAGCCATTTGACAAGAGAAAAACAAATGACCCACCGTTTAATATTTTAGATAGCATTGTAGGGCCTAAGTTAATGTCTAGGTCAGTTCTGGGACCTAAAATTAACAGGTGAACAATTAAACTTTCAATTGAAATGAAATTTAAACCCATGACCTCTTGTATATCGAGTGGTAACCCAACCATCCTACTCGTGTTTAATGTATGTTATAGATTTGGTTAGAAAGTATTTAAACGCAACCCCTCAAAATCAAGTCAGTGCATCTTTCATATGCCTAATTTTTTTCTCTTGCAATAAATGAATGCACCAATAATCAAGTGAAGGGGTACACATGAGCACTCTCAACTCCTAAGAGCATCTCCAACAGATTCTCCAAAATTTCTCTAAAATGGGAAATCAAAAGTCAAAATCTCCAAAAAAATTACATTCATCTTCAACAAAATCCTCATTTTGAAGAAAAAACATTGATTATAATATTAAAATATTATATTCATCTATTAAAATATTGTTTCTTTTTCTAAATATATCTATTGGTCCTTTTATGTTGTAATCAATTTTCGGATTATATCTATATTTGGAGAAAAACTCATTCTCTCTCATATTTTCTTCATTTTTAGGGAAAGTTTTGGAGAAGCTGTTGGAACAAAAATCTAGCCCAAAATCCTTATATTCTCCATTTTCTCCAAAATAAGAAAGGTGTTGAAGATGCTCTAATAGGTTTAGCAGTTTAGGTTTGTCCCTGTCGCCTAGATAACCCCATGACAAGTTGTGACCGTAGATCTTGCCCAAAGACCTAAAATAAATATACAGAAACACATAATGTTAATGACATGATTGAAACATGAGGATTTTTTTGTAATATTCATAGTGTCAAAAATTCAATATTATGGTCATACTTTTCAATAATGCACGAAATTACTACTTTCACAATATCCAGACTTACGTTTAAAGTTTTTATACCTACTTTACAAAGATTGATAATCAAGACAAACATGTGTAAAACTTGGTTGTTATTTAATGATATTAGTGCTTAAATATATAAACATAAAAAAGGTAAACTTTTATCGTTCAATCTCTCGTGTTTTGAACTACCTTTTACAATGGTTAACGATTGAGTCGTATTTATTTGAGATAAAATCACATGTTATAAAATCGCACATTCTATCTCTTAGATTATGTGTATACATATAATTGTTGGACAAAAATAAAACATGAAATTTTTTGACGGAAGATTATTATCCATAGACATGTATTTGAAATTGTTGAAAATAAGAAGAACAAGTAAGATGACTTTTGAAAAAACGATATATATTATTTTCTAATAGATATATGAAACATCAATAATTTTCTGTTTTTTTTTGTTAACATGTATTTGATAACTTATTAGCAAAATCCCAAATGTTATTTGAACGCGTAAGTATGTAACTCAGTTGGCAAAAGAGCGGATGCCTTTGCTCAAATACAAGACATGTTCAGGTCGATCACAAACCTCCCGCTAGCCTCAGTATTTGAGTGGGCTAGAAAAAACTCACCTAAATTGTTGTCCTTGGAGGCGGGTTCTGTGTAAGATCGATTGAAATTGTGAGAAATCAGCTTTTACCCCAAATATTTAAACGCCAAATCTTTTAGGTATTCGTATGTCTATTTCAAAAATTGTAAGCAAATTGAAATAAATAACAACCCAAAGGACCATTATTTTTATTTGTAATTTAATGACTATGCAATAAGCATTAGAAAAACCACTTAATTCTTATTATTATTTTTCATTATGATTTTTTAAAACTAATGTTACAATCAACTTCTCTTTGTTCCTATAAATATTGTATATGTCACATCCCATTTTAAAACTTATGTCACATCCCATTTAGCAATTGGATTATAATTAAAAATCATCCAAATCAAAAACTTAGACCATCCACATCCCTGCAATTCATTTACACTTTCAATTGTGCCACATCAGCTTTTGCAATTATCTTCTACACACGTGCCCACCTACACTTTCAAAAGGGTCCCCACTACAACATTTATTAATTACTTTATAAATTATTATATACATTCTATAATATAAATTAATATAACATAATATATAAAATTCTTTATTTTAATTTAATCTTAATTAAAATATAAACATAAATTTCAAATAAAATTCTTTATTTTAATTTAATATTAATTAAAATATAAACTTTAGATTATATGTAATTTTATCAGTTAATTAGAATATTTTTTAAATAAAAAAATTAATTTAATTAAAAATAAGATAAATTAATCCACACTTTCAATATTTTTTAAATAAAAATAATTTATTTAAACAATTAAGAAAAAAAAGAAAAAGAAAAGATGATGAAGAGGATGACATGGCTTGCAAAACCAATTGCATATATTGCAATTGGAATCCTATGTGGCATACCAATTTGATTTGCAATTGTCTTTGCAAGTGTAACTGCAATCCCTATGTGGATGCTCTTACATCATAATTAAATGTCCCAAACTCAAAACAATATTTAAATTAGGGGAAATTAATTAAAATACCTCAAGTTTGAAGTTGACTTACCAAAATACCCAAAAAATGAAAAGTTATCCAAATGCCCCAAATTTCCGCGGAAGGGGCCCTCTATAGCGGGCAGGGACCAATTGTGAAAATTTTTGCAAGATTATTTACACTTTCAGTCCCCACCGCGGGTCCGCCGTGGGCCGCGATCGCGGGACTCCACCGCGGCCAGGGACTGAAAGTGTAAATATGAAGCACATAAAATTTCAAAAATGGTCCCTGTCCGCGATCGCGGGACTCTACCGCGGAAATTTGGGGCATTTGGGTAAACTTTTCATTTTTTGGGGTATTTTGGTAAGTCAACTTCAAACTTAGGGTATTTTAATTAATCTCCCTTAAATTAGCTACTTTATAATGTTTGAGGACCTTTTTTATAATACTTAAGAAATGGGTAATCCCATGATAATGAGATATCCATGAATTTCTTTGAGTGGGTGTATTATTAAGGGTGCGTTTGGTACACTGGACGTGACAGAACAGAACAGAACAGAGATCATTGTCCTATGTTTGGCAGAACTTTTATGTGGAACGGACAGGAACAGAGTGGAACAAGCTAGAACAGGCCTGTTCCACCCCCACCCCATGGAACAAGCTGGAACAAGGTGGAACAGACCTATGTTTTACTAATATAACCTTAAAATAAAATCCAATCCTCTTCTAAAACATCAAATACATGTTTTATTTTATATTTTATTCATTCTTTAAATTTTATTTATTGTATTTTATCTATTGTTATCTATTCTGTTCTGTTCAATCCTGTCTACCAAACGCTGGACTACTGTTCTGTTCTGTCTTGTCCCGTCTTGTCCTGTTGTATCCTGTCTGCGTACCAAACGCACTCTAAAGTGGATCTAATCATCTAATGTCTTGAAAATCACGGTTTAACCTAGGAAGAAAGTCAATGTGATTTGATCTAAGAAAAAGTTAGTCAAATCGATTTGGAGACTAACATACATTTTTTTAAAATAAAATTGACCTTGATTTTTAAAATAAGTATATGTTGTCTTGAAAATAAGATAAAAATGACGATTTTTAAGATAAATTTATATTAGGAAGAAGATAAATCACGATTTTTAAACCCATGACCTCTTGTATATCGAGTGGTAACCCAACCATCCTACTCGTGTTTAATGTATGTTATAGATTTGGTTATAAAGTATTTAAACGCAACCCCTCAAAATCAAGTCAGTGCATCTTTCATATGCCTAATTTTTTTCTCTTGCAATAATTGAATGCACCAATAATCAAGTGAAGGGGTACACATGAGCACTCTCAACTCCTAAGAGCATCTCTAATAGATTCTCCAAAATTTCTCTAAAATGGGAAATCAAAAGTCAAAATCTCCAAAAAAATTACATTCATTTTCAACAAAATCCTCATTTTTAAGAAAAAACATTGATTATAATATTAAAATATTATATTCATCTATTAAAATATTGTTTCTTTTTCTAAATATTTCTATTGGTCCTTTTATGTTGTAATCAATTTTCGGATTATATCTATATTTGGAGAAAAACTCATTCTCTCTCGTATTTTCTTCATTTTTAGGGAAAGTTTTGGAGAAGCTGTTGGAACAAAAATCTAGCACAAAATCCTTATATTCTCCATTTTCTCCAAAATGAGAAAGCTGTTGAAGATGCTCTAATAGGTTTAGCCGTTTAGGTTTGTCCCTGTCGCCTAGATAACCCCATGACAAGTTGTGAACGTAGATCTTGCCCAAAGACCTAAAATAAATATACAGAAACACATAATGTTAATGACATGATTGAAACATGAGGATTTTTTTTGTAATATTCATAGTGTCAAAAATTCAATATTATGGTCGAATCATCATTTTGTAAAGTTTATGTTGCAAACTGTGATTTTTGAAAATATTTAAAATAAATTACGTTTTTAGTCCTTGTGGTTTGCTGAAAATTTATAATTTCATCCTTATGGTTTTAAAATTATAGCTTTCATCCCTATGATTTATAATTCATTACTATTTTTGTTCTTATGATTTAAGTTTCATTGCCTTTTTATCCCTATGGTTTACATTTCATTTCTATTTTAGTCCTTCATACTCCAAAAGTAGTGTTTTGGCATCAGGGGCGAAAATAGAAATGAATTGCAAATCATAGGGACTAAAACCGAAATTTTAAAACTACAAGGACGAAATCCGCAACTTTTAACAAACCACAGGGACGAAAAACGTAATTTTAATGCCCGAGAGGTATTTTACCCATTTGAAAAGTTGAAAGTAATTTAAGTCGTGGCCAAGATCATAAATAACATGATAACATCGTAGAAGCATGTTGGTGACCTGTATGATTTTAACAAATTTGTTAAAAATAGGAAAATTAGGTGGCGTTTGTTTTTTAAGAGGTGCTGAAGTCTGAAATCTGATTTCACTTCTGATTTTTAAGAGGTGGGGCTGAAATCTGAAATCTAAATCAATAAGACTGTTTGTTTTTGTAAACTGACAAACATCTGAATATGTATAATTGTCTAATTTATTCCTTAACAATGTTACATTGTGAATTAATAAAACATCTATTTATATAAACATCTTCTAATTTCTTGTACCATATAAACCAAATGTTGTACATTATTATCACCATTTTTGAACAACAATCACAAAAAACGAAGGAACAAGAAACCACATTCAAAGATTGAAACCCAAAATGCATCAGAAACCAAAACTAATCTTCAATCCTCAAACTAAAAACAATAAATCAATGGTTCTTCCGGTTCACCGTTTCTTGTTGGGATTAAATCTCACGATCTTCACCATTTCTCCAAACTCACATTCTTTGATCCAAACCCAGACTTCCTTCCTTCCTTCAGGATCTGCTTGTTCGGTGGCAACCCTTTTTGCAGGATGTTTGGGCTGTTCAGTTTGATCTATCATAACACAGTTAACAGCTACCAAGCTTTCTTCCAAAGAACCAATCATGATGGCAACTCTCTGCATATTAACAAAGAACCAAGCAAGTTGAACAACCATGCATAAGAGAAATCAGAAACAGAAACTATAAGGTACATATAAGAGAAATCGATGTTTACCCAAATCGTGTTGAACAAAACCATAAAAAGAAGCAATAATTGGTGCACAAAGAGAAATCAATACCTGATAGAAGAACGAAATAAATCGACTGGCAGGAAGAAACGATGTTATAGGCATTCTGCTAACATCATGACTGAAACGACTAGAATCAGAAGTCATCCCAAATTGAGCATGTTCACTAGTACCAGGTCCAATTGGGGGCAATGTTGTTGACCCTGATGGCTCCGATTTGACACTCAAATTATTTCCAGTAGACGGCGAATAAACCAAACATAGAACACTACATCCGCCCTTGGTAAAAGTTTCCAACATATAAGAAATTGTAGAAGTCTATCCTATGTATGTATTATTAAATGTAAGGTGCTTCCAAACGTGTAAATCACTTCAATGGTCGGTGTGTGGTTTAAGGAATTTCGTCAATTGGGCAGTCTATGTGGTTTCTTTCATAAAATAAAATCTCTCAAAAAGACAATGTGCTTGAGAAAGAAATAAGCGGATTACTTTTCCCCATGCTTATATAAAGGCTTCATATCCCCTGCTTATCTTGCAATTGGAATTCATATTCCAATATCTTAAAAAAAACATAGAATTTGTCCAACCACATGGTTTGTATAAAAATTGTTGGAACCTGATTGGACATTGATCCCCATACCAGCAACAATAACAGCAGCAGCAAGAAGCAGTCGTAGATATCACAACATCAACATGGAAAACAATAAACATGGAAAACCAGAAGAGGTATTCGAGAAACACAGAAAACAAACAACATATAGAAGAGGATGGATTCGACCAGAAATAGGGAAAAAGGGGTACCTGATTGATTCGAAGAACCTTGGTGGAGATGATGCAGTCGCTGGAGAGGATGGAGTCGGTAATGGAGGAGGCGAAAATTTAAGGATAGAGCATACCTCTAAGCGAATTAGAGGTTAGGTTTTCTCTTTTTAGTTCAGATGATATTTAGAGATTTGACCCTCTGAAAATTGAAAATAAACAAACACCCTGAATTTTGTAATATCTAACCGATTAAGAGAAAAGGGTTAAAAAAGTGCTGAAACCACAAAAACAAACAAGCCCTTACTGTCTCATTAGGAAACCGGATATATTATTGAGCTGGAGATGGGGATATAGATCCCCAAAAGTTAAAGACTAGGGATAGGGACGGCCCAACTCCTCTTGTCACGTATATTAAATGGATTATATGTTTATTATTAAACATAATCTTTATAGATAATTAGATTTAGTATCATTTTTAAAATTTAGAAATTGTATTTTGACCTTTCTTCATATATACATTTTTTCTAGTCTTACCTTTTTTAGATTAAAAACATGAAGAACCGAAAGCATGTGATCAGACAATTATGTATGATTTTATATTTTTGTTAACGTATGAATATTTGATAATAAAAACAAAATTTAAGAGATGTGAGATTTAAACATGGACCATTTATTAAGTGTGGTGTTTAACACATTTGATTTAAAATATATCGCATAAATAGGGGAAAATATTAGATACCCATTGAGGATCTCTGTTCCCCGTTAGGGACAGGGATAGGGATTAGGGTCCCCGTCCGATTCCCATGCCTACTTAGGAGTGTTCCAAGAACATATCTCTGACCAAGTACCGTATACCAACTCAACACATACGGGTTAGGTTGGGTTGAGTTATGCTTTTATTTTTATTTTAATAGGGTTTAGATTTTTGAAACCATATTATGGGTTGTTCATTTGTTTGGTTGGTTTTCTACTAAGTCTTGTATGTATGGATTAAAATAGTCTGCATAGATTGATAATTTTTTGTTTGAGATAGTCTTTTTATCGTGTAAGGAGTGTGTTTTTTAATTGGTATGAGTAGGTTTGAAACAAACATGGTGTTTTGCATAAAGCTTTCCTCTAGAAGTTATGAGTTCCATTAAGCTAACCAAATAAGTTATTAATCTCATTAAGCTCATTAAGTTGTTTACAAAAAAAAAACTTATTTAAAACGCTTTCGAACTGGTCAACCCAACCCAAATACACAATCCTAATTACTGATGTAGTTATTGAAATCGAAGAACGAAAACCAGAGTTTCTCCAAACAAAAATGAAATAATTTATTTGTAATTTACTGATTTACTGAAAAAAATAATGTACAAAACAAAGTAAAATAGTAAAAAGGTTACTGGGTTCCCAGCCCAAATGATTCAACACTATTGTAAGCCCAATAGAAGCCCAACAGGTACATCTTAATATCTTATGGCCTGTAGTTGGCAGGTCTGAACTCCAAAGGCCCAAGATACGTGAGTATTACCCGATTTGGAGATTCGGACCACCTAACCCACCGGAAACACACATATGGGGATAGGGGTGAGCATAACCAGGTACCCGGCTAAATTTTATGGAATCGGAACTGGAATCGGAACCGACAATTTCTAGAATGAAGGAACTGAAACCGGAACCACTTACATCGGTTCTCTATGTTTTGGAACCTATTCCAGGTACCCGGTGTCAATTTTTTTTTTAACATTTCATACAATAAAATGTAATTATTTTAAGTCTATTGCAAACTATAAAGTACCAACTTAAGTAATAAATACAACAAATGGTGAAAATTAGTCCGATAAAATTAATTATTACATAAATAAATTAGAAACGCTTGAGTCCTGACATCAATAAATCTGACTTCCATAAATCAATTTTTAGTGTTTAACCTAAAAGGTAAATCCATAAATTTACTTTTAGTGTTTAACCTAAAAGATAAATCCATAAATTCTTTTTTAGTTTTATTAAATATATAAATAATTTTTATTAAAAAATAGCGGATACCCATCGGTTCCGGTTCTGGATAACCAGCGAGACCGGGTACCTGGTCCCGAACCGGACCCAATGGGTACCGAACGGGTAACGGTTCCAAGAACATGAGAATCGGAACCGGAACGAGTCTTTAACCAGTTCTGTATTTTAGGAACCGCAAACGACAACAATCACGCCGGTTCGGTTTGGAACCGACAGTTCTGAAGCGGTTCTGGTTTGAAAGACGGGTACCCAGTTATGATGCTCACCCCTATATGGGGGCGTTTATGATTTGCTTATTTAAAATAACTTATATTTTTTTTATAAAAGGGTTTATCAACTTATGTAGTGTCAAATCGAAGTTTTATAAAAAGTGTTGTGATTAACTTATGATGATGCCAAAGCGTAAGAAGCTGATAAGTTGTTTTTTAGTGTTTGACAAATGACTCAAATAAGCAAATAAGTTAAAATGAAGTAATTTATGGCGGTACCACACCGGAATAAATTAATAAGTTAGAATTGAGTAATTTATCAAAAACTCCTTATTACTAGTGCACAACCGGTATAATTTATTTTTTCTCCATCCAAACACTAAAAACTTCTTTGTAACAACCGGGTTTCGTTTGCAAGTATGTATAAAATTGGTGTCTATTGCGAAAGAAATGAAAGTTAAGAGAGGGACCTTTTTACAATAAGTGAAAGGTATTTATAGACACTAATCCCTAGGGCAGCCTCCTTTCTTAGGAAATCAGTATTTTGGTTGCTCTTGGTGTGTTTGGCGACTAGAGAAGAAAAGAGAAGAACAAAGGAGTTTTGGACAAAGAAATTGATAAGGAGGAAGATTCTGCAAGGTATCCCTTTCTAATTCGTATTCCTTTTGTTATATTGTTCCTGTTCTTAATTAGGTTGGGTTCTTAAGTTTGATTATAAGGATTCAAGAGGTTTTATCCACATTCTTCTTAAAAGTGGGTTTTAAGGGTTTTTGGCTTTGGAATCGATTTAATGGCAAGAAAGGGGATTAAGTGGTTGTGAAAGATTGGTGGATGAACTCTTAGGCTTGTCAAATCAAATTAATGGCAGATTATGAGCTTAATGAACACTTTTAGATCACTTTTGTCATACAGCCGTCGTATCCGGACACTAGCAATTCTGGTTGTCACAGTAGTTTCCGGATAGGAATGCTAGTTCCCGGGTAGAATGTTATGGTAGTTTCCGGATGGGTGTCCTTCCGGATAGTTTGAGTTACCGGGTGCGGTATCCGGACAGTTCGGGTATCCGGAAAGTAGGGATATCCGGACAGTGCGGGTATCCGGGAAGATAGGGTGTCCGGACAGTTGGTATCCGGAAAGTGTTTATTGATCAGTAGGTTTGAACCGTTTAATCTGATTTTAACCTAATACCCTTAGGTGTTCGTTCGGATTAGCTTGGAGGTAGTAAGAAGTGCGTTCAGAGTTTTGAGGTGAGTTCCCTAAACCTTTTTACGACGTAAAGTGTTAAATGTTTTAACTGATTATGGTTTTATGTATGAGCATGAACTGTTTGTAACCGTCACGCATGTTTTTCCATGAACTACATGTTTTACTTAAGAAAGCTTATTATTGATATGATGAAATGAGAATGATGATTTAAAGGATTTAAGGTTGCATGTTTTATGAAATGAATGATGTGCTATGTGGAGTCGGTCTACACTGTGGGATCAGAGATAGATCCTCGGGATCTGATGATCCCTTAGATATGTATGATAGACTGGTAGGTTGGAATTCATTTCCTCCTATTTCGAGTAGAAAGGGGGTCTGCGTAAGCTCCGGGAAGGGGAGTTTGCGTAGGCTCCGGTTGAGGGCGAGAGGGTAGCCCATTGGGCCCCGATCGCGGAATATTTATGTGATCCTATATACATTGTAGTGCCATGCCTGATGTTATGTTAAGGTTTACGATGATATTTTTATAAACGATTTTATACTGTGTACATGTTGTTTTCGGAGGGAATTCACTAGACCTTTTGGTCTAACCCTCACTTTCAAAACTAAACCATTTTCAGGTAAGCATGTTAAGGGTTCTTCAAGTAAGAACTAGGAGGCGATAAGAAGGACTTGAAGCTTAGAGTAAGTTCAAGTTTTGGCTATGATGACTATAGAATAGCTCTCGGCTGTGGAATTTAGAGACTTCCGCTGTCAATTTTGTTTAGTATGATTTATAGATGGTGTAAAGACAAGATCATTATGTAATTTGAATGTTTATTTTATGGTATTGCATGACCATGTTTTTGGGACGTTACAAATGGTATCAGAGCCATAGTTTAAGGGATTTAGGTGACCAGTCGGGCCTAAACTTAAACTGTAAGAGAAGGATCACAGCTGAGACATAGGATTGCCTCTAGGAACGATCACTATAAATGCGCTTAGGAATAAGGTGCCAAGGACGAACATGTAAGGTAAGTTTGGGATTACGCCTGGCCAGTGTAATTGCGAACTTACAGGTACATGTGCGTACTTAAATTACCTTTTATAGCAAATTTGTTGTGTCATGTTTAGCAAGGGTTAATTGTTGTTTTCTTTCAGCATTAGCGAAATGGCTGGGAGAACTTTAAGGAGTAGGTCGGCACCTGCTGTGCCAAGGAATCAAGATGAAGAGATACTAGAGAATGGACCGGTGGAACCGGCGAGGGCAACTGTTACCCGGGGAAGGGGAAGAGGTAGGGGTCGTGGAAGGGGTCGAGGAAGAACACCCCGCCGGGCCGCCACCCAAGTGGCCGGGGATGGGGGAAACCCGAACCTGAGAACGACTCGTGCAACTAGAAGAACGAGGAGTGTGGAAGTCTCCGTTCATCAAGAAGACTCTCTTCAGGAGAGTTCAGCTTCTGCAAGGAGGGTAACTCAGCCAAGGGGACGGGGTCGAGGCCGCGGATCTACTTTTGTCACTCGAGAGAACCTAGTTGCTGAATTGGGTAAGATTCAAGAGACCTTGCAGGCTCTCCTCACTAAGCAGAATGAGTCAGCTTCGGGAAGCAAAGAAGCAAGTGAGAACCGGGAAAGCGTGGAACTGTCTAGTCCACTAGTGACCGGTACTGGGAGTCTGTAACACCCCAAAATCCGAGCCAATTTAAACCTCAAGTTATAACATGTTATGACAATAAATACTTCAACTTATAAAAACAGACAGTGGATTAACCATCAAGAGTATATTCACTTTACAGGATCCTTCAAATAACCTATCAATCTAATTATGTCACTACAACCAGATTAATCAAGTTATCTATCAATCCATCAAAACCTCTTCTTCGTTAATTTCATCCACCTCTGCTATATCAAAAACGCTCGTCCCACAACCCTTTACTTCCCCGAGCTAGTACCTGGTAAGAAAACATCATTTGAAACGATTAGGCCAACGCCTAGTGAGAACATTCGTTTCCAAGATAACATTTGTAAAATCAATGTAAACAAGTTATAACAAACCTTATTCCCCTTTTCTTACCATACGTATAACTCTATTCTGTTAACACGATTTTTACCCAGTTCCATGAATATGACTGACACACATTCCATCATCATATCATGTCTCAGAGCCACACTACGAATCTTCACTGATTCTAGAGTAATGCTCTTATTCCAGAAATCGCAATATACACATGCCCATTTCCGTACACATCTATTCCAGAAATTGCAATGTACACTTGCCCATTTCCACATTCCAGAAATTGCAATGCACACTTGCCCATTTCCACATTTCATGAATATGACTGACAATAATTCCATCAGCATATCATACCCCAGAGCCACACTACGAATCTTCATAGACTCTAGATCAATGCTCTCCACCAATAAATCGCGATTACACACGCCCATTTATCGGTAAGGAAGCAGAGATCACAAGCACTTATGTTAATCTCACTCTCTTCCTTAGAAATCAGGAATAACGATTAATAACACACGCCTATTCCATGAGTTCCCACACACACCGGAATAACGATTAAACGAGTAATACCACACGCCTATTCCATGTGATTACCAAACTTTAGTGCCTATGGATCCATTACACTTATTTCTACTCGTGCAAGTTAATGCTTAATACAGATTTCTCATATCATTCAGTATGAGCAAATCGCCTTTATACCATATAGATTCCTCATATCATTCAGTATGAGCAAATCATATATAAATCGTACAGATTCCTCATATCATTCAGTATGAGCAAATCACATTTAACACAATCCTGCCTAGTATCACACTAGCGCAGTCTATAAACCTAACATACTACTATTCAAAAGTACATATGTTCAAGTAACATAAAATATATGTCAATTCTTAAATCGCACCTTTTCACGATTACATAAATGCCCATTTCATTGCATCCAGAGAGATACATAAAATTACAAGGCCTCTAGATACTTAACTTATCAGGTCCTTGAGCCATATCAAATTTTGATACCATTTAGATATACTGGTTTCTTTACTCAACTCCCGATATGCTGTATCGGGACTCACCTGTACCGGGACTCACCTGTACCGGGACTTGCCTCTACCGGGACTTACCTCTACTGGGACTTCCAACTACCGGGACTTCCACTACCGGGACTTCCCACTACCGGGACTTCCAACTACCGGGACTTCCACTACCGGGACATTCACTACCGGGACATTCAACTACCGGGACATTCAACTACCGAGACTTTCAAGGTTTTGCGTACTGTCCGTTCAACAAGTCCTCAAATAGATTTAAAACATGAAATCAGTTCAATCTACTCATTATAATCAATCCTCAGTCAGTTCATACAAATATACCAAGGTTACTATAACTTAAAAACACTGATTTGTACAAAGAATCGAATGAACTCACCTTTTGTAGTAAAAACCCACTTCTGCACAAAATCTGAACTTCAAACTGATGTTTATGATTCTGCAGATCCATCCAATACACAAGTTTGTTTATAATCTAACATCAACAATGAATCTTTTATCAAACCAATATAAATCCCTTACCAAATCTGAATACCAAACTTGTTTTTCTTCTTTTCCCCTGGTTCTCTAAACCGACTCACACAAGACAAATGAGATATTCTTCTTATCTCAATTGCTTTATCCATATACACATTTTAATTAAAACCAAACATACCCTCAAGATCCATTATTCCCAAAAGTACCACCATACTTTCATTACTTGTATTTTAACCCCTTTTTGAATTATAACACTTCCATATAATCCAAGGTTTAAACTAGAAAACAAATACATCCAAAATTCTTATTAAAACACTAATAACGAAAATTTAGGATGTTACAGAGTCACTCGAATTCAAACCCTCAAGTGATGAATGAGTTAGCAGCTAAGGGATGCAGTTACAAGGCCTTTGCCTCATGCAAGCTCCCTACTTTTAAGGGCGAGTATGACCCTATCTTGGCAATGAAATGGGTGAAGGAAATGAAACTGGTCTTCGATACATGCAAATGTGCTGATGGGGATAGAGTAATGTTTGCTCTGTCCATGTTGAAATCTGATGCAGTTTACTGGTGGGAGGCTGAGACTGGGGGAAAGGGTTCGGCAATGGCTAAGGGGATGATGTGGGAAATGTTTGTGGACAGGTTTAAAGCTTAATTCTGTCCACTCGCGGCAGTGAAAAAGTTAGAAGAAGAGTTTCTGGGTCTGGATCAGGGAGGAATGACGGTGCAGGAGTATACTTCTAAGTTCATTGAGAAGTCCCGCTTTGCTGATTTGTATGTGCCAACAGAAGAGCGTCGGGTAGAACGATTCATCCATGGGTTGAAGAGCAGTATTCGGGAATTGGTTCTGACTAGAAACCCCACTACTTTTCAGGCGGCCATCAATACGGCCGAGCTGATTGAGAAAGAAAAGAACCGTCAGACGACTGAGAAGGGTGGGGAGAAGCGCAAATGGGATGGTCCGGGTAGCGACTCAAGAAGAGGGAAAATGTTCCGACCAAGCAACCGTGTTAGCAAGGATGCCGCTGGGCAAACGTGTTCGAAGTGTAACAAGGTGCACCGGGGAGAATCCATGGCAGGTTCAAACTCATGCTACCGGTGTGGCTTGCCCGGTCATTTGTCAAGGGATTGTCCGGGGACTGGAAAATCTTGTTACCAATGTGGAGCTACTGGCCACATGCGTAATGATTGTCCTCGGCTGAAGAAAGGGGGACCAGCCCAGTTTGGTGAACGACAAGGAAACAGAAGAAATGACAAGGGAGCAGAACCGACGCGTTCGAAGGGACGTGCGTTCCGCATAACTGCGGAGGAGGCGGAAGAAGCTCATTATGTTGTGGCAGGTACATTCTTAGTGAACTCTCTGTGTGCCTAGGTGTTATTTGATTCGGGAGCGAATCGCTCTTTTGTATCACATGCTTTTATGAAATGTTTGGGGGTAAGGCCTAGACGTTTGGAGAGAGCACTAGAGGTGGAAACCGCCAATGATAGATGGGTATACGTTAAGAAGGTGGTGGAGGATTGTGTCATAGATATAGAAGGGAGGTTGGTGTCAATGAAATTATATCCCATGGCAATGGGAGAGTTTGACAGAGTGTTGGGAATGGACTGGTTAGCAGCGAACGAAACGACTATCGTTTGTAACAAGAAGATGGTCAGGATTCGGTTACCTGATGGGGATTCCGTAGTGATCTATGGGAATCGCCGTGATAGGAAGACTAGCCTTATCTCGATGATCAGGGCTACTAAGTGTTTGAGGAAGGGGTGTCAAGGGTTCTTGGTGTACGTGTTAGACGCCAAGAAAGAGAAGCGTGGGTTGGGTGATGTGCGTGTAGTAAATGAGTTCCCGGAAGTGTTTCCGGATGATTTGACAAGTTTACTGCCGGATCGTCAGATCGAGTTCAAAATTGATCTGATGCCAGGAGCTGCACCAATTGCTCGCGCACCTTATAGGTTAGCTCCGTCCGAAATGAAGGAAATGATGACTCAGTTGCAGGAGTTGTTAGACAAGGGGTTCGTTAGACCGAGTACGTCTCCGTGGGGAGCACCTGTGCTCTTCGTGAAGAAGAAGAACGGTACTATGCGGATGTGTATAGACTACCGCGAGCTCAACAAGGTCACGATCAAGAACAAGTATCCGATACCGAGGATTGACGATCTGTTTAATCAACAAGGTCACGATCAAGAACACATGTTTCGCATGAAATATTTATCTATTTATCTTGACAAAATTATATAAGATAGGGAATTTAATTAAAATACCCAAAGTTTGACTTACCAAAATACCCACTTTCTCGCTGAGTTTACCAAAATACCCAAATCTTCCGCAGTGGGCCCCGCGATCGCGGGCTAGGACCTACGTGTCACCCCCTGTTGGGCCAAAGTGTCCCGCGGAGCCCCCCCAACTATGCCCGCGGTGGTTGTCCGCGATAGGTCCGCGGTGGGCAAAAAAATTACATTTTGGTCCTTTTTGCCACGAATCTTTGCATGCTTTTACTGTTTTTTCCACAATTATTGTACTTTGAAGACCAATTTGTGGTTGAAATTCATTGGCATGTTTGAGATTTCATCCATAAATATCAGTAATATGCAATCCATAATTCACACCCATTCCATCCTTCTTTATTTCTTTCTTGCTTTCTTTCTTTCTTGCTTTCTTTCTTCAGTAAACAAATGGCATCGTCATCTAACCCATCGTCTACACCTGAAAGAATGCCACCTAAACTCCAGAAGGCGATAGCAGCAAAGGAAAATGAGATAGACCAACTGACAGAAGAGTGGAAACAGATGATCGCCAGGAAGAATGTCCACTTGACAAGGATCGAAGTGGAAGAAAAGGAGATCAAAAGGATGAAAGGGGATATAAAAGATAGGGAGGCTCGTATTCGTCGAGAAAAAGAAGACATTCACCACATTACGCAAGACTTCGTAATTCTTTAAGCGAAGATAAGCGACAAACAAATGGCATAGTTGGGGGGCTCTGCGGGACACTTTGGCCCAACAGGGGTGACACGTAGCCCTAGTCCGCGATCGCGGACCCCCTTCGCAGACCCCCTTCACGGAAAAATGGGTATTTTGGTAAAATCAGAGAGAAAATGAGTATTTTAGTAAGTCAAAGTCAAACTTTAGGTATTTTAATTAAATTCCCTGTAAGATAACTAAATAACAACGAGAAACGCCACCATATTTGTTTACTTTATTGAACAATAAATAATTATGCAAAAAACAAAATAGTTGTTGGTTCTTTTTGGTACTTTTTAAATCCTTATGTTACAGTCAAGAAAATTTATAATAATTGAAAACTATACAAAATTTTAATTTATAAAAGAGAGGTGTAGCTCACAAAATCAAATTTGGTGTTTACAACGTATTCACAAGCTATACTAGATATTAGGGGTGCTCAAATTTCCGACCAACCCGGTCAACCCAACCCAACCCGAGACAAAAAAAACTCAAACCGAGCCAATCCGATGTATAATCGATACTATTCTTGACCAACCCACATATATTGGGTTGATAACGGGTTAGGCCCAAAACAAACCGACCCCACCCGACAACCCACGACAACCCGTAAAAACATTTAAATCTAATTTTGAATGCTTGTTACTGTCATTTTTGTTTCTGTCAAAGCAATATTGTTACTATTAAACATTTATAAATACACAATTGTTGGCCACTTGTTACTTTAGTAATCTTGTTATTGATTCTTGATGCCACATTTATAAACAATATTTCATTAGACGATTTAGTAATCTGTTGAACATTTAGATATTTGAAAACATGTAGCAATTTGTTTAGACACGATAACTTAGTTAAATGGTGAAATGATCAATAAAAGTTTCAACCCGACCAACCTGACCAACCCAACCCAACCCAAACAGTTTGGGTTGGGTTGCACTTTTTATTGGGTTGGGTTGAGATTTTTCAAACCGCAATGATTGAGTTGGGTTATTAAAGTGCCTTCAACCCGGCCAACCCAAGCCGTGAGCACCCCTACCAGATATCACAGATTTACAATATGTTCATATGAATTATATGGTGTGGGAATTTTTTTGAGGCACTTAAGAGCATCTTCAATGCAAGGTTCTTATAAGCAAAAAATGATGTGACTTGTAGGAGCGACCATTATGAAGAGTTTTTATAAGAACCTCATCCCGTTTGGGTTCTTATTTAAGAACCTTGGTTCTTACCATGAAGTTTGTGTGAAACGACAATTTCCTCATTTTTATTGGTGTTTAAATTAACTAATTGATTTTTATTCATAAATATATAATAATTATTGATGTTAACAAATACATAAGACCCACAAAAATGAGGTTCTTATAAGAACTACCATTGTGGACTTTTATGTGAATTTTTAATTTGATGAGTTGGAAATGAAATGACACCAATAAGATAAAATTTTTAAAAATAATTGTTTTATTCAATCCCACCAATAAGATTAATTATTATTATTTTTATTTAAAGTTTGTTAATAAAAGTGTACTGCAATATATAATAAATTAGAGACCATTCTAATAATATAGTTTATATTAATATATTTAAAATAGAAAATCTGTTGTAGTTTAATGTGAGAGCATCTCCAACAATTCATCTCTAACAAATTCTCTATTTTGTAGATTACACAATTAATTATGTTATTAAAATACTCACTACAACTCATTAAATATTATTTTTCTATTTTAAACGTTTAATCTCAAGCTAAAAAAACATCTCCTTTTCAAGTAATCATTTTTTGGAAGGTTTTCGAGAATCTGTTAAAACAAAAATCTTCATTTAACCACAAGGGTTGTGGCGTTTTGGTTAAGACTTTGGGAATGTGATGAAATATCCCATTTGCTCAGGGTTTTAATCCAGACGTACACAACAATTGTGGCCACTGAGATTTAATCAGGGCTGATGTCTTACAGTCATAATTTACCAAATGATTAGTCTACACATAGCCTAAAACACTCTTTCCCAAAAAAAAAATCTTCATTTTAGAAAAAATTGATTATAATTATTTTTAATTTTTTTTAAAGTTCTGTTCAAGGTGATCACGTGTTGGCCAACTTGTCATCAATTGAGAAATAAATGCTGTCGCTAAAATCAAGAAAATGACAAGTTTTGTATCATTTCAGTAAAACACCGAAACGTGGATGAAAAAGTCGAAATCGTTTCCGTTATAAATCTAACACTCACGGAAACGAACCCATCCAATAATCCATTTCAAACAACAAAGAGTTTTCAGTGGTCATAAGCTTCCATTTGTGGTATGATTTCTCAACTTTTCTATCAAGTTTCTATATAGATTTGTTTGGTCTTTTATATATATATATATATATATGGTCAGGTTCAAGGGAAAACCTAAAAAAAATGGAAAACTGAAGAACATCTTAGGAGCCCTTTCATCTGGGCGGTATGCACTTGTACATACAAGTTATTTGTAACATGCATTTGTGCATATATGCATAATGCACTTGTGCATAAAACAAAAAAGTCAACTATTTACCTGTATGCACAAGTGCATATCGCCTAGATGAAGGGCTCCTAGGGTGTTCTTCAGTTTTCCGTTTTTTTGAGGTTTTCCTTTGAACCCATCTCTCTCTCTCTCTCTCTCTATATATATATATATATATATATATATATATAGGGTTTGGTTCATATAAGACCAACATGTTTTCGTGAGACCCGTGAGAGCACAAAATAACACTAAAACTTCACAGCGATTTATTGTGAAGGTAAGAAAAATAACGAACCTTCGCAACAAAAACACTGTGAAGGTTTACCTTCATAGTACCTTCACAGTCTTTTGCTGTGAAGGCTTAGTGTTATTTTCATGTGAAAACAGATCAAGAAAACGACATTTATGATCAATTATTGATAAACTTCGAAGTATTTGTTCATCTAGATCTAGATCTGGAGTACTTCAAACACCATATTTGCGAGGGTAGAAACGTCTTTTAAGTCGCTTATATATAAATCGATCGAAAACCTCGATCATTCGTGTTTAAACCAAACAGATATGGGTTCAGAGACTTTACCAAGACTCCCGTGTATCGATTTCTCCAGTGTTGATCAAAACCCGAACGCTCTCGATTGGGATTTAACGAAATCCCGAGTCCATCAAGCTCTTGAAGAATTCGGTTGCTTCGAAGCATCGTTCCCTAACATCTCACCCGAGCTCCAAACGTCCCTTTTCGAATCAATTCAACAACTTTTCGATCTCCCTTTGGAAACCAAACTCAAAAATCAGTCGGCGAAGCCCTTTCATGGCTACTATGGTTTCTTACCGAATCAGCCACTATACGAGAGCATGGGCATTGACGACGCACCCATTCTTGAAAAAGCCGAAAGCTTCACTAAAATCTTTTGGCCTGAAGGCAACCCCAAATTCAGGTATCTACTTTACTTATTTGATTTTGTATTGAGGTTTTCCCTTGAACCTGATCATATATATATTCATCAATACATTAAATGGTAGTTTTAGACATGAAAAAATCTAGTGAAACACAACATTAAGATAAAAGTTCCCACGGAGCTTACAAACATCCCTTTGTTTTGGCAGCACAACCATACAAGAGTACTCCGAGAAACTATCGAAATTGGACCAAATGGTGAGGAGGATGGTGTTGGAGAGTCTAGGATTAGAGAAATACACGGTCGAACACATGGATTCGACCAATTATCTGCTTCGGGTCATGAAATACAGAAAACCCGAAGCAGGCGAGTCTGAACACGGACTCAATGCTCATACAGACAAGAATATAATCACAATTCTACAACAAAATCAAGTTGATGGATTGGAGGTAGAGCTCAAATCTGGAGATTGGATCAAGGTTCAACCATCATCACCCAACTCTTTCATAGTCATGGCTGGTGACTCCTTCTATGTAAGTTTTTTAGCGACAGCCTACAAATCCGTCGCAAAAGTTATCTTAAAACTGTCAGGAATTACAATAATTAATCTTTGGAGATTTACGATTGTAGGCATGGACGAATGGACGACTGCATTCGGCTAATCATCGGGTGGTGACCGCAAGCAGAGAGAAGGATAGGTATTCTCTTGCAATGTTTTCAGTATCGAAGCCTGGGTACGTGATTAAGGCCCCAGAGGAGGTTGTAGACGAACAACACCCGTTACTTTTCAAACCGTACAATATGGCTGAGTTCTTTCAGTTTTACATCACCGAGGCTGGTCAACGAGCCCAATCCGCTCTCAAGACTTTTGCCGGTGTTTAAGAACCTACTTTGGTATGAATTAACCTTGTCTTTGTCTCTGTATGAGATATATTGGATTCGTTTCTGTTCGTGTTCTCATCATCATTTTCTAGTTGATAATTTAATGAATAAATGTTAAATCCATTAATGCAATGAGATGGTTCTCGATCTCCTAGATCCGAAAACATATATTGATACGATATATCAGAACACGAATCGTCATAAATGCGAATATAAAACAAATGTCTACAACCTTTACGAGAAAATAAGATTGAACGTTTGCAGTTGGAGTAGAGATGCACACACGGGACTGAGATGGCCAAACCAGACTCAGGGGTTGTTTGGCAGTTGCTGAATGGTTTGGTGAGAATGATTAATAGATTTTTATGATATAATATGAAATGAAATATAGTTGTTTGATAATTGTTTATAATGAAATTATACTTAATGTTAAGGGAGGTCCAAGATAAAAATCATTCAAAGGGTTTTAGAACCGTTAAGAGGCAGATTTTTTTTGCCAAACAAGGTTGCCTCTTAATGGAACTATTAAGAGGTAAACAAACAACCCATTAATCTAGTTTGGGACCGGTTACGAGATATTTTGAAAGACCCGGTTCGACACTAGTTCTAGTGAACCATTTTTTCGAATTCATATCACAGGAACGATAGGCCCATAAAATTTTTCATAACGTGTCACTATATAATATAGACATTTTTTTTTACAAAAAACGGTTGTTATCGACGTGTCTTAATCTTTTTACCAACGTTCAATATCGCCCGATATGCTTTTAGCCTAATTCCACCGTTTCGAAGGGGTTTTAAAGCTTTTTGGTTGATTTCGAGGGATTTTTAAGTTTTTTTTTAATCGATTTCGAGGGATTTTTTTCGGTTTTTTGGTTGATTTCAAGAGTGTTTTTTTTCTCTCGATTTTTTGGTTGATTTTATGAGTTTTTTTGGTTGATTACATGGTATGATTGCACCTTCTTGGACTTTTGAATATCATACGGTGACACCTTCTAAAACGATACGGTTGCACCTTTCACAAACGTAAATTTTTTAAACTTTGGATGGAGGGATAATACGGTAGCACTTGCCACCGATGGGTCTTTGGGTCCGTCTCTGGCTTATCTATATGTATATTATATTATAAAATATTTAGACAAATGCCTTATCTATGTATTATATTACAAAATATTTAAACAAAATTCTTAAAAACAAATTATGATACATAAACTGCTTATTTTTTTTACTCTCTCATTAGTCAAGTTATGTAAAATTATACCAATTCTAATTTTAGTTTTATATATAGTTTGATTTCAATTTAAATTAGAAACTGAAACTAAAATATTATATATTAATGATTGTAGTAAATTATTATTTCTAATCTTTATATATATGAAGTCAAATTTTAAGATAATGACATAATACAATGAGAATAAAAAAAATGAGAATAATAATAAAAAAATATATATATATATATCTATATATATATATAAAAGCCAAACTTTAAGATAATGACATAACACAATGAGAATAAAAAAAATGAGTAAATAACATTTTCAGTCCTTGTAGTTTGTTGAAAATTTTCATTTTTGTCCTTATGATTTTAAAATTGCGATTTTCATCCCCATGGTTTATAATTATCATCTTTTTCGTCATTATGAGTTAAATTTCATTGCTAATTTCATCCCTATGGTTTACAATTCATTTCTATTTTAGTCCTTCATACTTAAAAGTAGTGTTTTGGCCTGAGGACAAAAATGGAAGTGAATTGCAAACCATAGGGATGAAAACCGAAATTTCGAAACCACGAGGACAAAATTGCAATTTTAGCAAACCACACACTACAAAAAAATGAGAATTTCCGACGGCCAAATCCGTCGGTAATCCGTTGGTAAACGGTCAAATCCGTCGGTAATCGCCGTCGGAAATACTGTGGTAGGTAATTGAATTACCGACGGATTACCAACGGCCAGGATTACCGACGAATCACCGACGGATCACCGACGCCGGCATATACCGACGGATCACCGACGCCGGCATATACCGACGGATTACCGACGGCGGTTTTTACCGACGGTCCTCTTTACCGACAGATTACCGACGACGGTATTTACCGACAGCCACCTTTACCGACGGTTTAGCGACGGATTTGCCGTCGGTAAATTTCTTTAAATTAAATTAAATCTAAATCAATTTAAATATTAAATTATATTATGTAAAAATTACCGACGGCAAATCCGTCGGTAATGTTTATTTTAATTAAAAAAAATAATTAAAAATACAGAATAAACTGTACAAAAAACTTGTGCAGAAAAGGTCGGTAATTCCTGAGCAAAAACCATTACAAAACACTATTGTATTTAATACAATATCATCCCAAATCCGTAAACTAATTTCAATGTTAGTTATCCTAATACAAACTAAACCGGGGGGGGGGGGGGGGGGGGGGGGTTCGAAGCCTTCAAACTGTTTCACTTTCTTCTCTAATACTTTCCTTGCTTCTCTATCTTGTCTCGCATCCTCCTCCATTTTGAGTCTCACATCATCCTACATTACATACATATATATACACATTTAAAATATATATACACGTCTAAAATCGCCCAAATTGTATGTACATATATATACATACCTACATTATACATATATAGACACGTCTAAAATATATATACACATCTAAAATTTCCCAAATTATATATACATACCTACATGCATATATACATACCAACATTACATACATACATTTATAAATACCCACATTGCATACATATATACATACCCACATTACATACATATATACAAAAACATCTTATAATGAAAGACATCTAAGAATGATCCCTAAACTTTGTTTATGTAGGCTCTTAAATAGGAAATTCAAAGTTTGGTCTAATAAAGAGATTCCATGTGTAAAGGGCTTTAACAACTTTTGAGTAGGAAACATTACAGAAGATGTTAGAAGATGAATAAGCAATTAAGCAACCACATGATTCAGAAATCACAAGTGTTTACAGCTCCAAATTAAATATTGAAAACAAAAGGAATCAGCCACACATGGTTGTGGAGTACTCTTTCTTGATTTATACTCCAAATATCATACCAACATCGAACATCAAAGCAAATATTATAGAATTGGATAAATAAATGTTTAAAGGTAAAAGTTAGAGCAAAATCTTTTAATAATTTTCCTATCATAAAAAGAAAATGAATTCCAAGAGTTACCTGTTTTCCCATTCAAAAGCTTCCTATATCAAAGGGGGCTAGCTCGGTTGGGATAGGTAACATCCTTGGGGGTGCGGGGTGAAAGCCGCACTACCAGGGTTCGATTCCCACGGGCGACACTTTGCTTGAGATACCAGACTCTGGGTCGGGTCCTTCGGGGCCGGGGACGGTTTCGGAGGATCCAGTCTATGGGATCCACTTCCGGGTTTAGCCAAAGGCTGGGCCGGGTCGCAGCGGATTAGTGGGATTGCCCAATTGGAGGCCCGATACCGCTGGAGCGTGTGTGTTATACTTGCCGTTCAAAAAAAAAAGCTTCCTATCATAAGTATTTACCGACGGAATACCGACGGAATATTTAATAAAAATAAATAAAAATTAAAATAAATAAAAATTAAAATATTAAAGTGGTCGTCGGTAATCCGTCGATACTTAGCGACGGATTATCGACGGTTTTCTTAATATTTAAAAAAATAATGTAATTATTTACCGACGGAATATTTAATAAAAATTAAAATATTAAAGTGGCAGTCGGTAATCCGTTGGTAATTAGCGACGGATTACCGACGGTTTTCTTAATATTTTTTTAAAAATAATGTAATTATTTACCGACGGATTACCGACGGAATATTTAATAAAAATAAATAAAAATAAAAATATTAAAGTGGCCGTCGGTAATCCGTCGGTAATTAGCGACGGATTACCGACAGTTTTCTTAATATTTTTTTTAAAAAATAATGTAATTATTTACCGACGGAATATTTAATAAAAATAAATAAATATTAAAATATTAAAGTGGCCGTCGGTAATTAGCGACGGATTACCGACGGTTTTCTTAATATATTTTTTAAAAACAATGTAATTATTTATCGACAGACTACAGACGGAATATTTAATAAAAATAAATAAAAATTAAAATATTAAAGTGGCCGTCGGTAATCCGTCGGAAATGAGTACTTTTACCGACGAATTACCGACGGAAGGGCATTTTTACCGACGGTTTACCGACGACAAAGTTTTTCATCGCTAAAATTCAGAATCCGTCAGTAATCTGTCGGTAATCACCGACGGCTGGTTTCCGTCGGTAATTTCCGTCGGAAATTTGAGTTTTTCTAGTAGTGACAGGGACGAAAAACGTAATACTCATAAAAAGTTTATCAAATGGTGAATTGTGATAGATTTTTCCTTGTTGTGAAAAATTGAAAGTATAAATGACAATATAAATGATAAGATATGCTTGAATGTTCATCCGAAATTTGATTAATTTTTGGGTTAAATAATTATTTTTATTTACATGATAAAACATTTTATGTAATAGTTTAATATTTCATTTTCTTTTTATATTAACCAAATTTAATTAAAAAAATCTTTATGTGTAAAAAAGTAAAGCTCAAGATAATAACATGACACCATGAAAATCAAGTAATCATTTAACGGTGAGTAATAGCAAATTCTTTATTGATCCACGTTGGTGACAAAAATGAAAATGACTATATCAAAGGATAAAATATGACTTGATTTTCAACCACAAACCAACAGTCATTATAATAGGATAAAACAAATCTCGAATTGACCCAACAAACCAACCCAACCCAACCTGAACCCAATTATTTTGGTTTAAACCGATATCCTATTATAAATGTTAATTGTGAGACCATCTCCACCAGTTTCTTCATCTTGGAGAAAATGGAGAATATGAGATTTTGAGCTCTACTTTTGCTCCTACAGCTTCCGTAAATATAAGTTTTTCTCCAAGATGAATGAGTTTTTCTCCAAATATGGATATCACTCCAAAAATGATTACCAAGTGAGAGGACCAATAGGAAACATTGAAAATAAATACGTAGAGAGAGAAATAATATTTTAATAGATGAATGAAATATTTTAATAATATAATCAATATTTTTTTCTTCAAAATAAGGAATCTGTTGGAGATAAATGTATTTTTTTTAGAGATTTTGGTTTTTGGTTCTCCATTTTGAAGAAGTTATTGGAGATGTTCTTTTTTTTAGAAACAGCAATTCATTAAAAGACTAGCCAGAAGCTAGCGGAAAATTGGATATTTAATTTGGGTATTTATTTATTATTGTGCATGCCGCCATGTGGGCTCCGATACTCCAACTCCAAGTGTCAACAATGGCTCCATGCATTATTAATTGCATCATGCATGCATGCATGCATGTTGTGCACATGTGATGAATTGCATGCAAATGCAGTCATAATGTGATGATGCATGCAGGATTGCATGCAGATGCAGTCATGATCATGACTCCATGCATCCTATTGAGAAACAAATGTTGTGGTGAAAATCAAGAAAATGACAAGTGTTGTATAATTTCCGTCGAACACCGAAACGTGGATGACAAAGTCGAAATCGTTATCGTTATAAATAAAGTGGCGGGTTCAAATAATAAGGTTAATTACCGTCAGAAAACTACAATTAGAAGTTAAAGAAAATTCATGTATGAATCATTGAAAAAGTTAATTTGACAATACATATAAATCCATGTATATAAACAATAAGTAACGATGTAACGGCTATTTACGCAAGTATTTTCAAGTAGATATTTTCGATATTCTTTTTAGTGATTCGTATACACAAACCTTACTTTAACTTTCTATTTTTACATTCTTACAATAAATTACGTTGTTATTTGAACTGATACCGATGATTACCCAGGGATCACCCAGAAAATACCAATTGTTCGGTAGAATCAGATGTTTTTTGAGAAAATACTCATGAATCACCCAGAAAATAGCAATGGTTCGGTAGAATCCGATGTTTTTTGAGAAAATACTCATGGATCATCTGAGAATCCCTGGGTAATCTGTCACTGATTTGCATTACCCACAAAAAAAAATATACCCACCAATTATTAAATGCATATCATCATATCCACATTATAAGAGAGTCTTTTGATGGACATATCTTTCACAAAAACCATCCATTCTAGACTTGCATCACAATTTGATATCATGGAAGTTGAAGTTATTTCCAAAGAGAGTGTCAAGCCATCTTCCCCAACACCACACCACTTGAAAATATTTAAACTTTCTCTTTTAGATCAACAAATTGTTTGTAACCCTTATATACCAGTCATCTTTTACTACTCTAATCGCAATGGCGACAATATTGTCCAAGCCCAAGAAAAGTCATTAGCTCTAAAGGAATCTCTATCTAAAACCCTGACTCAGTTTTACCCACTTGCTGGAACAGTCAAGGATGATCTTTCTATTGATTGTAACGATGTTGGTGCTTATTATGCCTTAGCTTTGGTCCGTCTTCGGCTCAACGAGTTTCTTAGCCATCCCAACCTCAAGTTGTCCTATAAGTTGTTGCCGTTTCGACCTACTTTTGATGCTTCTGGTATAGGTGATCGTGTAACAAATGTTCAAGTGAACATTTTCGAATGTGGTGGGATCGCTATCGGCTTTTGTGTTTCACACAAGATTGTTGATGCAGCTTCACTTTACACTTTTTTAAAAGGATGGACCAACATGGCTTGTGGAGCTAAAGAAGCCGTCTATCCAAACTTTACTGCCCCTTCTCTCTTCCCTGCAAAAGACTTGTGGCTTAAAGAAGCATCAATGGCTGCACGTCCGTTGTGGTTAAAGGAAGGGACATGTATCACAAAAAGATTTGTATTTGATGCGGATGCAATATGCACACTAAAAGCCCAAGCAACTAGAAATGGAGTGCAGAACCCTACACGTGTTGAGGTGGTAACTGCTTTGATATGGAAGTGTGTAATGGCAACATCCAAAGAAAAGTGTGGTTTTCAAAAGCCTTCTGTCATAACCCACGCGGTGAACCTTCGTAGAAAACTCGCATCAACCTCATCAAAAGACTTAATTGGGAACTTGATTTGGTCCCCAAGTGCATATTGCCTAGCTAACATGAATGACACAACATTGGATAGTTTGGTGAAAAGGGTGCGCAAAAGTACTTCAAAAATTGACAATGAGTTCGTGAAAAAAGCACAAGGCGATAACGGGTATATCGCAATTCTGGAGTCTACTAAAGATATGGGAGAAATTAGCTTCAAAGAGTCCATGGACACCTTGAATTTTACAAGCTGGTGCAAGATGGGTTTTTATGACATAGATTTTGGTTGGGGAAAACCATGTTGGTTGACTGGTGTTATAGGGGATGGCTGTCCAATGTTCCTCAATATTATCACTCTAATGGATACAAAATGTGGTGAAGGAATAGAAGCATGGGTCAACTTGGATGAAGAAGAGATGAAGATTCTTTCAGACAATTCAGAGTTATTAACATTTGCTTTATTAGATCCAAGTCCTCTACCAAAAGATGAATTTGTTGCCTTAAACAAGCCACTTGGCATGAATATTCAAATAGATCCCATCAAGTAAAATAATCATGGTTGTGTAGAAGCTCCGTAAAATGCAAACCTTGCATTTGTTGCACCTCTTACAAACCAGTGTGCATATATGCACAAACCAATGTACATATACATATGTATATGCATACGTGCAAGAATATACATATAATTGACATACATTCATATGGGATAATACATATATGCATCTCAGATTATGCATATATACACACTGGTTTATAAGGGTTGAAACAAATGCAAGGTTTGCATTTGATTTGTTGCCTATATGTATGTATATATATATATATATATAAAGAGAGAGAGAGAAAGGTTCAAACGAGGAGCGTAACAATTTACGAGAAACGCGAGGAGCCCATGTACAAAATCACAAGTGATTCACAACAAAATCATATGTGATTAAAAAATGCAAAGCGCGCGGTTTGTCCCGCGGTTTGTATTGTGAATCACATGTGATTTTGTACATGAGCGGTGCTCCTCGCGTTTTCTTAAATTGTTACGCTCCTCGTTTGAACCCGCCTCTATATATATATATATATATATATATATATATAATACATAGCTTACATAGCTTTATGGCAAATGATTGAGCCGTTTATAAATATCATCCTTTACGTGTGTAATAGTAAAGTAGGATCATGCTCGATCTATGGTCTATCAGTTTATGGTAATACGACTAATTTTTCAGTTAACAATATGAAGTTTCTTAAAGTTATTATCTCTACATATTGGTTTATATCTTTTGAATTTTTTTTTTAATTTAAGCTATTAATTTTAAATGAAAGCATGCATGGATTTTTTATGTTTGGGATGTTGACCAAAATGGGCCATTTCTCACCCAAGGATTCGTCTTCTAACCGTACAAATCTGCCTAACCTATAGAGTAAATTACAAATTTGGTCCCTATGGTTTGGTGATATAATTATAAACTTCATAACACAACAAAAACATAAAAATGTTTCTAAGTTAACGTAGTTTTTAAACGGTTGTTAACATAAGGGACCTAATCCATAATAAAAATAAAACCGCAATGATCATCCATGTAATTTTCTCACTTGAGGGACCCAACCCAGAATTTCACCAAACCACAGGGATGAAATTTGTAATTTACTCACCAATTAAATTATGTAATAAAAAAATGTGAAACATATCATTTAAAGACAATAATTAGGTGAAATGGATTTCACCACACCAAATGACACAATTTCATAAGAGGGAAAACATATTTCATCGATGTTTTATTCAACGAAACAAAGTCACTGAAATCAGGAAACTCAGGAATGAACCACAAAAGAATAGTGAAAATCTAAAAAAAGGAAAAATTTAGAAAGACAATGTGAAAATGAAAAAATCGTAACTGATTTTTGTGAATATCAGAATAGTATATAATAAACATTGTCGTCTAAATCATCAAATTCAGAAAATCAAAAAATTAACCATCAAACTATTTATATTTTTTACAACCAAAATATCAGTTCATAAATATACTTTACAAAACATCAAAAAACAAGACATTAACGATTATCAAAAATCAATTTCCTTATTAAAGTATCATACTTGGTGCCTGTTTGTTAGCAACTTAATGAGCTTAATGGGACACATGGCTTATTCAGTCAGCTATACATGACTGTTTGGTAGTGGCTTAATGATATAGAAAGTGACTTATTTATTAAGCTTTTAGGAGGGAGCTTTATGCAGAAAGCCAAGTTTTGTCCAAAACCAGTCTCTCCCGATTAAAAAACATGGTTCTTCCATCTATAAAAACACCCTCCCAAACAAAAACTTTTCCAATCTATACAGACAGATTAATTCACACAGACAACTTTATTCATACAGGACTTAATGAAAAACCAACCAAACAGGCCCTTACAATCACTACAATTTCTCAAATAAAATTGCAAAATATGACGATTAGAAATTGGTTAAAGATCTCCTTAGTATTAATTCCTTCTAGTGAATATATGGTTTTATTCATCCTATATTCCTATGTTGCCAACTTGCTATCTCATCGGATTGCCTCTTCCACATGGTTCCTGCCGTCAACTACAACAAATTTAGTCTATTGCGACGACAAAAATCGTTGCTAAAGATCAATATTGATCTTTAGCGACAACAAAAGTCGTTGCTAAAGATCAATATTGATCTTTAGCAACGACAAAATTCGTCGCAATAGACTACATTTGTTGTAGTAAAAGCTAAAAGGCGAAAAGCTGAAAACGATTTATGTCTATATTATGGCAAATGTAAAAGTAAAAGTAATGGATCAGGTTCTTTTACCGTTGCATCTATTTTTATTTTTATTTTGGAAGGCATAGCGGCATCGACCCTTTCGATCAACTACCACGAACACAACGCACACACGCACGCACGCCTCCCCGGCGGTATCGGACATCCGAGGACAGTCCTCTAATCCGCCGCTGTCCCGGCCCAGCTTACGCTAGACCTAAGGCCCAACCACAGGCTGGGGGGGTAAGCCCAGTCTTTGACTGGACCACCCAGGGACTGGGTACTCCTCATGCCCTCAATTGCCTCCCCTTGGAATCGAACCCGGGTAGACTGGGATACCATCCACAGCCCCCCCCCCCCCCAGGATGTTACCGTCCTTAGGTAGACCAACTGAGCTAGACATGATTTGTACCGTTGCATCTATTATAAATTACATTGATTCCAGACTGTTGGTTGTGGACTCGATTGGTACTAGATGGAACCGGTTAGTTCCTATAAAGGTTAAATTTTTTGGTTGGTGTTTGGGGTTTGAACAAGATAGCCACCCGGGAAAATTTGGATATGAGAGGAATTGATGTTGGTTGTTTGTCTTGTCCGCTATGTGATCATTTGTTTTTTTTCGTGCTCTTTGGTGATGGAGATTTGGAGACAAATTGGTAGATGGTGGCATTCGGATATCCCAACATGTAGTTCCTATGCGACTTGGATTACATGGTTTTCTAATTTGCGGTTGAAGAGTTGGGAGAAGATGTGTTTTGAAGCCGTTATTCTCACTATGCTTTGGTATATATATGGTCGTTCCGGAATGTGACAATTTTTTGCAAGACCAAGCTGAAGAAGCGGATGTCTTTGACAAGATTGTAACTCATGCTTATTTTTGGATTTCTTGTAATACATGTAATTGTTATTTTAAATGTTAACTGTGATTTGTGAATTGGATATTTATTTATTATCCGAAACTCCAACTCCAAGTGTCAACAATGGCTCCATGCATTATTAATTGCATCATGCATGCATGCATGATGTGCACATGTGATGATGCATGCAGACTTGAATTGCATGCAAATGCAGTCATATATAATCTGATGATGCATGCAGATCTGAATTGCATGCAAATGCCGCAGTCATAATGTGATGATGCATGCAGAATTGAATGGCATGCATGCAGATGCAGTCATGATCATGACTCCAGCCTATTGAAAACAAATGTTGTATAATTTTCTTATCGTTATCGTTATAAATAAATGTAATGCTCACAGAAGCGAATCCAATGCAATAATCGATTAAAAAACCAAAAAAGAAAAGCTCGAGAAATTGAAGAGTAATCAATGGTTATAAGCTTCGATTTGGGTATGATTTCTCAACTTTTGTATCATGTTTTGTATGGATTTGTTTGGTTGTAAGTTCCGAAGATCATGATTATACAGAGTACCCTATTTTGAATGATCAAGTGTCTGAACTATTTTTTTTGAACCACAAAACATTAACTTTTTTCATTTTGAAAGATTATGTCTCTGTTTTTTTAAAGCGAAAAAAATCATTAAACATTCTTATTTTGAATGATTAAGGGCCCGTTTACCTAATTACTTACCCGGGTAAGTGATTACCAGTAAAATTCAACACTATCACTTACTTCCTGGGTAAAATTTTAGTCCACCAAAATGGCATTGTATGCAACAATTTAACCGGTAAGTGTTAACCATGGTAAGAGCCGTCGCACTCACTTACCGGATAAGACTCTCGGTACTTGCTTTCGACTCTCGGTCCTTGCTTCCGCTCTTACCGGGTAAGATTTTTAGTCTTTGTGATATTCATCCGGTAAGCTAATGTGACCTGGTAAGCACTTACCCGGATAAGCGTTTTGTAAACGGCCCCTAAGTTGTTAAACTTATTTTTTGAATAAATAAATCATCAAACTTTTAAAAATTGGTTACATTATATTTTTTAACAAAAAAACTACATGTAACCGACTATGAACGTTTTAAAGTACAAAAAAAACCTAAATTAGTTTTACCATTCACAATTAGCCCTACGTCATTCAAACCATTGCAAACAACGGTATCTCTCTCCTCGCCACTCCTTGTCGCCAAAAGAGTGTAATAAACCAATTTTAAAAAGTGTTATGGTTTATTTTTTTGAAAAAAATGTTTAGTGGCTCAATCATTTAAAACGAGAAAGTTTAATAGTTTTTTCATTAAAAAAATTAGTTTGTGGACTTAACTACTCAAAATAAGAAAGTTTAATGGTTTTTATTGAAATAAATAGTTGAAGGACTCAATCATTCAAAAAAGTATTTCATTGACTTAATACTTCAAAATAGAATAGTTCGTTGGATTTTTCTTAACTCTTCACCTATATATATATGATTCGTATAGATCTGAATCTCAAGTTCGAATACGAAATTTCGAGGGAAGAAACTTCTCGTAAGTCGCTTATATAAATCGATCAAAAACCTCATTTGTGCTTAAACCAAACAGATATGGGTTCAGAGAATTCACCAAGACTCCCGTTTCTCGATTTCTCTGATGTTGATGAAAACACGAACGCTCTTGATTGGGATTTAACGAAATCCCAAGTCCATCAAGCTCTCACAGAATACGGTTGCTTCGAAGCATATTTCCCTAAGATCTCACCGGAGCTCCAAACTTCCCTTTTCGATTCAATGCAACAACTTTTCGATCTCCCTTTGGAAACCAAACTTAAAAACAAGTCATCGAAGCCCTTTCTTGGCTACTGCGGTTTTTTACCGCGGCAGCCACTCTACGAAAGCATGGGCATTGCAGACACAGACATTCTTGAAAAAACCGAAAGCTTCACCAAAATCTTTTGGCCCGAAGGCAACCCCAAATTCAGGTATCTAATTATTTACTTATTTGATCTTGTACTATTATACGTGAAACCCCTTTAAATCTCACTCTAATAATACCCTTATAGAGAAATAAGAGGTCCTTACATATACATATACATATATATATATATAGAGAGAGAGAGAGAGAGAGAGAGAGGGGGGGGAAAGGATCACGCGAGAAGTTAAAACATTATGCGAGAAGGCGAGAAGTATGATATCATATATGATTATATGGCATGTGGGTGTGTTTAATCGTATAATGTAACCTGTGTTTAATCATATATGATTAAGCTTGTGTATCATATATGATATCACACTTCTCGCCTTCTCGCATAAGGTTTAACTTCTCGTTTGAACGTGCCCCTATATATATATATATATAGACACGGTTGATGGTCTGTATCAACACTTTGACTTACGACATTTGTTGTTTTGGCAGCACGACCATACACGCCTACTCCGAGAAACTATTGATACTGAACCAAATAGTGAGGAGGATGGTGTTGGAGAGTCTGGGATTGGAGAAATACATGGTCGAACACATGGGTTCGACCAATTATCTGTTTCGGGTCATGAAATACAGAAGACCCGAAACAAACGAGTCTGACCACGGACTCGATGCTCATACGGACAAGAGCATGATCACAATTTTACATCAAAATCAAGTTGGTGGATTGGAGGTGCAGACCAAATCTGGAGATTGGATGAAGATTCAACTATCACCCAACTCTTTCATGGTCATGGTTGGTGACTCCTTCTATGTAAGTTTCTAGCGACGCATTAAATCCGTCGCAAAAAGTTATCTTTAAGCCTATTGTTACCAAAGATATATAAACAACCCTTATCGGGCTTACGATAATGAATCTTTGGAGATTTACGATTGTAGGCATGGACGAATGGACGAATTCATGCGCCAATTCATCGGGTGAAAACGGCGAGCAGAGTGAAGGATAGGTATTCTCTTGCATTGTTTTCGATACCGAAGGCTGGGTACGTGGTTAAGGCTCCAGAGGAGGTTGTGGACGAACAACACCCGTTACTCTTCAAACCATTCGAACTTATTGAGTTTTTTCAGTATTACAGCACCGAGGCCGGTCAAAATGCTCAAGCCCAAGATGCTCAATCGCCTCTTAAGATTTATTGCGGTCTTTAAGAACCTATTTCACTCTATATTAATTGGCCCTATATCTTGTATCTGTATCTGTATATGTATCTGTATGAGATGTATTGAATTCGTTACCAGTCGTATTTGCATCATTTTCTTGTTGACTTGTGTTTTATTTTTGGTTTTTCGAGTGCGATCCGATCGGGTTGCAAAACAAGTACGTAAGTATGTAGATAATTTTACGAATAAATGTAGAATCCAAACCGGGTCGGTTCGCCCAAGGAGCCATTTTTTCGAGTTCTTATAAATTATTCGTATAATTATCTACGTACTTGAATTTAAACCGGGCCTTTAATAAAGAAATCATGAAAAAAATGTATCTAAAGCGTATTTAATTAAATGTAATATTTAAAGCGTATTGCAATTCTTATTATAATAAACAATGATCATAAAAACTTGTTTAACGTTTCTATATGTCAAGTATGTTTTTTTTTAATCGGGTCGGGCTTGAGAGTGATTTGGGACCTATGCAAGTTGTCGGGCCGAGGACCGGTTCATTACTAAATTCTTAATGGATAAGTGTTTATCAAACGTCACTTATCTATCGCTTAAGCTTGGCAATGACCAAGAACTTTACCCAATAAGAGGCATTGATAAGGAACGAAAATCTTACCCGATAAATGCTTACCGGATAAAAGATGTTTACCGACAATCCATTTTGATGGTTGAAAAATACAAACCGACAACGTATCAAATGAATGGCGTAATTTTTTAAACTTTATTGTAAGCTCTGTCATTGATATTTTTGCGAACTATTTTTTTGGACTGTTAGATTAATCTCAATTATGTTTAAATAGTATGTAAATATACATATATATAGTTTATGTATAGGTAGTTATTTATGGAAAGGTGTGATTGTTCATAAAACAACACAACCCTTAGTGAACCATTGCGATGGTTCAAAGGCACCCGTTCGGTGTCTATAAATAGGTTAGATCATGTACATTTCAAAGCGTGAACTTTTCTCAGAATTATCTATAAACTTTGGTTATTGTCATTGTCTTGATCCAACATTTGGTATCAGAGCATTTGGTTTATCAACCAAAGTTCTCATCATCTACCGATTATCACACAAAATCGAGAGAGATAGAGATAGTCACCGAAACCACTAGAGATTAACGATTTATCACCATCACAGTGATCATTTGGGATAATCAGAATCTCAGGGAGAACACCCAGGGCGGCCGAAATTAGAAGGATTCTACCGCCTACTGGCATCAAATCGGTACCGGAACAACATCCGGCAAAATCATTTGGTCAGAAAGACCATCGATTTTTAAAGAAGAAAACGCAGCAAGCGTCGCTTCATAGAACAATCGATAGGAGATCAATTGTTCAAATCGAATCCAGATCGGAAAGGAGTAACCACCGATCATTACATACCAGAACAGGTTGCGATTTTACCAAAAAAAATCGAAGAACATTATCGATTCAGAAGGAATCAAGAAAAACCCCATCGATTCACAAAGTGGAATCGAAATATCATCATCAATTCAGGACGAATCGACACCAGAGAAATCGGTTCAAAAATCGAATCGACACCAAAGGATCGGCCTAAAACCCAGCAAGCTTGGGACAGACATATGAAGATTCCACTCTCGTTCGGAAGTTACTAAATGCAGTACCCGACCGATTTCTTCAAATTGTAGCGTCCATTGAACAATACTCAGACTTAGATACTATGTCTCTAGACGAAGCAATCGGGAGACTGAAGACCTTTGAAGAAAGACTTAAACATAAGAAAGAAAGAGTTGCAGATACTCATGATAGATTGATGTTCACACGACATGAATACCGAGGCCAATCTTACAGAGGACGTGGTCATGGCAGATTTAACCAATCACGAGGCCGAGGGATTAACAGATTCAGACCAAAAAGGAAAAACTAGGAATCTCAACAGAACAACTACAAGAAAGAACCGAACAACACTACAAAGAAATTTACTCCTGATAAGAGTAAAGTACAGTGCTACAAATGCAACAAATTTGGACACTATGCAACCAGATGTCCACAGAACGATGAAGAGAAAGAACAGTCTAATCTCATTGAAGAAGACTTAGAACCAACACTGCTTATGGCAACTGTTGAAGAAAACCAGAAGGTTCACTTGAACGAAGATATTTTCGAACCAAGCAAGACAATTTCAAATGATGAAAGTCTATGGTATTTAGACAACGGTGCAAGCAATCACATGACAGGAGTCAAAGATCATTTCAAGGAAATTGACGAGAAGATTACTGGAAACGTAAAATTCAAGGAAGATGAAACATGGAATTGGACGGAATATACCAAAGATTTCAATCTAGATTGTCCAGAATGGACTGATTTCATTATAGGGAATAATGAAACGCCTGGTACTCAATATATCTCGAACGAAAGTGAAGATTTCGAGAATAATGTTACACATGGTAACAATGATTCAGATGATGAAGTACCTACTACACCCAATTCCCAGATATCCACTCATGAATATAGCCCACAGCAATCCACCATCAGTTCACCAGATTCAGAAGTTGATACACTTTCTACAACAAATTCAAGAATCTATCATACGCCTGTAAGAGGTTACAGAACCGTAAGTGACATATATACCAATACGGAAGAATTATTGTTTGTAGAAGACGAACCAAGAAACTATAAGGAAGCAACAAAGGATGACAAGTGGATTGAAGCTATGAAAGCAGAAATTGACTCTATCAACAAGAACAATACTTGGAAGCTAACCACCTTGCCAAAGGATCACAAAGCAATTGGTTTAAAATGGGTATTCAAGACAAAAAGGGATGCTGAAGGAAGAATAGTGAAGCACAAGGCACGACTAGTAGCCAAAGGATATATTCAAGAACATGGCATAGACTTTGATGAAGTCTTTGCACCAGTAGCACGGATCGAGACAATACGACTGATATTGGCTCTTGCAGCATATAACAAATGGGAAATACATCATCTAGATGTAAAGTCAGCATTTCTGCAAGGAGAATTGAAAGAAGAAGTTTATGTCTCACAGCCAGAAGGCTTTATAAAGGAAGCAAACGAAGGAAAAGTTTATAGACTCATGAAAGCACTCTATGGACTAAGACAAGCTCCACGAGCATGGTACACCAAGTTAGATAACACGTTAAAGACACTTGGTTTTAATAAATGCACATTAGAACAAGCAGTCTATACAAGGACAAACAACGCATCAACACTATTGATCGGAGTATACGTTGATGACCTAATAGTTACCGGATCATCAAAGAAAGATATTGAAGCTTTCAAGGATCAAATGAAGAAGAAGTTTGACATGAGTGATCTAGGGTTACTTGCTTATTATCTTGGCATTGAGGTTACACAAAAGGAGGGTGAAATCTCAATAAAGCAAACTGGCTACGCAAACAAGATACTCACAGACACAGGGCTGTTAGATTGCAATGAAGCAAAGATACCTATGGAACCAGGTCTCAAACTTACAAAAGAAACTAAAGAAAAATCCGTAGACGCCACTGAATATCGAAGTCTAATTGGATGTTTACGATACTTACTACACACAAGACCAGATCTGAGTTTTTCAGTTGGATTACTTAGCCGTTTCAAGCAAGATCCACAAGAGCAGCATATGAAAGCAATCAAGCAGGTGTTGCGTTATATCAAAGGAACAAAAGACTATGGCATAACTTATAGACATGAAGGAGGAAATAAGATACAAGGCTACAGTGATAGCAGTTACGGTATTAACACACAAGAAGGAAAAGGAACAACTGGAATAGTGTTCTATTTTGGAAACTCACCTATCAGTTGGAGCACTCAGAAACAAGGTACAGTAGCTTTATCCTCATGTGAATCAGAATTTATTGCCGCAACGGCAGCAACAACACAAGCACTTTGGTTAAAAAGACTACTCAACAAGATTACCGATACAAAGGAAGAAAAGATTACTATCTATGTAGACAACAAGTCAGCAATAGCACTAATGAAGAATCCGGTGTTTCATGGAAGAAGCAAACACATTGATACAAAGTATCACTTTATACGAGAATGTGTCGAGAAAGAAGACTTAGCAGTTGAACACATCAGCGAAGAACTACAACGGGCTGACATCTTGACAAAGCCACTACCAAGGATGAGATTTGTCACTATGAGACAACTACTTGGAGTTAAAGACATCCTTCAACATAATCGAGATTAAGGGGGTGAATGTTAGATTAATCTCAATTATGTTTAAATAGTATGTAAATATACATATATATAGTTTATGTATAGGTAGTTATTTATGGAAAGGTGTGATTGTTCATAAAACAACACAACCCTTAGTGAACCATTGCGATGGTTCAAAGGCACCCGTTCGGTGTCTATAAATAGGTTTGATCATGTACATTTCAAAGCGTGAACTTTTCTCAGAATTATCTATAAACTTTGGTTATTGTCATTGTCTTGATCCAACATGGACAGTTGGAATTTTTAAATTTACAGGAAGTTTGTGATCTTATAACTTTTGTAATTTTGTAATTTTGTAATTTCGTAATTTCGAATTTTTTGTAAACATCAACTAGTTTATCAGTCATCATCTAATTTATCAGTGATGTATTAATCACCAGCTAGCTTATAAGTTATCAACTAGTCTATCAAACATAATCTAAGAGGTGTTTTTCATTTAACCATTTCTTCCAGGATTTTTTCGGTTTTTTTCTCAATTGAGAATTGAAAACACACCAATTGAAATTTTGTCTTCGCTCGTCACCACCCTATTAGAGGAAAGTGCTCGTTTTTTTTCCCTTAGCCCAAACGAACCTACTAATAGTAATGTGGAGTTGGGCTACTAATGCGCCTTTAGGCCCTGTCTAACTATATTAATTAATCAATATATACACTTATCCATTAAATATTAATATTTAATTAAACTTTTATAACTATAACTATATATATATATATATATATTAATTAGCTTAAAACAATAAATAATATTATTATATTATATAAAAGATATTTTTGGAGTTTTTTTAAAGTGTAGTTGAAGTTATATGGGCGGGGCGGACTTTTTTGGGACCGGGCCTAAACACTATTCAAAAGATCGGGTTTTTTTCTGGGTCGGGCTTGGGGGTTGAAGGTTCGGCCCGTTTAGGCTTTTCAAGACCGGGCTTTAGGGACCGGGCCTAAACCGGGGTTTTTAAAATATATATATATATATATATACAATTTTTAATAAATATTATTCGTATCCACTATAAAATACTTAATTGGGTCACTCAAACATACTTAAAAATACGTTTTATTAGAATTTCGATTGAATTATAAAGAACTGCATTTATTGAATTATAAAGAAAAATACATTTTGTTGTTAATTTCCGGGCCAACATGTTATCGTACGACCATATTTGACCTTGGTTGTCAAGTATGGGTTGATTTGAATCACCTCGTGCCTTGCATGCATTATCGGTTTGCCTCTTTAAAGTCGAGTTTCCCGAGGTCGCAAGGAGAGCTCCACACCTTTTGCATTGTGTCTTTTTTTTCCCGTCGTTGAGAACCACCATATTGAAACCATTCCAAACTTCGGATTTTCGTTCGTGTTCGACAATAACTTCTCTAATTTGATCGTTTGATGCACTATCGCCGGCCATTTTGATTGAAGGATGGAAAAATTGAAAGAACAAGAAGTTGCGAGAAATGAACACGAAAAAGCGAGAAATCGAGAATTGTAAGCGAGAATTGCGGTTTTTGCGTTTTTGTAACTTGGTATCAAACCTCATACACCCACTACCTATTTATAGTGTTTAGGAAGCAAAAAAACGGCTAGAAATCGAGAAAAACGATCATATTAACGGCTAAATAACGGCTATATTTTTGGAATTGGTCGGGTCGAGCCGAGCCGAGAAAAACACTGAAAACAGGGCCCAATAAGGCCTGTCGGGCCAGGGTCAAGCTTTCATCGGGCTGGGCTTCGGGGCCCCATCGGGCTAGGGCCGGGCCGGACCCATTTGGCCATGTCTACCCCCTAGTATGAGTGCATCTAAAATTCAAAACTCATCAAACTTATTTAATGCTAAACTTATTTAATAATTCATATTAATTATTGTTACGTATAATTCATATTTATTATTATTATTATACATTATCAATATTATATATATATATATATATATATATATATATATATATATATATATATATATAGAGAGAGAGAGGAAGGTTCAAACGAGAACGCTAACTATTTAAGAAAACAAGAAAACAACAAATCATGTCTAAAATCATATGTGATTTTACATTAACCGCATAAACTGGACATATATGATTTTGTACGTGGCGGGAAAAGTCGTGTAATCATATATGATTTTGTACGTGAATCATATATGATTTTGCACATATCGGCTGTTTTATTGTTTTCTTAAATAGTTAGCAATCTCGTATGAACCTACTTTTCTCTCTCTCTCTCTCTCTCTATATATATATATATATATATATATGAAGGTTTTTATGAATTTTTACATTAATAGGTTTTAACTAATAATATTTGGACTAGAAATGACATTGTAATATAATTATCTTAAAAACATAATTATCTTAACATAGCTTGTACCCAAGTTCTTTAGGTTATTTTAATAACTTTAAAGTGCTATAAATAAATCTCTTTATAAAAAAAGTTATACTTTTTAATATATAATTATTATAAGAAATAACGTTTTTAATTTATTGAAAAAAGAGAAGAAAAAGTATAATATTTTGCTTAAAATTTGGAAAAAGGTACTGTTCTTTTAGAAAAATTATCAAAAGGGAGGAAAACATGTATAAATTTTTGATAATAACTATAGGAAAAATAACATTTTTAATAGTAATTTATTTACAGGAAAAAATAATGTTTCTAACAATAATTATTTATAACTAAATTAAATAACTAAAATAATTTAATATAAAAAGAGAGAAAAAACAACAAAAAGACAAAAAAAAAAGTAATGAAGACATTTAGGGAAAATTGCTTTTACTAAAGGGAAATTAATTTAAATGCCAAAAGTCAAACATCAACTTATCAAAATGCCACAAAAATTTCGCGGTTTACCAAAATGCCCTAATGGCCTGCGATGGACCCCGCGATCACGGGATAGGGCTGACGTGGCACGAGCTTTGACCAAAATGTATCCCGCGGAGCCCCTCAACTTTGGCCGCGGTGCACTTTTGGTCCCTCCCCGCGATCGCAGCCCGCGATGGACCAAAATTTTACAGTTTTGATCCCTGAAATTTTACACTTTTGGTCCCTGAAAATTTACACTTTCAGCCCCTGTACTTAGACGAATCTTGCATGCTTTTACTGTTTTTTTCCACAATTATTGTACTTTGAAGACCAATTTGTGGTTCAAATTCACTGGCATGTTTGAGATTTCATCCATAAATATCAGTAATATGCAATTCACAATTCACAGTTGTTCTTGCTTTCTTTCTTGATTTCTCTCTTGCTTTCTTTCTTTGAATTGCTTTCTCTCTTGATTTCTCTTCTCTCATTTCATCCACAAATGGCATCGTCATCAAACCCTAAGTCTACTCCTGAAAAAATGCCACCTCAAATCGAGGTCGCCATAGCAAAAAAGGAAAAGGAGATAGATGAACTAACAGAAGAGTGGAAAAAAATGATGGACAGGAAGGCAGTCCATTTGAGAAAGATCGAAGAGGAAGACAGGAAGATCAAAAGGATGAAAGGGGATATAAAAGCTCGGGAGGCTCGTGTTCGTCGAGAACAAGAAGCAATTCACCATATTCTGCAAGACTTCGCAATTATTCAAGCGAAGGTAAACGAGAAGCAAGCTTGGATTGATGAAACTAAATCAGTTTTTAAGTAGGTGGTGGTTGTTTTAGTTGTTTTGTATTTTTTTACTGTGTTGTTTTGTATTTTTTTTACTGTGTTGTTGTTTGTATTTTTTTGTTGTTTTTTTACATCATGTAAGGTCAAGTCAGAGGTTACCTCAACTCATTTGCTAAAGTGTGTCTGGGTTGTGGTACACAATGGCCATACGTGGTTGCAAAAGCAGAAGCCGTTGAAGAAGGGTCAGAAAGATTGAAGATGAAGAGCATGTTGGATGAAATACAAACTAGCTGTGTTATCAATGTTCATTTAAAAGCATATGTATGTGTGTGTATATATAATATGAATATATATCATTTACAAACTAGCTGTGTTATCAATGTTCATTTAGAAGCATATGACAGTACCAGGTTTCTGCAGCTGCGTGACAGTACCAGGGTTCTGCAGCTGCAAATTATATACATATGTCAGGAGTCGTTCATACGACTCCTCGAACGTGCCTCTCACCATAAACAGTGCATGGCATCGCGCACGCCAAGCTTGGTGGTAATCAATCGTGACGCCGAACTGCTGGTGAACATCGTGGACGATGTCCTTTGGACGCAATGACCTACTAACATCAAGAAATTTGAGTTGAGGTAACCTCTGACTTGACAGTACCAGGGTTCTGCAGCTGCGTGAATCGGTCGACGTGAATCGGTCCGTAGCTGCGTGACAGTACCAGGGTTCTGCAGCTGCAAATTATATACATATGTCGGGAGTCGTTCATACGACTTCTCGAACGTGCCTCTCACCATAAACAGTGCATGGCATCGCGCACGCCAAGCTTGGTGGTAATCATTCGTGACGCCGAACTGCTGGTGAACATCGTGGACGATGTCCTTTGGACGCAATGACCTACTAACATCAAGAAATTTGTTTTTCAGTATCGCACCCAAAGTCTTTTTGTCGGCTTGTTTGTGGTGGGGATTCAGTTGCGTCCTCGTACAAGTGTGTACGTCGTGCAACTTTCTAATCATGAACACCCCTTCTTTGCCACCCGTGTCAATCGCGTACATCCTCCAGTCACAGTTTTTTCTGGCACATTCAACTATGTATCTAGTTTTGTCAGATTTCGACGTGCGCCTTTCGAAACCCTCTTCCAAGAACTTAAGTCCAACCTGACTTGCCAAGAGATCATTCGACTTGAATATCTGACCTACATGTAACATTTCACTGCGAATATAAGGTGTAGGTTCGTAGGTTTGTGTCTGGGTATGGGAGTCTAGAAGAATAGGGGGCATATCAAAAAAGTCATTTATCTGACTACATGATTTTCTACTAGGGGTATATTCTTCGTGATCATCACTATCGGTGTCTGATCTGTCTATTTCAGAATTACCCGTTCTGAAAATGTGGGTTTCGTCATCAGCAACTCCAACAGTACGCCCTTCGTGTGGTTGTGGTGGTTGTTGTTGTTGCGTCTCCGGAATACAGTCGTTAAGACCATATGAATGATCTAAATGAACCGTTGGGGCGTTGGACGCCTGAAATTGAGAATCAGGCTGCTCTATTTGGAGGTCTTCGTCGTCACCGTCGTCGTCGTCGTTTTCGTCGGATACGCCGGGATACACAAAAAGTAATGGGGGCCTTTCTGAATCGACTGCAAAGTGCAGAAAAGTAGAGATATCCCCATCGTTGGATAAATCCACAAATGACCCATCGCCATTTTTAAACACTAACTTGCAAACAGCAGAAGGGTTGATTCCACATTTTTGCATGGCGTATGCAAGAAATTTCTGATAAGTATAGTTTACTAGCACTTTTACACCATGCTTAGATTTATAATCAAAATTCCACTCATTGTTATCTTGCTCCCATTCACCATCAAAACAGAAATATAGCTTAGCTTTTGCAACAGATGAACTCATTTTTTCAGTAGTATCTCAAACACAAAATACTGCAGAAAGAAATCAAGAAAGAAGTATGAAATCGGTGTGTGGATTATGGATTGCATTTTACATCTATTTATCAATGAAACAACCAACATTGATGACAACCAATCTCTCATTTCATCCACAAACTGGTATTCCAAAAACACTGATTTAACATTGATGAAAACATGCAAATGAATTTCAACCACAAATCGGTCTTCAAAGTACAATAATTGTGGAAAAAAACAGTAAAAGCATGCAAGATTCGTCTAAGTACAGGGGCTGAAAGTGTAAATTTTCAGGGACCAAAAGTGTAAATGTTCAGGGACCAAAACTGTAAAATTTTGGTTCATCGCGGGCCATCGCGGGCTGCGATCGCAGGGAGGGACCAAAAGTGCATCGCGACCAAAGTTAAGGGGCTCCGCGGGACACATTTTGGCCAAAGCTCGTGCCACGTCAGCCCTATCCCGTGATCGCGGGGTCCATCGCATGCCATTAGGGCATTTTGGTAAACCGCAAAATTTTTGTGGCATTTTAGTAACACTTGGTCAAACTTTTGGCATTTTAATTAATTTCCCTTTACTAAAGGGTACCGGTAGAGGTGGCATAGGTGTCATTAACCTTCCCTTTTTTTATTATTTAAAGAACACATATTTTTTGTGTTTTTAATGTTATTTTATAGTGGTTGGGTTAGACTGGCATGCCCTTATTTCAACCGTTACGCTAAAAATAGAAAAAAATGAATTTTAACAATTTTTTTGTTCCAACAATTATGCTATTATATTATAATTTAGAAAAATCTATACAACATTTTAGAAGAAAGAGATATTATTTATAACTGTTTTCCACAAATAAATAAATTTTAATAAATGTCTATGAGAGGAAACAAGATTATATTAATACTGTTAATGTTAGAATTGCTAAAATAGACTAGTTGTTAGAGATGAATATAATTTTTTAGGCATTTTGACTTTCATATACTGTATTATAAAAAAACTATAGCATAACTGTTGAAGATGCTCTAAAGCTATGTTTGGCAAACTAGTTGATCATTTATAAGCTAGCTGGTAGTTGATAAGGTAGCTGTTGACTGAAAAGATAGCTGATGAAGAAGTCACGTTTGACAAAAAACTAGCTTATAAGCATGTAAATGACCAAAAAATACATCTTCAAAAACTTATCAATTGAAATATTTAATTATATAAATAAAACAAATTTGTAGCAATATAATATGTTAATTAAAAGAATTTAAACTTTGTTATTACATATATACTATAAAATTTCAATTTGTTAAAACAAGTTTTGGAAAAAATATATATTAACCTATGATTTTAAATAATCGTTACATACAATTTGAAAGAAATAATTAAATAGTAATTAAAAAAAATAATAGTAATTGATAATTAAAATATATTGATTAATATTAAAAAATAAATAAAAATAATTTTTACGATTAACAATAACGCTAAATATTAAAAATCATCATGTACAACTAAAATTTAATTTATCAATTTCAAGTAATATTTATTAATTAATAATAATTAAATTTAAAAAAATAATATTTATTTATAATAGTAGTTAATAAATAATAACAATAGTAATGAGGATAGTATTGAAATATTCACAAAAAACTACTTCGATCAAATAGTGTTTCAAAAAGCTAGCTTTATAGTCATTCAAACATGTATAAAAAAATAAGCTAAATTTTTTTTTGCCAAACAATGCCTAAGAAAATACATTTTTAACTCTTTTCACTATTATTTTTAACTTATCAAATTAAAAATTTACAAAAGTTCTACAATAATAGTTGTTATAAGAACCCTTTTATTCCTATTTATTTTTTAACATTATATATTTAAATACCTCACACACATGTAAACAGAAAAACTAAATATAATTAGATTTTTATAAAAAAACTTTATAATAATAGTTACTAAAAATTATTTCATTTTTTGCTTATAACACCATCCACTCGAGATGCTTTAAAATAAAAATTCCAGAATAAAATCCCTATACTATGTTTATTGTGGATTTGATCCTTGTGGTATTCATTTTTTCTTGACCATGGTCCCTCGACTAACGTTTTCGTTAACTTCGTTAAGTTAAGGACAATTTTAGTCATTTTTCTAAATTTTTTCTTTCTACTATAAAAAAAGTAAATCAATATTTTTATACACACACAAATATATACATATATAACTATAGACACATATATATATATATATATATATATATGATTTGATTTGATTTAATTTAAATTAAATTAAAAGAACAATAAAATTAAATCGTCTTTAACATAATTAATGTTTTAATTTAAATAAATCAAATCATAAAATAATATCTTATTTTTTCGCTCTAAATAAAATAAGATACAATTTTATGATTTGATTTGTTTAAATCAAAATTTTAATTACATTATAACAATAAAACCATATCTTTTTCCACTATTACAATAAAATGATAAAATTAAATTGTTATATATCGTTATGTATATATATACATATATTTGTGTATAATTATATATATATATATATATATATATATATTTGTGTGTCTATAGTTATATATGTATATATTTGTGTGTGTATAAAAATATTGTTTTACTTTTTTTTATAGTAGAAAGACAAAATTTAGAAAAAATGGCTAAAATGGTCCTTAACTTAACGAAGTTAACGAAAACGTTAGTCGAGGGACCATGGCCAAGAAAAACTGAATACCACAAGGACCAAATCCACAATAAACATAGTATAGGGACTTTAGTCACAAAAACCATCAAAGCACAGGGACCAAATCCACAATTCACTCTTTCTTTATTTATAAAGTAAATTACGTTTTTAGCGCCTATGGTTTGTTGGAAATATTTATTTTCGTCCTTATAGTTTTGATATTACGATTTATTTTCCCTATTGTTTATAATTCATTATTTCTTTCATCCTTATAATTTATATTTTATTGATTTTTTCATCTCTATGATTTACAATTCATTTCTATTTTTAGTTCTTCATACTTAAAAGTAGTGTTTTAGTTTTACTTAGGCCATCAGTACCGCTCCGTAGAAGCCCTCAAGCGTCACATCAGCTTTTCTCCTAACCCTCTCCTCAAGCCCTCAAGCCCTAAAGACCCGTAGCGCTACCCTTAGGGACAAAAGTAAAAATGAATTAATGAAAACTGAAATATTAAAACCACACGAACGAATTCCTTAGTTTTTAACAAGCCACAGGAACTAAAAACGTAATTTACTCTTATCTATACTCGTTTATAAAAAGAATAGTGAGTAGTTATTTTCAACATACGGTTTTTCTAAACTACAGTTTTTTTCTAACCCCACGATCAATGGCAGCAGTTCCCCCTGGCTCATGACACGCCCTCTCCCTCCCGTCTTCTTCTCCACAAAATCAAGTGTCTCGCTTCTGTTAATCCTCAAATGGCTCCTGTTTTTCTCTTAAACCCCGTTCACTCCTCTACAGTACGACTCTTTGCCTACGCTCCGCCCTTCAAGGCTCCTCCAAGGCGAACGCAGATGGACTCAAATCAGTTTCTTCAAGGGTTTCTTCTTCTCAGAAAACGATTTTGGTTTCTGTTGGATTTTGGTCTAATCAATTTTGGTCTAATCAATTTTCGCTCTGATCGATTTTTGGTTTAATCGATTATTTTCTTATTTCCTCAAAGTTCGATTGCTTCTTTCAAGGTAAGCTCGAATGCTTCTGGTTGCTTGATTGATTTTATGGTCTGTATGGATTTAAACCCTAACATCGTCTTTTGATTTCTTTTATCGATTTGGTCTGTATCGATTTAAACCCTAACATCCGCTTTGTTCTTCTTGGCTTCGATCCAATCAAAAAGCCGGAGGTTCAATTTTTAATTTTTGTTTATTGTTTTCTGCGGATTTTGATAATCGATTAATGTGTTTTGTAGCTTATAATTGTATGATGCTTTTGTTGTTGGATTTTACCCCTTTTAGCACACTATTGTTCGTTTGCTTGAAGTTTAACTGATCCTGAACGTGTATCTGGAGAAATTCATACCTGAACCTAACGCTTGGTTTATTTTTGAATTATATTTGCAGGTTTTCCGGAAGCTTGTTGATGGCAGTGGGGTTGATGCTTGTCACTATGGTCCCAATTGCACTCATGTTATTGTTGATAAGATTGCCTATGTAAATCTAATTTCTTGATTACTTCATTTTGTATTTTCATGTTTTTACTTGTCAACTTTAGGCTTCATGCGTTGTGTTGGAGTGGTTCTTGTTTGTTTATGTTTGTGTCATTACATTGTGTGCTTTATGTTGCAGGATGATCCGATATGTGTTGCTGCTAGGCGAGATGGAAAGATATTAGTATCTGGCCTTTGGGTTGATCATAGTTTTGATGTGGGAGTACCTGTGGATACAACCTCGGTTAGTACGTCAATCCAATTCGCATTCGTGTGGTTGCACCCTCCAGCATATATACACAAAATTAGTTTTTAGATTTTTTTTGAGAAATAGAAAAGGGATGGTTGCTTATTATATGCTGTTCCTAGGAGGTAAAAAGTGCCAGCAACAAATCTTATTGTTGTTTCAATCTTGAATTGCTTAACTTTGTACAGGATTAATTTATTGGTTGTAATTGATCGTCTAGCTTACTCTTGTTGATAATGTTGATCAATGCAATAAACGTGCTAAACTTCGATTGCTTCTTTCAAGGTAAGCTCGAATGCTTCTGGTTGCTTGATTGATTTTATGGTCTGTATGGATTTAAACCATAACATGGTCTTTTGATTTCTTTTATCGATTTGATTCTGATCGATTCTGGCCTAAGGTTTGTGTCACGAATTCTTTTTATGGGTTTCAATTCATGGTCTATATCGATTTATGAAATTTGCGTTTATGGGTTTCGATCCCTTTTCCATTGTTTTCTACTTCTTTGCTTATGTATGTAACCATGGTTATATTGAGCTCATGTAACAGTGTTATACTTAATTTGGCTTTAATCATGGTTTATTGGTCGGGCATAGTCTTAAAAACTCCCATGGCCCAGTTAGGCGCACAAGATCTCAAACCATATAATTTATGGTTTGCAATTGGGTATGTGGAACCTGGTGTATTTATTATGTTTTTGAGTCTTGTGCAGAAGAACGGAGTTTGGAGACATTGATGAAAAAGCTTGACTGTGTTGGAAAAATCCTTAAAGAAAGTTTGGATTTCAAGGGCATGTGAGATGGTATCAAATCTTGGTGATAAAATGTTGTCTTCTTCAGATGTATGCGACTTCATCCTTCAGTTTTCAATTGTAAGTCTCTTGCTGTTTTCTGTTTTACCAAGTTCTAATAAACTGTATGCAACTTTAAATGTTTGTTTGGTGAACCTTCCTGTTTGCTTATGGTGGTAAGTTTCCTGGCAAAAACCACCACATAAAGCCTTAATATTGCTTTTGTTTTTGACTAATAGGTGCTATTGACTTGAAATTTAGTGGGTTTAATTCTTTTGTTTCCGGGTAAAACACCACACGTTAAGCGTGTTGTAAGTTTCTTTCTTGATGTAACTATACAAAATGAAGTAGAGTTGCATTTATTATGTTATTGTGGTTGGGAGAATGGTGATCCGATGGTTTAAGTTTCTTGAATTTTAGTTATTATGATTAAGTTTCTTAAATTTTACTTACCGGGAAAGTGACACCCGACTAGCATTTGATTTTTAAGTTTCTTAATTTTGGTTCAACTCCAACCACTATGGTCCTTGCAAACAGGATAAGCGAATAAAACAATGGAGGCTTGCTTTACGTAAAATAAGTGGATGCTAAGAAATATAAACATGTGCTTGTGGTTCAATTTTTAGTAATGTGCTATATATTTGGTTTTTGTGTAGCCAAGAATTTGCATCGAATCATGTATAATTGCTCTCAGTTTTACATTTTTTAATTATATTGCAAGTGGTTGTCTTGTCGAAGTACAAACCTTTTGGTTTCTATGATATAATAGTTTTTTGTTGTATAGTGGCTGGAAATTGTTGTTACTATTAACAAGTTATTGAATTTGGCAGTGGATGATTTGATGAAACAAGAAACAGGAGGTGATGCAAAAGAATTGTAGGGATATTGTTGTTTTTATTCACCAAATTGAGATGAGGTGCAAGTGTACAAGTGCTTGTGTTTTTTATTTGTGTGAACAAAATATCAACTATTACTTTGTTGTTTCTGTTCTTAGTCTTTAACATCATAAGTAAGAGTGGTTAATTTAGCTCCTGCAGATTTATTATGCTAATGGATTTTGAAGCTATAGATGTATTTAGGTTCTCTAAGTTGATAAGAACTTATTTTATATGCACGTGTACAAGTGCTTGTGTTTTTTCAAGCTTACAATTGTTTAAGCTTGATGTACAACTTTCTGCAGCATCGAAATTGGTTTTTCAAGATTACTGCTCCTTTCAGTTTTTTCTAACCCCACGATCAATGGCAGCAGAGAAGATTGATATCCCGCCGCATTGCGCGGGCACGATGACTAGTTTATATTAAAAAATTATAGAGAGCATACTAAAAATGTTTTAAAAAGCAACCAGAAAAACGGAAAAAGTTAAAAAGAAAAGAAAAAGGTGGACACGTGGAAGGTAACTTGTCATCAATTGACAAACAAATGTTGAGGTTAAAATCAAGAAGCAAATCATTTCCTTTATAAATACATGTTACTCACGAAAACGAACACAATGCATTAATCGATTTAAAAAAAATAAAAATCGAGTAATCAGTGGTCATAAGCTTCAATTGTGAGGTATGATTTCTCAACTTTTCTATCAAGTTTTTATATGGGTTTGTTTGGGTTTAAGTTTCGATTTCTGATTTCCGAAGATAATGTTTTACTGTTTTCAAATCCTATGTCGTTTACATCCAAATCAGTTTTTTCGTTTTCAAACCCTACGCTATTCAACCACCTCGTAAATAACGACGTCTGTTCTCCATATCACCTACCACGATGTTGGCCTTGGAGAACAAACTATGATGGGGCGAGTGGAGCAAAACCGTTGTTTGTGAGGGGTTTGAATTACGTTAGGTTGGAGAACGATAAAATTTATTATGGTTTTTATTTTAAAACATACTTATTCGGTTAGGGTGCGTTTCATTTGCAAATCAAACAATTTGTACAAACTATACAAACCAATCTTAGCCGTTCATCAAGTCTAATAAATATCTGATTTTATTATGTTTCTTAATCTAAAGTCATGATCATAATTAATGAGCTTTATCATCTTTCCTATGTATTACAAATCATTATTAATGAATCATAATAATTACCATAAATATATATATCTATTGTTTTCTAATATAGTAGTTTGCAAAGTTTATATAAATTATTTGGTTTGCAAATAAAACGCACCATATTCGGTTACATGTAGTTTTTATTTTTTTGGATAAGTAACCAATTTTATAAAGTTTGATAGTTTATTTTATTGGGAACAATTGTTCACGGACTTGGTTATTTAAAAAAAGAAAACAATAGTTTGAATTAATCATGTATTAAAAAAACTTAATGGTTTTTCATTCAAAAAATAGTTCAAGTATTTAGTGATTTAATCATTTAAAATTAAAAAAATTCATAGTTTTATTATTTAAAATAATAGTTTAGTTACTTAATCATTCACAATAAAATAGTCCGTTTGGTGTTTCTGAACTGGTAAGTCACTTGTATAAATCGATCGAAAACCCCATTTGTGTTTAAACCAAACAGATATGGGTTCAGAGACTTCACCAAGACTCCCGTTTATTGATTTCTCCAATGTTGATGAAAACACGAACGCTCTCGATTGGGATTCAACGAAATCCCGAGTCTATCAAGCTCTCGAAGAATTCGGTTGTTTCGAAGCATCATTCCCTAACATCTCACCGGAGCTCCGAACAACGCTTTTCAATTCATTTCAACACCTTTTCGATCTCCCTTTGGAAACCAAACTCAAGAACCAATCATCGAAGCCCTTACACGGCTACGTCGGCCAGTACGCAACCTTGCCACGCTACGAGAGCATGGGCATTGACGACGCACTCATTCTTGAAAAAGCCGAAAACTTCACCAAAGTCTTTTGGCCCGAAGGCAACCCCGAATTCAGGTATCTAATTTACTTATTTGACCTTCTATTGATATATGCGAAACTCCTTTAAATCTTTTATAAAAAACCCTTATAGAGAAATAAGAGGTTCTTACATATATACAGGTTTGATGGTCCGTATCAACCATTACAATAAAATTGAGTTTATAGGACGCCTAAAATGAATAAGTGTCTTAATAAAGTGTTTTATAGGTCCAAAGTTTATAGGACCAAACAAAAAACGTCTTATCTAAGGCTATGTTTGGCAAACTAGCTGATAAGCTAGCTTATGACTTATAAGCTAGCTGTTGACTGATAAGCTAGCTGGTAGCTGATAAACTAGCTGGGGAAAAAGTCACGTTTAGCAAAAAGTAGCTTATAAGCATTTAAGTGACCAAAAAAGACATATTAAAAAAATAGTTAATAAATAATAATTAATATTAATGAGGACATAATTGGAATATATACAAAAAACTACTCATAAGCTACTTCAAGTAGCTTTTCAAAAAGCTAGCTTATGGTCATCCAAACATGTACCAAAAAATAAGCTAGAAGCTAGCTTTTTTTTGCCAAACAATGCCTAAAAGTGTTACAAAAAGGTTATATGACGTCTTTGGGTGTCGTAACAAGTTTTGTAGAACATTTTTCAAATAAAGCGTCCTATTTACTATTTGAAAAAGTGTCCTATAAACACAAGTATCCTCTAAAAGATGGGTTTATAAAACACATGTTAAAAATTGTCCTATAAAATTAGCTAATAGGACACTTTATTTTGAAAATGTCCTAAAAACCTTTTACGACGCTTAAAAACGTCCTATAAACTTATTGTAACACTTTTAGATATGACACTTTTTTGTTTGGTCCTATAAACTAACGTCCTATAAAACACTCTATTAAGACACTTATTTGTTTTAGGCGCCCTGTAAACTCAAATTTGTTGTAGTGAACGTACACTTTGACTTACGACTTTTGTTGTTTTGGCAGCAAGGCCATACACGAGTATGCCGAGAAACTATCGAAACTGGACCAAATGGTGAGGAAGATGGTGTTGGAGAGTCTGGGATTGGAGAAATACATGGTTGAACACATGGATCCGACCTATTATCAGCTTCGGTGCATGAAATACAGAAGACCCGAAGAAAACGAGTCTGAACTCGGACTCGGTGCTCATACAGACAAGAATTTAATCACAATTATACATCAAAATCAAGTTGATGGATTTGAGGTGGAGCTCAAATCTGGAGATTGGATCAAGTTTCAACCATCATCACCCAACTCATTCATAGTCATGAGTTGTGATTTCCTCTATGTAAGTTTTTTTACGACTCATGAATCCGTCGCAAAGTTATTAAGCGTCGTGTTAATTATCGTCACCCATGATATTTAAAAAACCCTTATCGGGATTACAGTAATGAATCTTTGGAGATTTACGATTGTAGGCATGGACGAATGGACGAGTGCATTCGCCTAATCATCGGGTGGTGACGAAGAGTAGAGAGAAGGATAGGTATTCTATCACGGTGATTTCAATGCCGAAGCCTGGGTACGTGGTCAAGGCCCCAGAGGAGGTTGTGGATGAACAACACCCGCTACTTTTCAAACCATTCGATTCTGCTGAGTTCTATCAGTTTTTCAGCTCTGAGGCCGGTCATCGAGCCCAATCCGCTCTTAAGGCTTACTGTGGTGTTTAAGAACTTACTTCAGTCTGTCTCTGTCGTTGTATGAGATATACTGGATTCGTTTCAAGTCGTATTTACATCATAACTTGTGTGATAAATTATAATACAAGTTTTTCATGACTTTTCAGTTAAATGTAATATTTAAAGCGTATTGCCTTCTTAATTTCGAAAATAATATTTATAAAAACCTCTATAACATTTCTATGTACAGTATGGTTTTTTAAATTGGGTCGGACCTGAGACCAATTTGGGACCGAGACCTGTTGTCGGGCCTAGAATTAGTCCTAGGGTTTTTTTTTGTCGGGACCAAGTTGATACAGTTACACTCCAACCACTTGGGACCGACACTGATTGTGGACTGGAGTGGCCCAGCCCGAGACTGACTTTTGGCCATCTTTAACTAGGACCGAGGATCGGCTCGGGCCAACTTGATTAAGAACAGTTACACTAAAGGAAAGCACATGACGAATGCAACCCGAAATGATCTATGGGCCCCAATTTTCATGACAAAGGCTAGCTAACGACCATTCTTAACAAGGACAAATGGGCCGTTTACCAAACTCTTATCGGGTAAGTGTTTATTAGGCGCCACTTACTTTATTGATTGAGCTTGACAATGACCAAAAAATTTAACCAGTAAAAGGCATAGTATGTACCAATAATCTAACCCTGTAAGCGTTTTCCGGATAAAAGATGTTTACCAACAATCCATTTTGCTGGTTAAAAAATGCTGACAAGATAAGTAAAGGCAATGACTCTTGTTGGTAACTGTCACTTGTCAGCAAGGGCTTACCTATTATGTGTTTAGTAAATGACCCCAAATATAAAGCCCGATTCAAGGGCCTGATCATGACCCGATCAAAGTTTCATTTGTTCGTTAATTAAAGGAAGGATCGAAAGGACTAGCTCAAGGATTGAATCATGTATGTTCCATGCCCAACTGTATTTTTCGACTTAAAAATGACTATTTTTGCCCCGAACGAGCTGTCACAAGGGGTATTATTGGAAATTTGACTTGTGATTAGTACAAAAAGGAGATGGATGGTGTAATTATTCAAATTTATTTCAAGCTCTCTCTTTGATATTCTAGAGAACTAATTTATGGACAGTTGAATTTTCATATTTTCAAAGGTTTTGTGATCTTATAATTCTTGTAATCTTGAAATTTTGCATTTTCTTATTTTTGGTGTTCTAAAAGATGACATCACAACAAAGTGCTAGCCATATCAGTTGTTTTTCTCATCTATCAATCTCTTCAAAGTTCTGTAGCAAAGACACATCAATGAACACATTATGCCATAAGAGGGAGGATTAAACGAGAACTATACATGTTTAAAAGAACACGAGAACCAAAAAAATCATATACGATTTTACATTAACGCATGAAAAAGCCACGGGAATCTGAAGCTGCGACTAAAGTCCTTTTTCCCAGCGATAATGTAAAATCATATGTGATTTTATTAGTTCTCGTGTTTTTTTACATTAGTATCGTTCTCGTTTGAACCTGACTCTACCACAATGTATGCATATTTGGTGTAAAACGCTTCTATGTAAATAGTATATAACAATACCAATGGAAAACACATATATATGAATATATGTGCAAAACTAAATATTTAGTGATTGGAATTCTTCATAGAAATACAACAAATTAATTGTTTTATTTTAAAAATAAAATGTACATGATGTGTATATAAGACAATTAATAAGTTTTAAAAAACTTAGAAAGACACCACAATAATTTTTTCAAATGCAAATTTATCGTTAACATTTTCTTTCTTACATAGGAATTTAGTAAACTCTTCGTAATGAAAAGGGTTAAAGAGTAGAGGGTGTTTCTTCATCCACCATTTCCTCAGTGGCTCTTATCGTTTTTTCCTACTTCGGGATTGAAAACGCACCAATTGAAAATCTATCTTTATCTCCGATCATCACCACCCTATGCGTTGCTGCATGTATTTGTCCATTCCTCCAAACCTGTATGTATGTATGTATGTATGTATGTATGTATGTATGTATGTATGTATGTATGTATGGGGTTAGATTCCGGTGAGAAGTTGAGGTTAATGTGAGAAGCGTGAGAAAAATGGTTATCAACCGTTGGATGAGAAATAGATGCACAATAGAATAAAGATGCACCGAGATAAGATGTACATTAGGATGAGATGCATCAGATCGATCATTTCCCTTAATTCTAACCCACAATTCATTGGAATGCATTTGATTAAAAGTGATCAACGGTTCAGATCCACCTTCTCACGTTAACTTCAATTTCTTGCACGATCTTTCGCCTATATATATGGGTTGGGTTCCGGTGAGAAGTGCCAAATTTGGTGAGAAGTGTGAGAATTGGTTATCAACCGTTGGATGAGGAATGGACGAACATTAGGGTGAGATGCACCGAGATGCACCAGATCAATTCTCTTTTAAACTGCAATTAATGGGAGAGTATTTGATTAAAAGTGATTAACGATTTAAAAGTACTTTTTCACACACACACACACACGCACACACACACACACACACATATATATATATATATATATATATATATATAGAGAGAGAGAGAGAGAGGGGGTCCAAACAAGAACAATTACCAAATAATAGAACATGAAAACGGTCAAATCACGTGTGATTTTACACTAGTGATCAACGCAAGGGCGGGCCAGCAGTGTGCTCCACGAACTCGATCAGGAGGTGCGCAAAATCGCATGAAACAAAAGGCGAAGGCGCCGGAAGTAGTGGTCATGTCATATGTTTGGGTGATCTGGAGAAACTGCAACTCTTTAGTTCACTCAAAGAAAGGGTCGATAAGTAGTCTTTTGGTTAAAAACATCCAACTTTGTAGTAGATCTAAATCGGGGCAAACTTTAAACTGGGACTCTTGGTGTAACAATCCCAGAGATGCGTGGGTGAGTATCTTGTAATCTCCGGTTTTCCTTGCTTCCTAGCCTCTCGCTAGACCCCTTTTTTCTCTTTTAATAAAGTGCTTCTCTTCTCATCGTAAAAAATTGTAAATTTATATGTGATTTCAGTATAAAGTCAGATGTGAATTTAAACCGGTATCCGATTATAAATAAAACCCAAAAACCTATATCTAAATTTTAAGTAAAATTATAGTGTTCGAGTTGGGTTTGCATAATAGGCATCCGAACCCAGCCAGACCCGTTCCTGACATTTTTTGGACCCTGGGCAAGATGTAAAAATGGGCCCTCCATAACTACGATTTTTTTCCCAATATATTGTTTATATAATTAAAAATAGAATTGAATTCAAGAAATACTAATTTATATAAAACCGTTTTCCCGGTAATCCTAACACAAAATCAATGAATAATTATTTCTAAATTAATATTATCTACCATATTATTTTTACATAACATCGTCAATCTGTTCCACTATCAAAGACATCTTATGATATACCTTTAATACATAGATTAAAATCATTTGAGGTCACTATTTTGACCATTCGGATTAACACTTTAAGGAAATCAATATATATATATATATATATATATATATATATATATATATATATATATCAAGTAAGTTTCCACATGTTACCTGATGTTAATGGTTTTCATCACCCTTTTAAACTTTTAGAGTTGAAACAAACTTTTTATGAATCATCAATCTTAGAATCAAAAGTCCATGTTGGTTAATACTTTGAGATCTTATTCTTGTTTTAGAGATAAGAGAGTACTTAAGATTAATGCACTCAATATTATGTAAGGAGTCAATAATGTATGAAAAAAGATCGCTTTGAAATCCTAAATATCGATATAAGTCGGATCACCTCATATAGTTGGTAATTATTTTCAAAAAGTATGCGTTTTGTTAGTTAATAACAAAAAATCTAATATATACTAACAAAAAAAAGTTGATGCACATGGAATAATCATTAATCAAAAGAGTATGTAGAAGATAAGTAATGGAGTATATATATCAAGGTTTCACTACACCAAATGTTGCCTTAGACAACATAGGCTAATTGCCTATGTTGCTTAAGATAAGCTTAAGCAACAAAGGCTAATATATGTTGCCTAAGTTTCCTCTTAGACAAGGTATAGTTATATGTTGCCTAAGTGAGACCTTATGCAACATATGAATAATTATATGTTGCCTCAACTATCTTAAGCAACATCTTCCCTTATGTTGCCTTAGTTGTATAATGTTTTTTTTAAATCAATGAAAGTTATCTTAGGCAACATACTTTTCTTGTGTCTATGTTGCCTAAGGTCAAAAATATTAATAAATCTATATCTATATATATATATCAATATATATATTAAAAGAGAAAACCACAAAAGATGATGTGGCATCCTAAGATTTGAGAATTCCCCATTTCTTGAATTGTGGTTGATTTTCATCATCCCACATTGGTGGAAAGATGAAAGTTTTGAACCATGGAGTGGCTATAAGAAAGGAGGAGTGGATACTTTTGTGTCAACTCATGTGGTTGGCTCATTTAGCTTACCCTACATTTGCATCATCCCACATTGATGAGAAGATGCAAGTTCTAAAGTATGAAGTGTGTATAAGAAATAAGGGTGAATGTTTTTGTGTCAACTCATGTGGTTGGCTCAATTTAGTCTACCTTATTTTTGCAAAACAAACTTTATATATATAATCATCAATATATATATATTAAAAGAGAAAACCACAAAAGATGATGTGGCATCCTAAGATTTGAGAATTCCCCATTTCTTGAATTGTGGTTGATTTTCATCATCCCACATTGGTGGAAAGATGAAGGTTTTGAACCATGGAGTGGCTATAAGAAAGGAGGAGTGGATACTTTTGTGTCAACTCATGTGGTTGGCTCATTTAGCTTACCCTACATTTGCATCATCCCACATTGATGAGAAGATGCAAGTTCTAAAGTATGAAGTGTGTATAAGAAATAAGGGTGAATGTTTTTGTGTCAACTCATGTGGTTGGCTCAATTTAGTCTACCTTATTTTTGCAAAACAAACTTTATATATATAACAAATAATTAAAATAATATTTTTGTGATAACTAATAAAGTTTCATTTTACACTACCCAATAAATTAATATATCAATATATATATATATATCATCAATCAATATATCAATATATATATTAAAAGAGAAAACCACAAAAGATGATGTGGAATTCTAAGATTTGAGAATTCCTCATTTCTTGAATTGTGGTCGAGTTTCATCATCCCACGTTGGTGGAAAGATGAAAGTTTTGAACTATGAAGTGGCTATAAGAAAGGAGAAGTGGATACTTTTGTGTCAACTCATGTGGTTGGCTCATTTAGCTTACCTTACATTTGCATCATCCCACATTGATGAGAAGATGCAAGTTCTAAAGTATGAAGTGTGTATATGAAATAAGGGGTGAATGTTTTTGTGTCAACTCATGTGGTTGGCTCAATTTAGTCTACCTTATTTTTGCAAAACAAACTTTATATATATAACAAATAATTAAAATAATATTTTTGTGATAACTAATAAAGTTTCATTTTACACTACCCCAATAAATGAAGGGAAATTAATTAAAATACCCCAACATTGAAAGTGACTTACCAAAGTACCCCAAAAAATTTACTTCTTACCGAAATGCCCTCTTTTTCCGCGATAGGATCCCGCGATAGCGGGCAGGGACTGAAAGTGTAAAATTTTGCAAGATTATTTACACTTTCAGTCCCCATCGCGGGCCATCGCGGGCCGCGTTTGAGCCATCGCGGGCCTCGATCGCGGGGGTCAGGGACTGAAAGTGTAAATATTTCTTGCAAAAATTTTCACAATTGGTCCCTGCCCGCGATCGCGGGATCCTATCGCGGAAAAAGAGGGCATTTCGGTAAGAATTTTTTTTTGGGTACTTTGGTAAGTCACTTTCAATGTTGGGGTATTTTAATTAATTTCCCATAAATTAATATATCAATATATATATATATATATAAGGAACAACTACAAAGAGTGACTTGGCACCATGAGGTTTGAGTATTCCTCAAATCTTTAAATATGGTTGAGTTTCATCATTGGTGGGAAGATTATTATTTGGAAGAAGGTAGTGAAGATATATAAAAGAATGATGAAAGGTTTTGAAATCGATAATCGTGGTTAGAATCATAATATACCAAATGGTAAAAATATAGTGCAAAATTAAAATATAAACCAATGTTGGTGAATTGGGACCATGAGGTTTGAGTATTTCTCAAAATTTTTAATAAGGTTAAGGTTTATCATTTTCCTTTGTTGGTAATATGATAGTTTGAAAGAAAATTATGGTATAAAAATAAAGATGTAAGGTTTTGAAATCTATTACCATTGTTGGAGTAAAAACCAATATAAAAGAATGACATAAGATTTTGAAATCTATAACCATGATTGGAATCATAACTTAAAAAAACAACCACAAAGAGTGACTTGGAACCATGGGATTTGAGTAATCCTCAAATCTTGAAATGTGGTTGAGTTTCATCATCCCACATTGGTGAAGAAATGAAAATTTTGAAGTAGCAAGTGGCTATAAGAAATGAAGGGTGAATGTTTTTTTGTGTCAATTAACGTGGTTGGCTCAATTTGGTTTACCCTACTTTTGCATCATCCCAATTGGTTACAAGATGCAAGTTTTGAAGCATGAAGTGTGTATAGAAAATAAGGGGTGATTGTTTTTGTGTCTACTCAATACCCATGTGGTTGGTTCAATTTAGCCTACCTTATTTTTGCAAAATATATATATATATATATATATATATATATATATATATATATATATATATATATATAAAACAAATAATTAAAATAATATTTTTGTGATAACTAATAAAGTTCACTCATTTTACATTATCCCAATCAATTATGTAACACCCCGAATTTCCATGATCAAAGTTATGTTATAATTTGAAATCGAAGGATTTAAAGTGTAATTGACCAAAGTTTAACCTATTTGTGAATATTGAAACTTTGGGGGTTGGTTTTGTTATTTGTTGATAGTTTTGGATATTTAAAGGGAGAGGCGGTTGAATTGAGATTTTTATCTCAATTGCCGATTTTTTAAGTCGGTTTCCAGAGAAAATCGAGAGAGAAAGAGAAAGAGAAGTCTGGATTTGATTAGGTACTGTTCGATGGTGTGAAAGATTGGATTTATGAATCGATTGAGCTTGGCAGACTCTGAGTACGAACTCTCAATTAGGTGAGTTCATTTTTATTAAAAAGTATGTTTTTACATATCAAAAGTGATTTGCTAAATTGGAATTTGTTTTATTGAACCTATGTACATGTTAAAAGGATTGGTACATGTGATTTAAAGAACAGAGTAGGAAGTGTAAGTAATCAGACTGGAAATCACACGAAGTCCGGAAGATGACTTTTCCGGTACTTCCGGATTTGGGTATCGGATTCCGGAAGATTTTGAAATTCATAACAATGATTGGAATCATAACCATGATTAGAATCATAACCAAACAAATGTAAAGAAAAATAGTGCAAAATTTAAAGTGAACCAAGGATGATGACTTGGAACTATGAGAATATGATAACTTGGAAGAATATGATAAGCATTAGAAAAGAGATAGAAGGTTTGAAATCTATAACCATGGTTGGAATCAAAGTCAACCAAATGGTAAATATTATAGTGTAAATGGTGAATACTAAGTGCCAAATTTGGTGAGAAACGTGAGAAGTGGTTATCAACCGTTGGATGAGAAATAGACGAACATTAGGATGAGATGCATCAAGATAAGATGCACCGGATAAATTTTCTTTTAAGCCACAATTCATGGGAGGGTATTTGATTAAAAATGATCAACGGTTTAAAAGTACTTCTCACACTTCTCACCAAAAATTACACTTCTCACCTGATCTAATGCGCGCGCACACACACACACACACATATATAATGATGACTTACGTTTCATTTTAACTCAATTGATTATCTTTACAATATTTTTTTATTATCGCGCAACGCGCGGGCCTAACACTAGTTAAAGGAAAATCAAGAAGAAGTGATGTGGCACACTCTAAAGCCTAGAAACTCCTTTATCTTTTTTTCTCATTTTTTCAATTTTTTTAAATACTAATAAGATAAAGACTTTTATATCCTCATATGTAAATGATATTTTCATTAAAGGTATGGGGTATTTTTGTATTTTTACATGCACATTGAAATTTATGTTAGTTAACTATTCATTTTCTCTTCTTTATGTTACTTAACTATTCATTTTCCCTTCTTTATGTTAATTAATTAGTCATTTTCTCTTATTTATTCTACCTTGTGGTTCTTCATTTTTTAGTTGACTACTTAATGGGTTTGGTTTGTTGTCAAACAACTTTTCTCTCAAACTTTCTCTCTTTATCTAAGGTATGGACTTATGTTTATTGCTAAATTATATGGTGTTATGTGTACTTTATATGTTTTATGTTGTTTTTTTTTGTAGAAAGTGTCACAAACGAAAGAAAAAACAAACGAGATATTGTTTAAATGAGTCATGAAGATTGTTGAACATATCAAGAACATGAAAGTTTCATGGACAATATACACTTATATTATTAAATGCAAGTCATTCAGTCTACTACAATTTCAATTTCAATCTCAATTGATTTTTGTTTGTTTTGTAATCATCATTTATTATTACCCTAATTCTTTTTCTCGCAAGAGTCATCACAATGCTAATAGAACATTTGGATATTGTTTATTTTGATATGACGTTACTAGCAAACTACAATTTTAGTTTCGATTTTTTAGTTGTTGTTTATAAAAAAATGTTGCATTTGAGAATTTAAGGTTTTAAGAAAGTATAAACAGTGGTTAATCGATTGATACTCTTCAGATTTTGTCTTTACGACCTTCAACTATTTTTAATGATGATTAAAAATAGATTAATTGATTTTAAGGAATTTAGTTCCTTGCTTTATACAATTTCACAATGCCAACGATGAATGTATGCAACACTCTAATGAGATGAATACTATTTTCATCAATGTATAGAGAATAGGGTTGTAAATGATGTGATGAAGGAAGATGTTAAATTTTCTATACTCAAGAAAAGTAAAAATATATAATATGTCCGATAATTCTTTGTAACGATGTCCAAGTGACATATGTATCAATGAAAAACTTAACTATGGTTTCATAATTTATGAAATTATTGAAAAAATAAAAAGAAAAGTATGGCGTCAAACTTATGTTATTTTTGTATTAATATTTTTAATTAATTGTATGTTATATAATAGATATTTACACTATGGTTGTTATCAATAACTTTCATTACACATCTGATATACTTTATAACTCATAACAATCTTTATATACTAAATTGAAAATAATAATGTTCATCTACACTCAATTTCATCGTCAAAGATATTGTATATGGACTTGCAACATAGCCTAAGTTTATAAAAATAATCAATTAAACTAACTTATGCATTTTTTCAACATGAATTTTGGCAATCGCGCAACGCGCGATATCAAACACTAGTGTAGATAGTTAAAAATTTTAAGGTTGACTTGTGGATAAAATTTAATATTTGTGAAACAATATTACTTGAATTAAAAAATATTTAAATTTTTGAAACAAAATCCACTGGCCGGTAAAATATAAAAAAATTAAAATTTTCTCGAATTAAAAAAGATTTAATAATCTTTAAAATAATATCCTCCGGTAAATTTGAAAAGATTAAATATATATATACACACACGTAATAATGGGGCTTAATAAACTTTAGTTGTTCTTAATAAGTTGTAGTATGTATTAATGGTCGTAGAGTCCAATACACACTACATGAATGCAGGACATACATGTATACAAACACACGTAATAAGCGACCATTGGTATTTTTGTGCCTTAATAAGACATGGAGTGTCTTATTGGGCTATAATGGTTTTTAATAAGCTTTAATTGGTGATCCTTAATAGGCGCTATAGTGGGTCTTAGTGGTCTTATCAAACCCAGTATACACCACATGCATATATGTAGTAATGACTTGCATACAAACACGTAATAAGTCATCATTAGTGTTATTGGGTATTGATAAGTCATAAAAGGTATTGTTAGGCTAGAGTGGTTCTTAGTAGGCTTTAGTGGTTCTTAATAGGCTATAGTGTGCCTTAGTGATCTTATAGAGACCAATACACACCATATGCATATATGCAGTATATACATACATACAAACACACGTAATAAGCCATCATTGGTATTTTTGTGTCTTAATAAGGCATAAAGTGTCTTATTGGGCTATAATGGTTCTTAACAGGCTTTAGTCGTTCTAAATAGAGTTCGATAGGCCTTAGTGATCTTATAGAGACCAATACACACCATATGCATATATGCATACATACATGCATACAAACATGTAATAAGTCACATTGGTGTTTTTGGGTCTTATTAAGTCATAAAATGCATTGTTATAGTATAATGGTTCTTCGTAGGCTTTAGTGGTTCTTCATAGGCTATAGCGGGTGATAACGCCACTTTTTGGCGTTATTTTCAGTTCTCAAATCAATGACATCGGCTTGTATTCTAGCAAAAAGGCGGAATTTCATGGTTTATCGAGTGAAATGTGCAGGTGATCCGAAGGAAGACAAACATCGAGAAAAGAAGCGAAAAATAGCCCAAAACGAGTACAAAACGAAGCCAACGGAAGCCCGAGATCCAAGCCCAAGACCCATGCCCGAACCATGAACCGAACCTGACTCGGAGAGCATCACAAAACCGCGCGGTTTTGTGCGCGGTTTGCAAGTCGCGGCACAAGCCGCGCAACCCTCTGTTCCAGCCTCTTAATTGGTGTTTTCCGGATTTTAGGTCATGTCTCGCACACGACGACGGGAGGCGACTTGGGGACGATTTTCAGAGGTTTTTCGGAACTTTTGGAGCCACGATAGAGGATCGTTCGAGGAGGAAGTCACGACGCAAGCGGATTAGAGCCGGGAGAAGGGAGTTCATCATTACATTCACCACGTTCACGTTTACTATGTTTGCATACATTATTTCCTTCCCTTTTCTTGCGTTTTTGTCCACCACCAACATGAACTAATCTTTCCATGTTGGGGGTTGGATTGAATTTGGTTTAGCATATGAACAGATGATTTGAGACATTTATTAGTTTTCCTAATTTAATGAAGCATGTGGTTTGGTTTTTAATGCCTTTGTGAGTTTGGCCAACTTTCAATTGTTTTGTTTGGTTTCAATTAAGTTCGAGAGAATTAATTGTTAATTAGAACTAGGAATTGCATGCCTAAGGTGAGAAATTGGATAGAAATATACCAGTGTAAGCCTTAGTCCTGTTTAAATCTTGCGTTTAATGTGTTTTGAGTTTCACGAGTTGAGATCGAGAGATAAAACTTGTGTCTTCGAAATAAAACCCGTTGTTGCTCGAGAAAGAACAACGGTGATTTTATAGACTGGGCATTCATTAAGGGGAATAACTGGTAATTGTTGTCAGATGTTTATACGTGACAACCTTAGGATTTCCAACCCTCAACTGTTTTCTCTATCCGAAGTTTCCTAAACTTGTTTGCTGTCCAGTTTATGTTTGATTTATTTATTTGCAATCAATTACTTTAATACCCACAACTCGGAATTGCGACCGTTCAGTTAATAGAGTTTATAGTCATTGTGATACTTAGTTCCTAGTTCCCTGTGTTCGATACTCGTACTTTTGTACTATTACTTGATTTCGACCCGTACACTTGCGGTTAGATTTAGGGGGTGTACACTTGCGGGTACGTCTTGACGAACTTTCAACATTTATCACTGGTGGTGTCTCAAAATCCTCGTCGTTGTTAATGGGGGCTTCAATGACCAAAGGTGATGTGTTAGTAGTTGTTCATGAATGACCATAGCAATTTGCATATTAAAAAGGTTATACCTCCTTTTTTTCTTTCTGCACAATGCTGCTTCCTTAATATTCCCATGTTGTTCTTTCTTCACATTTTCCTTTTTTACTGTACATATATGAGACATAGATTGTAAGAATGTTTTTTTTTGCACGGCAAGAAAAGCTTTATTACCACTGTGAAACCATGGAAAGCATAAACAAAGTTCGAAACAAAAGCCTTAACAAGTACACATTGTAGGCTAAGCAAAGACCAAACAAAATGGGGGCGAAAAGCATTTCTGTTTGCGAGCAGCAAACCTCTTGGGCAACCCCTAGACTTAATCGAGCAGCCCTCTTTGAGTCTCCTAACAGCCAAAAACAGGGTTGGATCACGTAGAAGCTGTCAGCGGCTTATTAGGTGCGACTGTCCACGACTGCACATCAAACTGAAGCAGTAGCAGCTCAGTCCTGGAAATTGCTGCACCGAATCAGCTACCACCAGCTTAATCTGGACAGAGGCGGCCCAGTTCATACTACCTCTGTCTAGGATTCGACACCCAGTTAACCCACTCCATAGCTAGCTCCCGATCTCTTCTTGTAACCCAATCAAATCTCTTCTTGTAAGAATGTTGTTGAACAGCGAAATATGTTTAAATGTATACAAAAATCACCATTACCTTCTTTTTTCTTGCTTTCAACAAATTCATCGACTGATGGAGGTGTTTTGGATTCTACAACAAATACAAGTACATTTCAGGTTCTGTGATTTACAATCAATTTTGTTTTAAGATAATATACTGTATATTTGCTATGTTCATCAATCATGACATCAAATGTAGGATTTAAAGTGCATTTATATTGAAAAATTTCAACCATTTAATACATATAACATAATAAGACATAATGGTTTTTTTTGGATATTACGGATCATACTTCATGTGGGTGTGTGGATACGAAGGGAAAGTTAATCATGCATTCCCATTCATGCATTTGTAATCAATGAATCCAAATTCATGAATACCACATTCATACTGAATGTTTTGCAATTAGGTGTTTCTATTTTTTTAGAAATCAATTCTCCAATATAGATGTATACATCTGTGCGTAAACAGAGTCAATCATTCGTAATATCTATGTAACCATGGTCATATATGCATAAATTTCAATTCATGAATCTGGATTCATGAATTTGACTTCGTCGATTTGTCCATTATTTCTTCTAATTTTAGGTATTTTCTAAACAAATAACAATCAAACTGTTGTGTTCCTATCCAGTTAACTTTTAAAATTGTTATTGTATAGTATATTTTACCACGTCACTTTTTTCACAAGTCACGAACACAAAACTCACTAAACCCTTAAAAAATATATGATTTTGTACCTCCGTCGTTGCTTGCATGTTGATTAAAAACATGTTCTTGGACTGTGCTGGGATCATGATATGCATAATCGTTACTGTTGTTTGGTGCATCAATTGGTTGTTGGCTATCGGGATCAATCCAGATTTCAGGAACTTCTTCTTCAATCGGTTCGGATTCTTTGGAAGGGGTTTCTTCATCAAGGTCGATCATGAGTGGGTTATCAGCAGTGTTCTTAAATCGCGAAAAAGAGTACTTCAACATGATTCGTTCGCTCCGCTTTCGTACTGTGCAAATCACGATATTTGTTAGTGATGAAACCAATAATTAGGGTTTCAGAAAATGATGGCTTTAACAAACCTCGTTGTCGATCTCCCGTATCTAATCCAAAAATTAGAACGGTTTTGGTGATGGTTTGCAGATTGATCGGAAACTGATTCTTCGTGATCGCGTGGTTTCCGGGATATGAATCTGTAGGAATTTCGTTTGATTTAATTTCTTTTGTTTTCATCTATTTATGTTTTACCGATAATACCCTTCAGTGCCTTTTAAAATCACTGAAAAATAATGTTTTATTATTTCTAATAATTTTGATCGCTCAAGTTCATCTTAGCCGTTAAATGTATAATTAATGGTGATGTAGTGGTTTTCAAGGGTTTCAACCTTTGAGAGGGATTCAAATTAACGGACCCCTATATATATATATAGGGATATATATATATAGATGATGCGTTTTATTTACAAACCAAATAGATTGTACAAACCTTGCAAACCACTAATTTTTCAGTTAACAATATGAAGTTTCTTAAAGTTATTATCTATACATATTGGTTTATATCTTTTGAAAAAAAGTATTAATTTTAAATGAAAGCATGCATGGATTTTTTATGTTTGGGATGTTGACCAAAATGGGCCATTTCTCACCCAAGGATTCGTCTTCTAACCGTACAAATCTGCCTAACCTATAGAGTAAATTACAAATTTGGTCCCTATGGTTTGGTGATATAATTATAAACTTCATAACACAACAAAAACATAAAAATGTTTCTAAGTTAACGTAGTTTTTAAACGGTTGTTAACATAAGGGACCTAATCCATAATAAAAATAAAACCGCAATGATCATCCATGTAATTTTCTCACTTGAGGGACCCAACCCAGAATTTCACCAAACCACAGGGATGAAATTTGTAATTTACTCACCAATTAAATTATGTAATAAAAAAATGTGAAACATATCATTTAAAGACAATAATTAGGTGAAATGGATTTCACCACACCAAATGACACAATTTCATAAGAGGGAAAACATATTTCATCGAACCAAAGGAAACAGGTGAAAAACAAATGTTTTATTCAACGAAACAAAGTCACTGAAATCAAGAAACTCAGGAATGAACCACAAAAGAATAGTGAAAATCTAAAAAAAAAGAAAAATTTAGAAAGACAATGTGAAAATGAAAAAATCGTAACTGATTTTTGTGAATATCATAATAGTATAATAAACATTGTCGTCTAAATCATCAAATTCAGAAAATAAAAAAATTAACCATCAAACTATTTATATTTTTTACAACCAAAATATCAGTTCATAAATTATTCATAAATATACTTTACAAAACATCAAAAAACAAGACATTAACAATTATCAAAAATCAATTTCCTTATTAAAGTATCTATTATAAATTATATTGATTCCAGACTGTTGGTTGTGGACTCGATTGGTACTAGATGGAACCGGTTAGTTCCTATAAAGGTTAAATTTTTTGGTTGGTGTTTGGGTTTGAACAAGATAGCCACTCGGGATAATTTGAATAGGAGAGGGATTGATGTTGGTTGTTTGCTTTGTCCGCTATGTGATGTGGGTTTTGAGTCATGCGATCATTTGTTTTTTTCGTGCTCTTTGGTGACGGAGATTTGGAGACAGATTGGTAGATGGTGGCATTCGGATATCCCAACATTTAGTTCCTATGCGACTTGGATTACATGGTTTTCTAATTTGCGGTTGAAGAGTTGGGAGAAGATGTGTTTTGAAGCCGTTATATTCTCACTATGCTTTGGTACATATATGGTCGTTCCGGAATGTGACAATTTTTTGCAAGACCAAGCTGAAGAAGCGGATATCTTTGACAAGATTGTAACTCAGACTTATTTTTGGGTTTCTAATGGAACAACAAGTTTAAAATTAATTGGGTCGGTTGACTTCATAACCCTCTCCTGGCTAATTCTTTGTATCTAATTGTTATTTTAAATGTTAACTGTGATTTGTGGATTGGATATTTATTTATTGTTGTGCATGCCGCCATGTGGCCTCCGAAACTCCAACTCCAAGAGTCAACAATGGTTCCATGCATTATTAATTGCATCATGCATGATGGTGAACATGTGATGATGCATGCAGACTTGAATTGCATGCAAATGCAGTCATATATAATCTGATGATGCATGCAGATCTGAATTGCATGCAAATGCAGTCATAATGTGATGATGCATGCAGAATTGAATGGCAAGCAAATGCAGTCATATATATAATTAACGTGGTGATGCATGCAGATCTGAATTGCATGCAAATGCAGTCATAATGTGATGATGCATGCAGAATTGAATGGCATGCAAATGCAGTCATATATAATTAACGTGATGATGCATGCAGGTCTGAATTGCATGCAAATGCAGTCATAATGTGATGATGCATGCAGAATTGAATTGCATGCAGATGCAGTCATGATCATGACTCCAGCCTACTGAAAACAAATGTTGTATAATTTTCTTAGAACACCGAAACGTGGATGACAACTCGAAATCGTTATCGTTATAAATAAATGTAATGCTCACAGAAACGAATCCAATGCAATAATCGATTAAAAAACCAAAAAAGAAAAGCTCGAGAAATTGAAGAGCAATCAATGGTCATAAGCTTCGATTTGGGTATGATTTCTCAACTTTTGTATCATGTTTTTGTATGGATTTGTTTGGTTTTAAGTTCCGAAGATCATGATATACATGATTATATATGTATAATTAAAAGTCCAAAAAGAATTCAACAAAGTATCAAATTTTGAATGATTAAATGCGTAAACTATTTTTTTGAACCAAAAAATTCAAGTTTTCGTTTTTAATGACCAAGTCTCTGTATTTTCAATGAAAAAATCGTTAAATATTCTTATTTTAAATGATTAAGTTCTTAAACATATTTTTTGAATAAATAAATCATCAAACTTATAAAAATTGGTTACCATTATCTTTTTAACAAAAAAAAGCTACATGTAACCGACTATGAACGTTTTAAAGTACAAAAAAACCTAAATTAATTTTACCGTTCTCAATTAGGCCTACGTCATTCAAACCATTGCAAACAACGGTATCGCTCTTCTCGCCACTCCCTGTCGCCAAAAGAGTTTAATTAAAACGAGAAACTTTAATGGTTTTTCATTAAAAAATTAGTTCGTGGACTTAACCATTCAAAATAAGAAAGTTCAAATGGTTTTTATCGAAAAAAATAGTTGAGAGACTTAATCGTTCAAAAAAATATTTCACTGACTTAATTATTCAAAATAGGATACTTTGTTGGATTGTTTTTTAACTTTTCGCTTATATATATGATTCATCTAGATCTCAAGTCCGAATACGAAATTTCGGAGGGAAGAAATTTCTCGTAAGTCGCTTATATAAATCGATCAAAAACCTCATTTGTGTTTAAACCAAACAGATATGGGTTCAGAGAATTCACCAAGACTCCCGTTTATCGATTTCTCTGATGTTGATGAAAACGCGAACGCTCTCGATTGGGATTTAACGAAATCCCAAGTCCATCAAGCTCTCACAGAATACGGTTGCTTCGAAGCATATTTCCCTAAGATCTCACCGGAGCTCCAAACGTCCCTTTTTGATTCAATGCAATAACTTTTCGATCTCCCTTTGGAAACCAAACTTAAAAACAAGTCATCCAAGCCCTTTCTTGGCTACTGCGGTTTTTTACCGCGGCAGCCACTCTACGAGAGCATGGGCATTGCAGACACAGACATTCTTGAAAAAACCGAAAGCTTCACCAAAATCTTTTGGCCCGAAGGCAACCCCAAATTCAGGTATCTAATTATTTACTTATTTGATCTTGTACTATTATACGTGAAACCCCTTTAAATCCCGCTCTAATAATACCCTTATAGAGAAATAAGAGGTCCTTACACACACACACATATGTATATATATATATATATATAGAGAGAGAGAGGGGGAGGAAAGGATCACGCGAGAAGTTAAATATTATGTGAGAAGGCGAGAAGTATTAACATCTGTTTAATCATATATGATATCACACTTCTCGCCTTCTCGCATAAAGTTTAGCTTCTCGTTTGAACGTGCCCCTATATATATATATATATATATATATACACACACATGTTTGATGGTCTGTATCAACACTTTGACTTACGACATTTGTTGTTTTGGCAGCACGGCCATACACGCCTACTCCGAGAAACTATTGATACTGAACCAAATAGTGAGGAGGATGGTGTTGGAGAGTCTGGGATTGGAGAAATACATGGTCCAACACATGAGTTCGACCAATTATCAGTTTCGGGTCATGAAATACAGAAGACCCGAAACAAACGAGTCCGACCACGGACTCGATGCTCATACGGACAAGAGCATGATCACAGTTTTACATCAAAATCAAGTTGGTGGTTTGGAGGTGCAGACCAAATCTGGAGATTGGATGAAGATTCAACTATCACCCAACTCTTTCATAGTCATGGTTGGTGACTCCTTCTATGTAAGTTTCTAGCAACGCATTAAATCCGTCGCAAAAAGTTACCTTTAAGCCTATTGTTATCAACGATAAATAAACAACCCTTATCGGGTTTACGATAATGAATCTTTGGAGATTTACGATTGTAGGCATGGACGAATGGACGACTGCATGCGCCAATTCATCGGGTGAAAACGGCGAGCAGAGTGAAGGATAGGTATTCTCTTGCATTGTTTTCGATACCGAAGGCTGGGTACGTGGTTAAGGCTCCAGAGGAGGTTGTGGACGAACAACACCCGTTACTCTTCAAACCATTCGAACTTATTGAGTTTTTTCAGTATTACAGCACCGAGAGGCTGGTCAAAATGCTCGAGTCCAAGATGCTCAATCCCCTCTTAAGATTTATTGCGGTCTTTAAGAACCTATTTCACTCTATATTGGCCCTATATCTTGTATCTGTATCTGTATCTGTATGAGATATATTGAATTCGTTACCAGTCGTATTTGCATCATCATTTTCTTGTTGACTTGTGTTTTATTTTGGTTTGTCGAGTGCGATCCGATCGGGTTGCAAAACAAGTACGTAAGTACGTAGATAATTTAACGAATAAATGAAGAATCCAAACCGGGTCGATTCGCCTAAGGAACCATTTTTCCGAGTTCTTATAAATTATTCGTATAATTATCTACGTATTTGAATTTAAACCGGGCCTTTAATAAAGAAATCATGAAAAAAATGTCAAGTATGTTTTTTTTTTTAAATCGGGTCGGGCTTGAGAGTGATTTGGGACCTACGCAAGTTGTCGGGCCGAGGACGGGTTCATTACTAAACTCTTAATGGACAAGTGTTTATCAAACGTCACTTATCTATCGCTTAAGCTTGGCAATGACCAAGAACTTTACCCCATAAGAGACATTTATAAGGAACGAAAATCTTACCCGATAAATGTTTATCGGTTAAAAGATGTTTACCGACAATCCATTTTGATCGTTGAAAAATACAAACCGACAACGTATCAAATGAATGGCGTAATTTTTTAAAACTTTATTGTAAGCTCTCTCACTGATATTTTTGCGAACTATTTTTTTGGACGGTTGGAATTTTTAAATTTACAGGAAGTTTGTCATATTATAACTTGTAACTTTGTAATTTCGTATTTTCGAGTTTTTTTGTAAACACTAATTAGTTTATCAGTCACCAGCTGACTTATTAGTCTTCAACTAATTTATTAGTCACCAGCTAGCTTATATAAAGGTTATTATGATTTTTTACATTAATTGGTTTAAACTAATAATATTTGGACTAGAAATGACATTGTAATATAATTATTTTAACATAGCTTGTACCCAAGTTCTTTAGGTTATTTTAATAACTTTAAAATGCTATAAATAAATCTTTTTATAAAAAAAGTTATACTTTTTAATGGGAAATTAATTAAAATGCCATAAGTCAAAGTCAAACTTACCAAAATGCCACAAATTTTTCTCAGTTTGCAAAAATACCCCAAATACCCGCGATAGGAGCCCGCGATCGCGGCCAGTGGCATTTTGGTAATATTATTATCCCGCGATCGCGGGGAAATGGCTAAAATACCCGCGATCGACACTTGTTTGTATTTCGTGATTTTTAAATGAAATTTTACACTTTTACCCCCTATACTTATTTATAAACTTTACTTTATACCTTTTACTTTCATTATTTTAATTTTACATTTAACACATATAATCGTTTATTAACTAAAACACGTTAAAAAAATACGTTTTAATTTTAACAAGTTACACCATTATATTCGTCTCTTCGATACGTTCGAAATGAGCACAATCTTGAATTTTTTTGATTTATATATTTTAATATATATCATATATACTACATAAAAATATTTTTAATATTTACAATTCATATCTTTATAGTTAATTATTTAATTTATGGTACTCTTATAGTTAATGCGATAGGAGTGTAAAACAAAATTGAGAATACGTTAAAAAAATGAATTTCCGCAGATAAAAAATATTTTTTAGGTAGTGTATATGATATATATTAAAATATATAAATCAAAAAATTTCAAGATTGAGCTCATTTCGAACGTATCGAAGAGACGATTATAATGGTGTAACTTGTTAAAATTAAAACGTATTTTTAACGTGTTTTAGTTAATAAACGATTATATGTGTTAAATGTAAAATTAAAATAATGAAAGTAAAAGGTATAAAGTAAAGTTTATAAATAAGTATAGGGGGTGAAAGTGTAAATATCAAATCAAAATCACAATTTTGTCGAAAAATTGAAATGTTACACTTTCAACCCCTATACTTATTTACTTACTTTACTTTATACCTTTTACTTTCATTATTTTAATTTTACATTTAACACATATAATCGTTTATTAACTAAAACACGTTAAAAAATACGTTTTAATTTTAACAAGTTACACCATTATAATCGTCTCTTCGATACGTTCGAAATGAGCCAAATCTTGAATTTTTTTGATTTATAAATTTTAATATATATCATATACACTACCTAAAAAATATTTTTTATCTGCGGAAATTCATTTTTTAACGTATTCTCAATTTTATTTTACACTCCTATCGCATTAACTATAAGAGTACCATAAATTAAATAATTAACTATAAAGGTATGAATTGTAAATATTAAAAATATTTTATGTAGTATATATGATATATATTAAAATATATAAATCAAAAAAATTCAAGATTGAGCTCATTTCGAACGTATCGAAGAGACGATTATAATGGTGTAACTTGTTAAAATTAAAACGTATTTTTTTAACGTGTTTTAGTTAATAAACGATTATATGTATTAAATGTAAAATTAAAATAATGAAAGTAAAAGGTATAAAGTAAAGTTTATAAATAAGTATAGGGGGTGAAAGTGTAAAATTTCATTTAAAAATCATGAAATACAAACAAAAGTGTGGGTACTTTAGCCGTTTTCCCCGCGATCGCGGGATAATAATATTACCAAAATGCCACTGGCCGCGATCGCGGGCTCCTATCGCGGGTATTTGGGGTATTTTTGCAAACTGGGAGAGATTTGTGGCATTTTGGTAAGTTTGACTTTGTCTTATGGCATTTTAATTAATTTCCCCTTTTTAATATATAATTATTATAAGAAGTAACGTTTTTAATTTATTGAAAAAGGGAGAAGAAAAAGTATAATATTTTGCTTAAAATTTGGAAAAAGGTACTGTTCTTTTAGAAAAATTATCAAAAGGGAGGAAAACATGTATAAAATTTGGGAAATTAATTAAAATACCTTAAGTCAAACCATGTTTTACTGAAATACCATAAATCTCTACCATGTTATAAAAATACCCCAAAAATCCGCGATGGAGCCTGCGATCGCGGGCCCCAGGCCACGTGTCACCAAGTTTGCCCACTTTGCCCGCGTTGGTCCTTCAAGAATGTCCGCGGTCCAGCTTTCCCCCCTCAAAAAATGCCCGCGTGTGCAGTTTTGGTCCCTGCCCGCGTTTGACTCTCGTTGACCCCCCGCGATCGCGGGCTACACGTGTCACCAAGTTTGCCCACTTTGCCCGCGTTACACGTGTTAAGAGTGTTTTTTTATAAAAAAAATTGTTAAGAGTGTGTTATTATAAAAAAATTGTTAAAAATGTTTTTTTTTTATAAAAACACACTTTTAACAATTTTTTTTATAAAAACACACCCTTAACAATTTTTTATAAAAACAGTTTTTTTATAAAAAATTGTTAAGAGTGTGTTTTTTTAAAAAATTGTTATAGTTTTATGGTTTTATGTTTGAATGTGATATTTGTATGTTATAATGTGTATGTTGTTATAGTGTGTTTTTTCATAAAAAAATTGTTAAGAGTGTTTTTTTATAAAAAAATTGTTAAGAGTGTGTTATTATAAAAAAATTGTTAAAAATGTGTTTTTTTATAAAAACACACTCTTAACAATTTTTTTATAAAAACACACCCTTAACAATTTTTTTATAAAAACAGTTTTTTTATAAAAAATTGTTAAGAGTGTGTTTTTATAAAAACACACTTTTAACAATTTTTTTTATAAAAAAACACTCTTAACAATTTTTATATGAAAAAACACACTATAACAACATACACATTATAACATACAAATATCACATTCAAACATAAAACCATAAAACTATAGCAATTTTTTTATAAAAACACACTCTTAACAATTTTTTATAAAAAAACTGTTTTTATAAAAAAATTGTTAAGAATGTGTTTTTTAAGAATGACAACTTAGGTCCCTACGGTTTTAAGAATGACAACTTAGGTCCCTAAACTTTTAAGAATGCCAATTAGGTCCTAAACTTTTAAGAATGACAACTAGGGTCCCTAAACCGCACTTTATCTATATATAACAATATGATACGTTGAAATAAAATAAACCGCACTTTATCTATATATAACACTATTATACGTTGAAATAAAATACCAACGCACTTTATCTATATATAACAATATGATACGTTGAAATAAAATAAACCGCACTTTATCTATATATAACACTATTATACGTTGAAATAAAATACCACCGCACTTTATCTATATATAACAATATGATACGTTGAAATAAAATACCACCGCACTTTATCTATATATAACAATATGATACGTTGAAATAAAATAAACCGCACTTTATCTATATATAACACTATTATACGTTGAAATAAAATACAACCGCACTTTATCTATATATAACAATATGATACGTTGAAATAAAATAAACCGCACTTTATATATATATAACACTATTATAAGTTGAAATAAAATACCACCGCACTTTATCTATATATAACAATATGATACGTTGAAATAAAATAAACCGCACTTTATCTATATATAACACTATTATACGTTGAAATAAAATACCACCGCACTTTATCTATATATAACAATATGATACGTTGAAATAAAATACCACCGCACTTTATCTATATATAACAATATGATACGTTGAAATAAAATAAACCGCACTTTATCTATATATAACACTATTATACGTTGAAATAAAATACCAACGCACTTTATCTATATATAACAATATGATACGTTGAAATAAAATAAACCGCACTTTATCTATATATAACACTATTATAAGTTGAAATAAAATACCACCGCACTTTATCTATATATAACAATATGATACGTTGAAATAAAATAAACCGCACTTTATCTATATATAACACTATTATACGTTGAAATAAAATACCACCGCACTTTATCTATATATAACAATATGATACGTTGAAATAAAATACCACCGCACTTTATCTATATATAACAATATGATACGTTGAAATAAAATAAACCGCACTTTATCTATATATAACACTATTATACGTTGAAATAAAATACCACCGCACTTTATCTATATATAACAATATGATACGTTGAAATAAAATAAACCGCACTTTATCTATATATAACACTATTATAAGTTGAAATAAAATACCACCGCACTTTATCTATATATAACAATATGATACGTTGAAATAAAATAAACCGCACTTTATCTATATATAACACTATTATACGTTGAAATAAAATACCACCGCACTTTATCTATATATAACACTATTATAAGTTGAAATAAAATACCACCGCACTTTATCTATATATAACAATATGATACGTTGAAATAAATTAAACCGTACTTTATCTATATATAACACTATTATACGTTGAAATAAAATACCACCACACTTTATCTATATATAACACTATTATACGTTGAAATAAAATACCACCGCGCTTTATCTATATATAACAATATGATACGTTGAAATAAAATAAACCGCAACATCTATATAAAATAAAATAAACCGCAGCATCTATATATAACACTAACTATAACATCTGTGAATGACTATGTAGAAGGATTTCTTTAACATCGACTTGACGCTAAGGTGCAAAGTTTCCTACATCGAGGAATTAGGAGCGCTCTTTAGGGGATTAGGTGATCGTGCGGATACCCTTGAGACCATCTATAGAGGGACACCGTTCGGGCCATGGATGGATGTGTCTTACTCTGGTGGCGACCCTACGCTAGTACACATGTTTCTACAGTTGGAGGTCGAGGACGCCAACGCTGAGCCGGAGGAGATGCATTTTGATTTCTTCGGCTCTCAATTGCATTTTGGGCGTCGTGAGTTCTGTCTAATTACAGGACTACGTTTTGGAGAGGCTCCCCCCTTCCTCCCTTAGAAGACCGCTCCTTCGTTCCTAGGGTTTGGGGCATTTCAGCATCTCGTTTGAAGCTGAAGGCAGCCCGGGACATGATGAAAGAGGGCCTTAGTGCCCTAACCGACGACGATGATGTCCGTGTATGCTTGGTGGTGATCGTGGATATGGGCTTCCTTAGCCGTGAGTATAGCCAGTATGCTTCCGAGATGATCCTTAGGGTCGTCGAGGACCTTGAGCTGTTTAACAGCTACCCGTGGGGTAGCCATATCTGGACACATTGCTACTCTATTCTGCACCGAGCCATAGCCAGACGCGTTGATCGACATGCAAAGATGAATCTTTGTGGTTTTACATACGCCTTCAAGGTTAGATACGTAGTATAACAATTGTTAATAATACATACAAACTGTTTGGCTTTTCTTTTTACGTACTTGCTCTTCTTGTCTAATTCCAGATATGGATCTTGGAGATGTTTCCCGCATCAATCCGATATTTCGTCAAGCGCGACGATCGAGTACTTAGGGGAACCCGTTGGGACAAGCGTGTTACCCTAAGTAGGTCGCTTTGGTTTCAGTTCTTCAATGCGTCTAGAAATGTAAGTTCTTTTACTATGTTTACAATTTGCATACGTTAGTCCCGCTTATTAATTTCTTTTATGTTTTATCATATATTTAGCAGCCACTCTTGCCTTTCAATCGCCTTGTGCCTACTGTCGACGAGATGGGCACAGATTGGTACAGAGACAGCGTGGCCTTTATTGACGCAGAGGCGGAAAGGGCTCGACGTCCCCCTACTTCCGAAGATGAGGAAGACGACGACAGGCCCCCTTCCGGTGGATACCAGCCGCCCCCTTCCTCCTCCTACCAGCCGGCCCGTTCCTCCTCCTACCAGCCGGCCCGTTCCTCCTCCTACCAGCCGCCCCATTCCTCCTCCTACAATCCATATGAGGTGGACCCTTCCTACGAGCCACAACGTGGCTCTCATGAGCACCTGTGGGACTACGTCCACGGGCCGCTAGAGTCACGTGTACAGCTTCTGGAGGGATTCTATAGACAGTTTAGCGCTGTCAATGTTAGTGTTTAACTTAATTTGTTGGCCACGTTTATTTAGTTTGTATATTAATATTACGTTCTAAATTTGTTTTAGCTGTCGAGTACGACACCGATCCCCGCTCCGTTCGGACAGGGGGCACAGGCGACGTTTGCCACCACATCCTATCCGTCATTCCCTGAAAATGTAAGTGACATTGAGTAACCATTATAGTTATATGTTTGTTCCTAAGTTTGTAACTCTTATAATGATCAATGTCACGCAGGCCGGGATGTCGGGGGCCGGGATGTCCCAAACGCCGTTCGCCACCACATCCTATTCTACTATCCCGGAGAGTGTAAGTGACACTGAGTAACCATTATAGTTATATGTTTGTTCCTAATTTTGTAACTATTTTAATGATCAATGTCACGCAGGCCGGGATGTCGGGGGCATACACATCGCAGATGCCGCCGCCGTTCGCCACCACATCATATTCTACTATCCTGGAGAGTGTTAGTGACACTGAGTAACCATTATAGTTATATATCGATAATCCTAATTTTGTAACTATTTTAATGATCAATGTCACGCAGGCCGGGATGTCGGGGGCACAGCACATGCCGTCGTTCGCCACCACAGCAATCACAAACATCTTTGGCGGTTCGGCCGATGACTATTACAGGCCGGAAATGCACACTGTAAGTTATTTTGGTAGTTTTGGTTTAATTGTGAACATTTCCTAAATTGTACTTAAAACATTGAGTAACGTAATTTTCAGACGGGGTCTCCTATTATCCAGGATCACTTCTCGGAGCACTTCTCGGAGCCTGACGATGACTCGATGGATGTTGTAGATCCACCACCACAGGTGACCCCGCTCCCTCAAAAGCGGTCGCATAAAATTTCACAATGGTTTCGTCACCTGTTTGGCCAACAAGGATCTACGACACCACCGGCCGCTAAAAAACAAGCAAAGAAAGCGGGGGGAAAGAAGGGAGGAAAGAAAAAGGGAAAGGTGTCTTCACCGGAGCCTCAACCGGCATCAGAAATATTGAGGATGTGCCGGAGTGGTCGCCTCCCCCCCTTGATCTTCATCCCTCACTTGAACTTGGAAACCACCCCCTCGTTTTTCAATGTATTGCTGGCCGTTGACCCTTTGGAGTCTGACTTACTGGATGTGGTTAGTATGAAGTTTAATTATAGTCATATAATCAAATATATTTATTTTACATGTCTAACCGTCTATTTTTTATGTATAGCACATCGATTGTTGGGTCTCGCTGTTGCAAAGACATCGTGGAACAGACATGAGGTGGACCATGATGTTTAGTATGTTCTTTCATTACTTGTTGATTGAGCATCTAGGTCCCGCCTCCGTGGTTAATTCATGCAATGGCGTGGAAGGGACCTCTTGGGCTCTCCTCGATGTGGTATGTAAATCGTTTTACTCTTATTTTATTTAACTTGTTTTGTTGCTAACTAAGTTGTCTAATATTGTAATATTTCAGGTGTACATCCCAATATGCATTAATCCCCAACATTGGCTGCTTGGAGTGTTTGAACTTGACGCTATGACCTTGACCATATATGATAGCGACAGTGCCAATCTCTTCAGACAACAATTGGAAGAGCAAATGACAAAGTTTAAAGCTGTGCTATATGACTTCTTTTGCCGGGTCAAGGATGTTAGACGTTGCGAAATGACAGGTGCCTTTCGCTATAAGTTCGCCAAGAATGCACCCCAGCAGGCCGGGATAACTGCAGATTGCGGTGTCTAGGTATGCCGTAATGTCCAAATGTTGATAAATAAAAATGAGGTATGGGTAAACCCTGACGAGGCCGAGGTTGTTGCCAAAGATTTCCGCATACATATGGCGGAGTCCATTTATGAACATTGTCAAATAGGGCCACGTTAGGTTGTTTATGTAACATTAAATAATTGTTATTTTTAGTATTAACTTATTTTGTTAAAGTATTGTGATTGACTTACTGTTTACTTCATTTGGTTTTTGCTAATTTCATCCATTTACTCAACTTTGAGTATCGATATCTCTTTCACACATACTCTATTTTGGACGCATTATATATCATTTCGAAATCTATTTTGGACGCATTATATATCATTTCGAAGATCTCATATAGAAGAACATAAACCTACTAAAAGTTAGTTATATATAACACATATATATATATAAATTTAAATGCGTCCAAAGTTTAGTAAAACCCATATTTCCAACACCTAGTAAGTAGGTTTATGAAACTTGCGATAATCCTAATACAGAGATTATTGGATGAACAAGCATTTATTTCTTGATTATTGGGGTATTGGTTCTTGTTGTCTGGAAGTGATTCATATGATGCAAAAATTGGTATCATGTAATGTAGAACAATATCTATATTATAGAAACTTGCATTTGATAGTACCATATAAATCTGATCTAAATTCTCATTAATTAGATTTATTTGTTTACATGCACTGTATCCGTTTCGGTTGGGAAGATGATTTGCATTAATTTTTATATGATGTTGTTAATTAATTTCCTTGTTAAATAACTTAAGTGAATTTCTATATTAAAAACATTAAAATGGAAAGGAAACAATACATTAAAACCCACAAATTAAATAATTAACTATAAGGGTATGAATTTTAAATATAAAAAATATTTTTTATGTAGTGTATAACTGTATATGATATATATTAAAATAAATAAATCCAAAAAAATTCAAGATTGGGCTCATTTCGAACGTATCGAAGAGACGATTATAATGGTGTAATTTGTTAAAATTAAAACGTATTTTAGTTAATAAACGATTATATGTGTTGTTGGTGCAAGTGTACCCAGCTTTTAATATTGTGATATATTTTTTGGTACACATAAAATCACATCTCCATATTTATTTTGATGATCACAAAACACACCGCATTCTTTGTTATCTAATATTTTATCTGAGTGTGCAGCTTTTTAAATGATCTCGATAAATTTATCTGAAGAATCCAAGTCTGAAGATTTACGTCGTTTTAATTTTAAAATGATAAACACCCTAAAATAATATACCACTTGGATATTTCTAAAACCTAATATATTTTTAAAATATACAAAAACCCTTTGGAAGTCAAATGCTATCTAGCTCCATCTCCTGCTTCCCAACACAACTAGCTGTCAACAACAAATTGTGAAGATTTATTCTATAAGCCATAGCCTTTGTTGTGAGCTTCCTATTGGTTGAAAGTTTTCCATAGCATTCCCATTTCTCCTATAAATAACATGCAGGGACGTGATACTTTTTAGAACAAAAAAATTCACCAATTCACAACATTTAATCCCAGCATTTGATCAATACTCTGCTGCCACTTTTCTCCCTTAATCACTTATTAAAATTTATAAAATATTTTTTGAGCAAGAAATCTTGAGTTGATAGCAGATTAAAATCTCTCGATTAGTTGAATCAGCAACACAACTCAAGTGATCAAACTCTCTAAAAATATCCAAGTGATAAACATTATACAAGAGTGATTATCAATATTAAAATTATACACCTCTTGTAAGTGTTTGAATAGAGTGAGTGATCCATAGAAATCTCATCAACTGAAGTAGAGATATCCGTGATTATTTTTTGTATTAAGGTTTGTGTTCTACCGTAAAGAACACGTTCTTATTGGATCTCCGAGAAGTGTTTTCTCGAGGTGGACTAGCCAACCACGTGATTGGTGAACCACTTTAAAATATCGGTGTCAAGTATTCTCTTTCCTTTATCTCTTTATTTTTACCGCTGTGCATTTAATTATATCTGTTTATATAATTGTTGTATATTTATTCTTTTATACTCTGTTGTATTTGTACTGTCTTTTATACCGTATTTATTTATAAAAAGAATTTTTGAAAGTAAAAGTTTTTAAATACAACCTTACCCCCCCCTAGGTTGTCTAACAATTGGTATCAGAGCAGGGCTTTCAAAATTTCTGCTTAAATATTTTTTAATGGCTCAACAAACTAATATTATGTTTTCAAAACCTCCTATGATAGATACTGAAAAGTTTGGCATTTGGGCTGAACTATTTGAATGTCACGTTCAAGGCAAAAATCAAAGAATTTGGGATATTATAGAAAATGGGAATTTTAATCCTACTATTGTAAAAGATGATCTTATTGTTGATAAACCTTTAAAAGAATGGACTCCCGCTGAAGAATCTCATGTCTGTTTAAATTTTGAAGCTAAGAATATATTATATGCTGCTTTAACTACTGATGAAATTGAAAGAGTGTATACATATAAAACTGCTAATCAAATCTGGGAAAGTTTAAACAACACTCATCGTGGAAACACACAAGTTAAAAGTTCTAAAATAAACATTTTAGTTCATGATTATGAATTATTTGAAATGTCAAAAGATGAGTCAATCGACTCAATGTTTAAACGTTTTAACCTCATTATGACTACTTTGAAAGGATTAGGTCGCACTTATCCTAATGAAGATTACGTAAGGAAAATCCTCCGAGCACTTCCTTCGGAGTGGATGGCAAAGATTACATCATTAGAAGACTCCCGTGATCTCTCCCTAATGAAGCTCGACGATCTCGTCGGCAATCTTAAAGTACACGAAATTGCACTTAAAAGAAACAAAGATCGGGAGCAAGTCAAAAAGAAGTCGATCGCTCTTAATGTCTCAACTCCGAATGACAAAAAGAAAAAGGAGGAAGCTAGCACTTCAAAAGATCAATCCGATAAACTCAACGAAGTCGCTATGTTGGTAAGAAACTTCTCTAAATTTTTTACTAACAATAAATTTTCTAAAAATAGCAGATTTCAAAGAAACGGTAACTACCGTCGTGGCGGTGAAAACCGGAGTCGCAACTTCCATAAAAGAGAAGATAAAGTGAAGAAAAATGACGACTCAAGTGACGACGAAAAAGCCAAACCAAAGAGAGGTTATTGTTACTCATGTGGTGATAAAGACCACTATGCCAACGAATGTCCTAAAAAGAACAAATTTCAAAATAAAAAGGATAAAGCCTTCGTTGGAGGCTCGTGGAGTGGAAGCGAAGAAGAAGACGAATATCAAGCTATTTGTCTTATGGCCGAAAGCGACGACGAGGTAAAATCTTGTTACTCAGATTACGCTAGTGATTATGAAAATGAAGATGAAAATAATCTTGACGAATTATATGAATCATTCCATGACATGGCCGCTCTTGCAAATAGGTATCAAGATGAAATCTCAAAATTAAAAGAAACCGTATCTGCATGTGAAAAGAAAATTAATGACGGTAAACAAAAATCTGCAAATGATATGGATATAATTGCTAAATTAGAAACTAAATTAGGTGAAAAGGATTTTTGTAAATCTTGTGATATTCTAAATAAAAAAATTGCATGTTTAAATAAAAAGACACATGAAGATATTATATGTACAAAATGTGATATTCTTAAAAATGAAAATGCATGTTTAAAAGCTAAATGCGATTCATATGAAAAGGACAATCTATTAGCTAAAGCATTTCAAAGTAGTAATGAAAAAGTTCTTAACATGCTAAATATGTCTAACCGTATAAAATGTAGAAAAGGTATTGGTTCCGATGCTTGCAAAGAAAAATGTTCTTGTATGTCAATTAAAAGATATTTTGAATCACCTAAAGTAAATACAAGAAATCGATATGTGCAAAAATCTCCGTATGTACCTAAAATGAATAATGTAAAATATATACCGAGAAAACCGTATGCTTGCATGTACCATGATAAATATTCTAGACCGAAAAATAATGCGAATATAAATGCTTCTTTTTATGTGTATGATAAATACAATCGCAAAATTAAAATGGTAAATAAATGGATTCCAAAAGGAATGTTTAATAATGATAATCCCGGTGGTATGCGTTTATGGTTTTAAATATGTTACATATATATGCAGTTCTTTTTAATTCTATATATAATATATTTTCTTATATGTATTATATATAAATAATATACTTTTGTATGTACTTTTTGTTTATATATACATACATACGTACTACATATAAATATATATTTGTTTTGTTTAAATTTTTTATTGTTTATATATTAGGTTTGACTTTCTATTTACTTATATATATATACCTCATATATACGTATATCATACATATATTTATATATATTCTATTCAATTATTTTGTCTTACTTATATATATAAAAGACTCTAAGTCCTTTATATATTTTTGTTGTTGTCATCTTGAAACTAATTAAGAAGGACCCACGAGAAATGGGGACCATAAAAGTTACATCCTTATTATTGTAGATAAACCTTGATATGGACTGGATTCTCGATAGTGGTTGCACACGTCACATGACCGGAAATAGCAATCTCTTTTCATCATATGAGTCATGTGATGGTGGACAGGTAATTTTTGGAGGAAATTCCAAAGGAAAGATAATTGGGAGAGGTACAGTTTCTTGCAATAATGTTAAATTTCTTGATGTTAATCATGTTGATAATTTAAAATTTAACTTGCTAAGTGTTCGTCAACTTTGTAAAAATGGTATAATCGTTATCTTCGAAGAAGATTCTTGTAAAATCTTGAAAAATGGCAAAGTTCTTTTAACGGGTCTTGTAAAAGGAAATTTATACATTTGTAAAACTCTTGTAAATAAAAATGTTTGTTTATCGTCCCTTTATGATAATTCTACTTTATGGCATAGACGTTTGGGTCACGCTAATCTTAGATTAATTCAAAACTTAAAAAATAAGGAGCTTGTGAGTGACCTTCCAAAATTAAAGTTTGATAATCATTTTTGTGATGCTTGTCGTGTCGGCAAACAACATCACGTTTCTCATAAATCAAAAAATGTGATTTCAACTCAAAGAGTTTTAGAACTTTTACATATGGATCTTTTTGGCCCTATGGCGATTCAAAGTTTTGGAGGAAATTTTTACACTTTGGTTATTGTGGATGATTATTCCCGTTATACTTGGACTTTATTTTTGAGACATAAAAATGAGGCTTTTGAAAAGTTTAAAATTTTGGGAAAACGAATTCAAAACCAACAAGGTTGTACGATTGTTTCCATACGTACGGACCATGGACGTGAATTCGATAATGATGTCCAATTTGGTGCCTTTTGTGATAAACATGGTATAACTCATAATTTTTCGGCTCCTCAAACACCTCAATCTAACGGGGTTGTTGAAAGGAAAAATAGAACGTTACAAGAAATGAGTAGAACCATGCTAAACGAACATCAAGTTCCCCAAAAGTTTTGGTGTGATGCCGTTGCTACCGCGACCTATGTGCTTAACCGTGTCCTAATTAGAAGTATCCTAAATAAGACACCCTATGAGCTTTACCGTGGTAGAAAACCTTCCTTAGCCCACCTAAAAGTTTTTGGATGTAAATGTTTCATTTTAAACACCAAATCCTATCTAACCAAATTCGATGCCAAAGCCTATGAGGGAGTGTTCCTAGGTTATTCTTGGAATAGCAAAGCCTATAGAATCCTAAATAAGGAGACCATGGTTGTAGAAGAATCCCTAAATGTTAGCTTTGACGAGAGTCCTCCCAAACCGAGTGCACCCTTAGCAAATGACAATATCCGTGAGGGAGAAGTCTTAGCCCAACAACTTAGTACCTTGGATTTAGGTACCCAACCTTCCACAAATAATATTGAATCTAGTGATGCCCCTCCGTGTTTTATTCCGCAAGGTGTAGATGATCCTAACCTTAGAACCGCTCGAGGCCATCCCGTAGATCAAATTATAGGTGACCTAAACCAAAGGACAACTAGATCACAAATCCATACCCATTGTGCTTTCCATGCCTTTATCTCAACCATAGAACCTAAAACCATAGATGAAGCTTTAGGAGATGAGGATTGGATAATGGCCATGCAAGAAGAGTTAAACCAATTTTCTAGAAATGATGTGTGGGACTTAGTTCCTTGCCCTAGTAGTCAAACCATTATTGGCACAAGATGGGTCTTCCGTAACAAGGTAGACGAGAACGGTGGAGTCACACGAAACAAGGCACGTTTAGTTGCCAAGGGGTACAATCAACAAGAAGGTATAGATTATGATGAAACCTTTGCACCGGTTGCAAGGTTGGAGTCTATTCGAATGCTTCTCGCTTTTGCAAATGCTAAAGATTTTAAATTATTTCAAATGGATGTTAAAAGTGCTTTCTTAAATGGTATTATAAATGAGGAGGTATACGTTTCTCAACCTCCCGGTTTTGAAAATTTTGAAAATCCGACACATGTTTATAAATTGAAAAAGGCGCTTTATGGTTTAAAGCAAGCTCCGCGTGCGTGGTATGATAGATTAAAAACCTTTTTAATTGTAAGTGGTTATATTATGGGTAAAATAGATAATACTTTATTTGTGAAATATGATCAAAATGATATTGTAGTTGTGCAAGTATATGTTGATGATATTATTTTTGGTTCCACTAATGAAAAACTGTGTAATGAATTTTCTGCGAAAATGACAAGCGAGTTTGAAATGAGCATGATGGGAGAGTTAAAATACTTCTTAGGATTGCAAATCAAACAATGTGAAACTGGTATTTTTATTAGTCAATCTAAATATTGTAAAGATATGTTGAAAAAGTTTAACTTTGAAAATGTCAAACCCGTTGAAACTCCAATGACCACAAACTTACAATTATCTCGTGACGAGGAGGGAAACGATTTTAATGAAAAGATTTATCGTGGTATGATTGGTAGTTTATTATATTTAACTGCTAGTAGACCTGATATTATGTTTAGTGTATGTTTATGTGCTCGTTTTCAATCTTCACCTAAACAAACTCACTATGAAGCTGTCAAGCGTATTTTTCGATATTTACGAGGTACTACTAATCTTGGCTTATGGTATGCAAAGAAACCCGAGTTAGAAGTAACGTGTTTCACCGATTCCGATCTTGGTGGATCTATTGTTGACCGAAAAAGTACTAGTGGGGTATGTGCCTTTATAGATCTCTCACTTGTATCTTGGTTCTCTAAGAAACAACAATCCGTAGCTTTGTCTACCACCGAAGCGGAATATGTAGCCGCCGCAAGAGCATGTGCTCAAGTCCTTTGGATGAAACACACACTTACCGATTTTGAGGTACACCTAACCAAAATTCCAATTATGTGTGATAACTCAAGTGCCATTAACTTAAGCAAAAATCCCGTGTTACATTCTCGTACCAAACATATTGAATTGAGACATCACTTTTTACGAGATAATGTTCAAAAAGGCCAAATCGTGCTTGAAAAGGTTGATTCGGAAGATAATTTGGCCGATATTTTTACTAAAGCTCTTAACAAAAAGGCTTTCTTTAAATTAAGACTTGGTTTAGGCATGCTTGAGTATAACCCTTGAGAAAATGCTAACTCTCAAATACTTCATATCTTGAGGGGGAGCATCTTTCAAGGGGGAGCATAGCGTCTTTCCTAACCCTTTTTGCTTTGACAAAAGGGGGAGAGAAACCGAGTATGCTCTCCTGTTTAGCGTTGTGTTTGTCATCATCAAAAAGGGGGAGATTGTTGGTGCAAGTGTACCCAGCTTTTAATATTGTGATATATTTTTTGGTACACATAAAATCACATCTCCATATTTATTTTGATGATTACAAAACACACCGCATTCTTTGTTATCTAATATTTTATCTGAGTGTGCAGCTTTTTAAATGATCTCGATAAATTTATCTGAAGAATCCAAGTCTGAAGATTTACGTCGTTTTAATTTTAAAATGATAAACACCCTAAAATAATATACCACTTGGATATTTCTAAAACCTAATATATTTTTAAAATATACAAAAACCCTTTGGAAGTCAAATGCTATCTAGCTCCATCTCCTGCTTCCCAACACAACTAGCTGTCAACAACAAATTGTGAAGATTTATTCTATAAGCCATAGCCTTTGTTGTGAGCTTCCTATTGGTTGAAAGTTTTCCATAGCATTCCCATTTCTCCTATAAATAACATGCAGGGACGTGATACTTTTTAGAACAAAAAAATTCACCAATTCACAACATTTAATCCCAGCATTTGATCAATACTCTGCTGCCTCTTTTCTCCCTTAATCACTTATTAAAATTTATAAAATATTTTTTGAGCAAGAAATCTTGAGTTGATAGCAGATTAAAATCTCTCGATTAGTTGAATCAGCAACACAACTCAAGTGATCAAACTCTCTAAAAATATCCAAGTGATAAACATTATACAAGAGTGATTATCAATATTAAAATTATACACCTCTTGTAAGTGTTTGAATAGAGTGAGTGATCCATAGAAATCTCATCAACTGAAGTAGAGATATCCGTGATTATTTTTTGTATTAAGGTTTGTGTTCTACCGTAAAGAACACGTTCTTATTGGATCTCCGAGAAGTGTTTTCTCGAGGTGGACTAGCCAACCACGTGATTGGTGAACCACTTTAAAATATCGGTGTCAAGTATTCTCTTTCCTTTATCTCATTATTTTTACCACTGTGCATTTAATTATATCTGTTTATATAATTGTTGTATATTTATTCTTGTATACTCTGTTGTATTTGTACTGTCTTTTATACCGTATTTATTTATAAAAAGAATTTTTGAAAGTAAAAGTTTTTAAATACAACCTTACCCCCCCTAGGTTGTCTAACATGTGTTAAATGTAAAATTAAAATAATGAAAGTAAAAGGTATAAAGTAAATTTAGTAAATAAGTATATGGGTTGAAAGTGTAACATTACAAATCAAATTCATCAAATTGGACGAACGCGGGTGCTACAGTGGACTACGCGGGTCATATTTTCAAAAATGGTCCCTTGCAATTGAAAAGTCACAAAATAATCCCATCGCGAAATTCCTTCGCGATCGCGGGATTGAATTTTTGAAAAATGGTCCCTGCAAGTTTAAAAAAGTGTCAGAAATGGTCCCTGGCCCGCGATCGCGGGCTCCCATCGCGGAAAAAGGGGTATTTTTGCAAAGTGGGACAGATTTGTGGTATTTTGGTAACACTTGGTCAAACTTGAGGTATTTTAATTAATTTCCCATAAAATTTTGATAATAACTGTAGGAAAAATAACATTTTTAATAAGTGTCCACATTTGACTTGACACATAGTTTTAGACATACATAATTATTACATCTTTTTGTTACCAAATGACATCTTTATCCTTATTTAATTTCTCTCTCTTCACAACTCTTATATATTTTTGCATTAACTAAGGATAAATATGGGAATTTAGTTATCTACTTTTTGAAAGTGGACATTTATTTTAGGACAAATATAAATAGAAATGTAGACACTTATTTTAGGACGAAGAGAGTAGTAATTTATTTACAGAAAAAAATAATGTTTGTAATAATAATTTATTTATAACTAAAATAATTAATAGAAAAAAACAAAAACAACAAAAAGACAAAAGCAAAACAAAAAAAGTAATGAAGAGTTGATAACATAGAGGGAAAAGTGTTTTTACTAAAGGGGGTCATTAGCCTATTTTTTTTAAGTATTTAAATGGCCCGCATTTTTTGTGTTTTTAATGTTATTTTATCAATGGTTGGGCTAGACATGCCCTTATTTCAACCGTTACGCTAAAAATAGAAAAAAATAAATTTTAACAATTTTTGTTTCAACAACTATGCTATCTTGTATGTTAAAATAGGAAAGATTATAAAAGTATCTAAATTTAGAGAAATCTCTAAACCTTTATAAAAGAAAAATATATTATGTTATTACTGTTTTCCACAACTAAATAAATTTTAATTTAAATGTCTATGAGAGGAAACAATATTATATTAATACTGTTAATGTTAGAATTGCTAAAATAGACTAGTTGTTAGAGATGAATATAATTTTTTAGGCATTTTGACTTTCCTATACTGTATTATAGAAAAATTATAACATAGCTGTTGGAGATGCTCTAAGGCTATATTTGGCAAACTAGTTGATAAGCCATCCGATGAATTATAAGCTAGTTGGTAGCTGATAAGCTAACTGGTAGCTAATAAGCTAGCCGATGAAGAAGTCACGTTTGACAAAAACTAACTTATAAGCATGTAACATGACCAAAAAATACATCTTTAAAAAATTATCAATTACAATATTTAATTATATAATTAAAACAAATTTATAGCAATATATGTAAAACCCGTAATTTTTGGATAAGCACAATTTCGAATGAGTGTGAAACCGATCTTTAAGAAAAATATGAAAAATACAATTTTGGGTTAAATCTTAGATTTTATGGTCTTGTTGGATGAGGAATTCGAATACGAGTCCAACGGTTCTTTTCGGAGCAAAAATGGAGCTATAACGAAGAAGTTACGGCCGAAACAGTATCCGACCCAACAGGGGGCCGCGCGACCTGTTAGGCCGCGGCCCAAGCCGCGTAAGTCTCTGGAGGGAGGCGCACGACATGTTACGCGACTTATAAACCACGGGACAAACCGCGGGAGCGACCTGGAGCTTTAAATCGCGAATCTCAAACCCTCAAACTTCATTTCTTCATAACTTTTGCATCCCAACTCTGATTTTGATGATTCAAGTTGCTACGGTTTCGTTTTTGGGAGCTCTTCCAGGATCTAGAAAGAGTTTTGAAGTATGTTGAATTATCCAAGAGTATTTGGTGGTGGTTGAGGTAAGTTTCTCTCTTTTCTTCATTTAAGTAGGTTAGGGTTTTGGTGTCTTGGTGATTTTGGATGTTTTATGTTAGGGGAAACATATATAAGTGTTGGGGATGATTATTTATGGTTGGAAATTCATAAATCTAGGTTTTTGGAAGTTTTGGCTTGAGGATGCAAACTTCATCAAAAGAGCTTACGTCGGAGAAACTCTAGATTTAGCTTAATCTAGCAAGGTGAGTTCAAGTTACTTTACGAAAACTTTGTACATGCCAAAATGTTATTTTTCCAAGTAATTATGTGTTTTACCTGAAAATTATCAATGTTGAGTTATTTGATGAGTTTTACCTTTTGAGGTATTAATTGTGGTAGATATTGTAAAACACTACTTTTTGGGATCTTTGGAAAAATGAGATAGATAAATCTTACATGAAATGGGTTATTGATTTATGTGATAAATGAGTCTAATTGTTGTGAAAATGCATTCGGGGATAATTTAGAATATGCATGTAGTACATCATGAGATGTTTTGAAAACGTAAAGGTGTGAGTCCTTGGGAAATGAAGGTTTTCCCGATCCAAGATTTTATTCCGGGTTTTCATGGATTTGAAGTATTTACCGGCAACCGGTGTGTGTTTTTGTATTTAATGTCATTTTATGACTTTTATGAATTATCTTTCGAGTTAGTTGAGCTTGTGGCTCGGTATTGGATTTTATTAAGTCTTAGGGACAATTGTTCGTTTTGATAGCTCAGAGTTGAGTTTTGATCATGATTTATGTTATTGGGGAATTGCATGTTTTGAATGCACTTGTTTATATGTTTGGGGTCGTGTAATATTTTAGACCTTGTTGGCCATGGATCCATAGGCATTTGAGTTTCCCTTAGTCTCACGGGCAAGAGGTTGGAATTGATTGAGCTCAGTTTTACGAGACGTTAGTTTATTTTGTAGCACGGAATAGGCATCGGGTTCCATGATAAGTAAGGCGTGGACTTAGATGGTCGGGCGTCGTCTCATGGGCAGTAAGGTGTAATTCCATATATGTGCTTAGCACGGGATAGGCATCGGGATCCATGATAAGTAAGGCGTGGACCTAGATGGTCGGGCGTCGTCTCATGGGCAGTAAGGTGTAATCCCTAATGTGCTGTTGTGGATTTGGTGACCCAATGTATAGATGTTAAGTGCATTTTATGCACCTAACTTTGTATATAATAGTTGCATTTTCGTTATATTTTTAGTGCTTAGTTTAGCCTTTTCATGCATTATTATTCTATCTCTTCTTACTTTCTTTAATCACGGTTGGAAATTCTTTTGGGAATAGTTTTTATGCTTTTGGTATTTATTTTGTGCAGATTGTGTGTAATTTGAAAGGCGAGATGGGCGGAGGCATGCTCATGAAGAAGAAAGAAGGAAAAGATGAAGTGTACGTGAGCAAGGAAGCGGAGAGCAAAGGAAAGAAGATGGTTGGAAGCAAAGAAAAGCACTCGATTTAGCACTGAAAGTTGTTGCCGTACTTTCACGGGCGCGAAGGAATCTCCCCGGCCGTGAAAGTCAATTTGGCTTTTAATTTCCTGGGCCTTTTTCCACTTTGGGCTTTTGGGCCTTTTAGGTTTATGCTTTAAGTATATTAGGCCATTTCTTTTAGAATTAGACACTTTTTATCACACGACAATTTCAATTTTCTAGAGAGTAGTTTTCTATTTGAACGAGTTCTTCAAGGAATTGGGGAAGAAGATGAATCTTCAACAAGCTTAGGCCATTGGAATCCGACTTGCTACCGGGTTTCATACTAGTATCTTCTTCCCTTTCTTCTTTAGTTGCTTAGTTGTTGAATTCTTGTTTTCCCCTTGTTTGAAAACAATATTTTGTTAATCAATCGTTCATGTTCGTAATTGAAGTGTTAGATTTAGTTTCCTTCATCTCTCTTGTGTTTGTTATACTCTCTCTACTCTTTTGCATCTCTATTTTTCCCTTTTACCCTAATTTCTGCACTTTAACTATAATTTTCTACTCTTAGTTTAAAATTCTGCACTTTGTTAAATTTCTGCACATAGTTTTAGGTTAATTAATTTTCTGCACATGTTTGTTTAGTAGTTTATTGTCTATCTTTCATTTGTTAGTGTTTAATTGTTGTTAGATTGAATCTAATGTAGTTTCTTTGTTAGTCTAGGTTTAATTTTGATTTTTATTTCGTTAGAGTCTAATTAAGTACTTTGTGTTGGTCTCGTTTAAAGAGTTCGTTTAATTGGGTAATCATCTCCTTAGGATTAAAGTTTTGGTATTGATCAATTATTTTTAAAACGGATGTTGAGTTTTAATCCATTTTGATTTTGACGAAAGTTGAATTGATTTAATTGGGTTCCAACAAAATGTCTAGTAATTCAATTGGTTGTTGATAAAAACGAAAGTTTAGTCTTCACTTGAGTCGAATTGATCAATGACAACGGTCTTAACATGTGAATAGTTAGGGACGTTGATTGGGAAATACATTCGTTTTAAATCTTAATGTTTCTTCCCAATGTATATGTGTTGCGAAAGTAAATACATATCTTGGTTAGAAAAGCTTTCTCACCTCGAGAGAGGGTTGAAGTAACTTTGAAAAAAAATGAATTCCCACCATTACCAAAATCCAAGGTTGATATTACCCAATGTTCTTAGTTTTAGTCGTCTTTTCTCTTATTTAATTTTAGTTCTAATTGCTTCTTATTGTGTCTCTTTCCTTTAATCTCTTTTGTTTTAAGTTCAATTAGATAAAAATCAAACCAATTTATCTGATTCGCATGACTAGTCATGATTATTAAGTAGTTAATGTTTAGACCGTCACCTCCCCGTGATCGACCCGTATGCTACATAACCCGTACGCTTGCGGTATAAATTTAAAACACATCAAGTTTTTGGCGCCGTTGCCGGGGAGGCGACTAGCCTAGCACTGACCTACTTTTTGATCTACTAGTCTATGTCTTTACCCCATTTCTTTTTATGTTTTCATTTCGTCATCTCATCTTTTATTTTGTTTAACCGTGTGCTTGAAGTTTTTGTTTGTGTAGTTTGGCCAACTTGCAGACGGGATGAAAAGTCACGATTGACGAAAAAGGCGGTGAGTGACGGGCCATTGAGATGTGTGTTTAGTAAGATCGAGATATTATTACCTTTAGAAATGATGAGTGATTTTATCTCTATCTCATTAATTCCTTCTCGTGCGCTATTTTTATTATTCTCTCGGTTCGGTATTTTTAATGTCAAGCCGGACATCACTGATCCGTCTTTCTCTATCCCTTGTTTAATTCTCGGATATGGGTAACGTAACTTGTTATACAACGAATACACATCGATCATACGGTGTCTTTTGTGTTTACGCAACCCATACAAATCGGTGAACAAATAAGTCAATCCTTTGACTTTCACGGATTTGTACACTCTTTACTCCCTAATAGTATAATTCTTCGTCAAGTTCGCGACGATAAACAAGTCACTCTTCTCTCTTTTCATTTAATTCTTCATCAAACTCGCGATGTCAAATGAGTCTCCGTTATTCCCTCTTTGTTTCTACAATAATTTTTCGGACTTCAAATGCTTGAAAATCGACCCCAAAAGTGTTTTATACCATTTATAAATATGTGTGTCGGTGTATATATAGATATTTTCTAATTTTATCGTGTGTTTAAGTTCTGACCAAACGCCCCACCTTGAGGAAATCTCCCCGAGAGTAAAGAAAAACGCATCAGTTCAAAGGCAAGTTTTCTGTCCAAACTCCCCGCCAGTGAAGAATTCTCCCCGACCGGGGAGGGTCGAACTCCCCGGGAGTGAAAAAAATCACCCCGGGCGTGAAAACCAAACAGCAAGTTTTAGTCCCTTCCCATTTGTTTCCTTTTATTTTCCTTAAAATAAATAAAAATAAAAACAAAATAAAGATTTTTTTTAAAACGGTAAGTTTTTGAAAAAGTAAAACAAACCAAACCCTAACTCCTCTTACTCTCCTCTCTCTTTCACCACGCCAGCCTCCACCATCTGCCGGCGACATTCCGACAGCCGTCGCCATCTTCTTCAGCCTCCTTCGTGTTTGAACTACCAGCAACCGCCGCTGCTCCTCCCCTTCTCTCGACCACCAAACCCACCATCATCCTCTGCCGTCGTTTGTCTCCACAGGTTGTCCTCTCTCCGCCTTCCTCTCGACGGAGCAGTGCTCGCCCTCTCCCTCTTCGTTTCCCCTTCGTTTTCCTTCTGGAAAACCGACGACAAGCAGCCATCACCGCCTCCCTCTCTCCTATCGATTTCCTCCCGTCGACACAGCAGCGGCGCTGCCTTCTACTTGGAACAAAGGCCTTCTACTTCAGCCGCCGACGACCACAACAGGTTTCACCGCTTGAAACCACCGCTGCTCGTCACTTCCCTCGCCTCCCTTGTCGTTCGCCCATGCCAATCGTGTAACCAGCAGCCGCACACCAGTTTTTGACCACTACCGTGTCTGCTTTTCAGCATAAATTTGGGTACAATCCTTCCTTAATTTTATGTTTTGAATTATTAGGTTGTGTTTGGTTCAATGTTGCTTATTTGTTTACGTGATAGTTTCGATTTCTTGTGGCTCAATTTCAAGCACTATATCTTGCTCGATTTACCCAAATTGCTTGATTGAGTTGCTTATCGTGCTTTAACTAATCTGATCGCGTGACTGTGATTTTCTTCATCGAAGTTTTAAAGTGCATAGAGTACTTGATTGGACTCCTTGTGGGTTGTGTCTCTTATGTGTTTAATTGTTGCACATTTGTTTGACTGGATTTTCCTTTTTGGTGTGTTGTCATAGATTGTGCCGTCACCACTGGGCGGACATAGGTTGTGTACACTTTGCACGTTAAATCTTTTGCACTCACATACCTATTCACACACACATGACTTCCACAAGTCGTTCTAGTCGGGCGCAACGGGATGAGGTTGTTCAGCCTAACGTTGTCCTGCCGCCAATGTCATGTCCCACCTGAACTTGATATCTACAGATTCAAGTTCACCTCTCCTAAACCGACCAAGTTTTGCAACTTGGAGACCCTCTGCACACTAGAGATCCGTCAAGATGTTATCTCTATTTTTTGGAAGGCTCGGGTGGCATAGGTTTTTGGACCTTAATGCTTTCTTTTATCGTGCCTTGACACTCGAGTTTCTCTTCATAATGGAGGTCAACTCGACATGTAGTATTAACCTTCCCCTATTCAACACCAATCAGCACCGAATCTTAGAGCATTATTGTAAAGAGCATAACATCGATTTCCCTTCCCCGTGATTATTCTCTTTCTCTTATACACCATATCCTGAGCATTGAGGACAATGCTCCTTTTCGCTTGTGGGTAGGTGTTTTCCGTTTTTCTTTTCTTTTTCCATTTTCTTTGCATATAGTGTTATAATTCTTTGCATATATAAAAAATCCAAAAAGATTTTTGATTTCTCTTTGTTGTGTTAAGATTCGTGGTACACCATATCTCATCTCACATGATTTAGTTGCTTGATTCACTAATTGCACATCAACTTTTTGCCATCATGTTGAATAAATCCTCTTCTTTGTTAGGAATAATGTTTCCTTAGTTGTCACTCGCACACACCAATAAGCATGTCGTTCCACGCATCCTTTTAGGACTAGTTTGCATACCATAGTCTCCCTACATTACAACAAGTGACTATAGTGGATGGATTTACCTAGTGAGATTTTGGGCCTTTTGGATTGACACATATGTAATCAATCCCAATTCTCATTTCTTGTGTGTTACCTCCCGTCGAGGTGTAGTTCTAGACTTTTGAATGGTTTCTCGTCCAAATTTATCATACATATACATAGAGGCCTTCATTTCATGAAAATTAAATCCCGAAAAATTCAAAAAATATTTTCTCTTTGTAACCCCTTTTGAGCCTAAACACTAGTCCTTCTTTTGTACACCCATAAACCCCAAAAACAAAAAAAATGCACATTGTTGAAGTCTTCGAAAAGATAGATGGATTTGGTATTTAGCTTAGAAATAAACACAAGCAAAGCTTGTGGGTAGTTTCTTGAGCCCCTAAAACAAGCATAGCTTGTGGGTTCACAAAATCAAAAAAAAATCGCAAAAAAAAGAAAAAAAATTAATACGCAAAAGTAAACAAGCCTTCAATCCATCAAAAGCATAAGGAAAAGAATCTATATGTGCATACAAAAAAAAAACATTAAACCGTTTAAATCTCCAAAACCAATAAACAAGCTTAATCCTACCTTTAACCCCTAACCGTACCCCAAAGTCCTCATTGCACGTATTATTATGGTAAATTCTTAGACTTGAGAATTAATTCAATTGTGTCAAGATTGCATTCATTTGTCTCGATCGGGAAGGATCTGAGCGTACACACGTCCTTATACACACTTGAGAGCTTAGAGCGACACCGTGAGCATCCATCCATATATATCACCATCCCCTTCCCTAGCGACTATGGTATGTTTGCGAAATCTTTTAGGTTGCGATGTTTTGCGATATTCTTGATTGGTGTTTGTTGGTTTGGCACGTCGGTACTCATATGTTCCTAATTGCTTTTATTATAATCAACATGTGGCATTTGGTTGTTTGTTTGTGATACGTGATCTTAATGCTTAATTATGTTACTGAGATTGTGGGATAACTCGTCTTGACATCTTCAAGGGTCTTCGTTCATTTTCTTTTCTTTTCTTTGCTTATCATCCGAATAAATTCTATTTCTTTCTTGGGGACAAGAAAGTTTAGCTTGTGGGTAGTTTGTTAAGTGCATTTTATGCACCTAACTTTGTATATAATAGTTGCATTTTCGTTATATTTTTAGTGCTTAGTTTAGCCTTTTCATGCATTATTATTCTATCTCTTCTTACTTTCTTTAATCACGGTTGGAAATTCTTTTGGGAATAGTTTTTATGCTTTTGGTATTTATTTTGTGCAGATTGTGTGTAATTTGAAAGGCGAGATGGGCGGAGGCATGCTCATGAAGAAGAAAGAAGGAAAAGATGAAGTGTACGTGAGCAAGGAAGCGGAGAGCAAAGGAAAGAAGATGGTTGGAAGCAAAGAAAAGCACTCGATTTAGCACTGAAAGTTGCTGCCGTACTTTCACGGGCGCGAAGGAATCTCCCCGGCCGTGAAAGTCAATTTGGCTTTTAATTTCCTGGGCCTTTTTCCACTTTGGGCTTTTGGGCCTTTTAGGTTTATGCTTTAAGTATATTAGGCCATTTCTTTTAGAATTAGACACTTTTTATCACACGACAATTTCAATTTTCTAGAGAGTAGTTTTCTATTTGAACGAGTTCTTCAAGGAATTGGGGAAGAAGATGAATCTTCAACAAGCTTAGGCCATTGGAATCCGACTTGCTACCGGGTTTCATACTAGTATCTTCTTCCCTTTCTTCTTTAGTTGCTTAGTTGTTGAATTCTTGTTTTTCCCTTGTTTGAAAACAATATTTTGTTAATCAATCGTTCATGTTCGTAATTGAAGTGTTAGATTTAGTTTCCTTCATCTCTCTTGTGTTTGTTATACTCTCTCTACTCTTTTGCGTCTCTATTTTTCCCTTTTACCCTAATTTCTGCACTTTAACTATAATTTTCTACTCTTAGTTTAAAATTCTGCACTTTGTTAAATTTCTGCACATAGTTTTAGGTTAATTAATTTTCTGCACATGTTTGTTTAGTATTTTATTGTCTATCTTTCATTTGTTAGTGTTTAATTGTTGTTAGATTGAATCTAATGTAGTTTCTTTGTTAGTCTAGGTTTAATTTTGATTTTTATTCCGTTAGAGTCTAATTAAGTACTTTGTGTTGGTCTCGTTTAAAGAGTTCGTTTAATTGGGTAATCATCTCCTTAGGATTAAAGTTTTGGTATTGATCAATTATTCTTAAAACGGATGTTGAGTTTTAATCCATTTTGATTTTGACGAAAGTTGAATTGATTTAATTGGGTTCCAACAAAATGTCTAGTAATTCAATTGGTTGTTGATAAAAACGAAAGTTTAGTCTTCACTTGAGTCGAATTGATCAATGACAACGGTCTTAACATGTGAATAGTTAGGGACGTTGATTGGGAAATACATTCGTTTTAAATCTTAATGTTTCTTCCCAATGTATATGTGTTGCGAAAGTAAATACATATCTTGGTTAGAAAAGCTTTCTCACCTCGAGAGAGGGTTGAAGTAACTTTGAAAAAAAATGAATTCCCACCATTACCAAAATCCAAGGTTGATATTACCCAATGTTCTTAGTTTTAGTCGTCTTTTCTCTTATTTAATTTTAGTTCTAATTGCTTCTTATTGTGTCTCTTTCCTTTAATCTCTTTTGTTTTAAGTTCAATTAGATAAAAATCAAACCAATTTATCTGATTCGCATGACTAGTCATGATTATTAAGTAGTTAATGTTTAGACCGTCACCTCCCCGTGATCGACCCGTATGCTACATAACCCGTACGCTTGCGGTATAAATTTAAAACACATCAATAGACCTGGAGTGGTTGAAGTTGGGGGCATCCTAGTCTCGTGAGCAATAGATCTGGAGTGATTGAGCTCAGTTTTACGAGAGTAATCCACGTGGGTGTTTTTATTACATAGTAAGTGACCCACTTTGGTGTTCCGTCACGTGCGATGTATACGGGTCTCCCCCGTCACCGAAAGGTGTTGTTTTGGGTATTTGTTACTACTCATGTTTTCGGTGACGTGTTCTATTTATATGGATTGTTTTCCATGGTACGTAAGTTGTGGTTTATATCTCATCCGTGTATGATGTTTTGGGTATTTGTGTTACCTCCACCTTCAACGGATACGGGTCTTCCCCGTTTATGGTATTTGATCTTTATTACCTTTTACGGTCGCATTAGTATCGCTTCGTATTGTGTTTTAATAAAGAGTTATATTTAACGGATGGTTTCCATGTTTTACGGGTTGAGTATGTATTGTCAACCGTATTTGAAGGTTTTGCCTAAACTAAACTTATTCACGTATTTGAGTGAGTTGGTGATATGCATTATTTATTTAATGCATATTATGTCTTTTTCTTATATTTTTACATATAATATTTTGTTTTATCCCAACTTTTGTGTCATTTTATTCTCTTATTTGTATCTTTATTAATCATGGAGCTAAGTGATGGATTTTACTTGTTTTACTAAGTAGAATGGCTAAAAATAAAGAAAACTGCAGGCAATGCTATTTCGATGCTGCAGCATCCAGGACTGATGGCGACGAGACGAAAAACAAAGCTGGAAATGCGATTTTTTTGGAAAGGCAGCAGCATGCAATATGGATTTCATTGCTCTAGATTCATCCTAAAATAGTTTGTGTGTTGTAATGGAATTAGTACACAAGACATCTCTTTATAATAGTATTTGGTACCTTGAATAGTTACATTCATGGTACATAAATAGTTGTAGTAGTTGTGGGTTGGTGTGGCTAAGTCCATACTTCTTTTGTATAAATAGGTGGTGTCTTGTGTTGTTTTAGAGATCGATCAATCAGCTTAGAAACTGATTTGGAACAACCATTTATTGCTTTCTTTAATATTAATGCAAGTTATCTTCATCTTGTTCTTCTTTTTAGTTCATAACACATGAGTTGCTTCAGCATTGCCAACAACATTGTTGCACTTCTCTATTGTTTTTAATTATTGTTCTTTACATTATTGTCATTTACTTTTACGTCATTTATTTTATGTCTTTCATTTCAGTAATTTACATTTATTGCAAGTTAATTTCAAGTACGAGTAGCTAAGTTTTATAGCTTGGGTGTGAGATTAAAGGGTGAAGTTTTAATTATAAAGAATAGTGGACATTATTTCTCAATAATGATGTTCACCATTTCATGTTAAGTTTTATAAAGAAAAGTTTACTTCGTGACGTTTTGATCACTTTGAAAGTGTTAAAGTGTCATGGCATCATGAATGAGCCATTGATATGCACGTCAATCCGAATGACAAAGAAAGTAAGACTTGAAAGAGCTGCTGACAAAGGAATTTGTTGTCTCTGTCTTTTCTGGGTTGATTTTGCCCGATAAGTTGGTCATCGTTATGATGGTAAAAGTGTAGAGTGCGTATCAGGAATGAACCACTCAGAACACGTCAACTTAACCGATATGGGATCAACTTGGAAGAGTGATTTTTAACAAAGTAATTTGTTTATCCATATATTTGAAAGGCATCATTTTATTATTGATAGTCCTGATACATCACCAGGAATGGGTTGTTGAAAGCTAGATCAATAGTATAATGTTGAAGATCCGGAAGGGCATCCTATCAAATATATGGTGAATTTAAGTATTGAGGAACCAATGCTGTAGCATTGCCATAGCATTGGTCTGCTGGAATTTATAATTAAGCTTCACCCCAACGTCTTACACCCTTGCTTGCTTTCTTTATTTATCTATTTTATATAATCTGTGATAATCCAACTCCAAACCAAAAATATTATCTTCGAACTGATCCTTGGAAATTATCTCTTTTATTAGACTTTTATTACGCTTTTACTCCAATCTCTGTGGGAACGATATCTGGTATTTTACCACTTTATTACTTGAAAAGACGACATTAGATCTCGATGTATACTTGCGTTGAGGTTTAATTATCACACGTCTATCGGTGTATTCAAAGCACTGTCAAGTTTTTGGCGCCGTTGTCGGGGATTGGCACGCTAAAAGTCTATAAGAGTATTTTAAAAGATATAATTTTTCTAACACCGTCCGCATTGCATTAATTGTGGTGTATGCCACGAATCCAACGTGGGGAACTTTTTGTGTTAGATCCTGACATAGAAAGAACCTTTCATCATAGACGGAGGTTACAAAGAACTTTAAATTCAATGAATCCTCCCAATATGGATGTACCACCCGGATTTGAGCAAAGACCACCACGACCACCCATGGTAGAACCGCGACCACCGGGTGTAGAAGTACGACCACCGCCTTTAGGAAACCACATAAGACCACCCAATTTTGGAAATCCACCAATCTTTGGTAACCCACCGATTTTTGGTAATCCGCCACATTTTGGAAATCCACAAAATCAAGATTTTCAAGAGCACCACATTAATAATGAAGATGATGATGAGGAAGAATCTCATGGTAACAATGATTTAAATGAACCATTAAATATCATTGATCTTGCGAACTCGAAAAATGGGAGAATTATAGACTATGCAATTCCTAATTTTGAGCAATTAAATTCAGGAATTGTAAAGCCGCATATGGATACGACACATTTTGAACCAAAACCCATTATGTTCCACATGTTGCAAGCAAATGGTCAATTTGCCAGATTTCCATCAGAAGATCCACACTCACATTTAAAATCTTTTAAAGAGATCACTGATGTTTTCCTGATTCCTGGAGTATCTTCTAATGCTCTAAGACTCACATTGTTTCCTTTTTCTTTAAGGGATCGGGCAAAAATATGGTTTAATTCATTGGCACCAGGTTCTGTCCCATCATGGGCTGACATGGCTGAAAAGTTTTTAAGAAAATACTTTCCACCTACCCGGAATGCTAAGTCTCGAAATGAAATTTGCATGTTCAAACAAATGGACGATGAAGCAATTCCCTATGCATGGGAAAGGTTTAAGGAATTATTAAGGAAATGCTCTCACCATGGCATTCCCTACTGTATTCAACTTGAGACGTTTTACAATGGACTTGATTCCAATGCAAAACAAATGCTTGATGCGACATCAGGAGGGGCCTTTACTTCCAATACCTATAATACCGGGTATGAAATTCTTGAAAAGATTTCCACAAACAATGGGCATTGGAATGATCCAAGAGCACCACTTACAAAGAAAACTGCTGGAATGCATGATTTGGATGCTTACACCGCATTGACAGCTCAGCTTGCTTCCATGACCAATATGCTTAAAAACATAACTACCGGTCAAGGAACACAGCCGACTGTCACTACACCCACTCCAGCTGTCCTCTCAGTACAATGTGTTTGTTGCAGTGGAGACCATTCTTATGAACATTGTCCGCAAAACTCCGAATAAGTTAATTATGTTCATAACAGAAATGGTCCCTACTCTAATAACTACAATGCTAGTTGGAAACAACATCCAAATTTTTCATGGACTAGCCCAAGTTTAAACCCACCTGAGTATAAGCCACAAGGAAATTCCAATTTTCAAAATCAGCATCATGCCAGCAGTTCTCAAAATTACCAAAACAATCAAAATCATCAGAATCAGAATTTCCAAAACAACAAACCATCCTTTCAAAATAAATCCTCTCCACAAGCAGAACCTTCCTTGGAAGCAATGCTAAAAAGTTTCATCACTCAAACTAACAATGCAATTGCTCAAACCAATGTTGTGGCCAACCAAACCAATGTTGCCTTAAGGAATCTTGAGACACAAGTAAGTCAACTTGCTCTTAGTCAAAACAACAGACCAAACGGGACTTTGCCAAGTAACACAGAAATCCCAAGGTTTCCAGGAAAAGAGCATGTGAAAGCTGTGACACTTAGGAGTGGGAAAGACTTAGATAAAACCCAAGCTGTAATAGAGAAAAATCCCAAGGTCAAGTCCAATGCTACAACATTGCCCACCATCCCAGAAGAACCAAGTCCTCAGGAGTTAGAGCCAAAAACATCAATCCCAAAGGAAAACATAGTTGAAAATGAAGTCAACAAACCAAACGATGCTGTCAAAAATGACATAACAAATGGTATCAAAAATTCAAATTTGAGGGTGGGAGAAGTCCACCCTACAAGCTCAACACAAACAAAGAAAGTCGTTATTGAACCAATTCCTCCTTATGTTCCCTTTCCCCAAAGGTTAAAGAATAATAAGGAAGAGTTGCAATTCAAGAAATTTTTGGATGTGTTTAAAC